>CM053515.1:33531535-33675859 GCA_028627145.1 Eidolon dupreanum
AGTCCCCTACATGAGGCAGGGGCCAGGCCTGAAGGAGCCGCAGGACCAGTCCTGAAGCTGGGACAGTACCTTGCAGGCACAGGAGAGCAGGGACAGAATGCGTGGGCTGGAAAGCACCCTCTGGGGTAGAGTGGGCGATGGCTGGGTGGCAGGGAGTCCAGGCAGATTACTGCAGTAGTCAAGGAGAAAGGTGAAAGGAGAAAGGTGATGAGGCTAGAGGTGGCAGTCAGAGTGAAGGGGGCAGTTGCTAGTTTCCGTGGGTGGCTCCAGAATTTTATAGTCTTGGCCACTCACAGGCAGCATGGTGTACATACTACCCAGCCCAGGAGAGAGGCCTGAGCAATGCTGGGTCAGGACAGCACACAGCCAACCTGTCCTCTTCAAGACAAGCACCAAGGCAAGCATTTTGTCTTTCTGCTGAGCTTTCCTCACAGGGAGGAGGGAGAAGGACAAATTATCATTGACAGATGCCTACCATTGACCAGGCACTGTGCTGGGTGTTTTACAGATGTTACTTTACTTTATCCTCCTGGCTAAATTAAGGCCCCCTTTTTAAGATGAAGAAGCTGAGGTGCAGAGAAATTTAATTGTCGAAGGTCGGCCAATTCAGGAGTGGGTTCATTCAGGGAGCTTGGTTTCTCTCACCTGGCCTGGTGCCCTAAAGGCCTTGCCCCCTGGCACCACTCCATAAAAATGCCAAATCTGGGGGCAGGCCACCCAGGCCGGGGTGTCTGTCCTGTGAGCCTGGGAAAATGAGCAAAGTTCACTGCATAGAAGTCCCCCTGCCCTACCCCCAGAGTCTGGCCCCTCCCGTGCTGTCCATCAAGCGTGCAAAAGGGGACAGAAGCCTGGCTTCTGCTAGCTTCTGACTGTCCACCTTTGCTCAGCCCACTTTCTTCTCTCAAAGGCCTCAGAATAGCAGATGGGAGGCCTAAGGGACAGGGGTGAGGCAGCCTTCATGGAGAGGAGTGCAGGTGAACAGAGCCAGCACTGGTGTAGGTCACAAGGGACCAGCTTCCAGGCCCAGCCCGGCCAGAAATTAGCTTTGAGAAGTGCTTTTGGGGAGCAAGTTGTCCCCTCTCTGGACCCCCATTTTTGCCATCAGAGGAGGATGGACTGAGGACACCTAAGGGCTCGTTGTAATACTCTATGGTTTGTGCCCTACGGTTTATGCTGGCGAATGCGCATAGGAGGGCACAAGGGGGCATGGAGTGGGAGGAGGGGGCACTTTCTGGGTCAGGACAAAAACTGCCTGTCCCCTGGGGTGGCTGGTCCCCTCAGCTTTACACTTTCTATCCAGGTGACTGGTACAACCTCTAAGGGCTCAGAGAAGCCAGACAGGAGGGAGCACCTGCTAGGGCAGCTCTCCAACTTCTGGGGAGGGGTAGGGGGGTGCTCTTAGTAGCCTGGAGTCTGGAGCCTGTGCAGGAGGTGGGGGCAGGCTAGAGGGTTCTAGGGACCTGAGCTTCGTTTCTTTGAATGACAGTTCAGCTAGAGGGGTGGAGCCAGCTCCCTTTCTACCCCAGCCCCCTGCGCTCTGTACCCTGCACTTCAGAGAAGGCTCTGGTATAGGTAGGAGACAAACTCCCTGCCCTTCCCTACTGTGTAACCACTTTCTACTATTCCATCCAGCCCAACTCTCCTGCCCCTTCCCCCTCTGTCTTTGACATTTCTGGACTCCAGGGTGTCTTCTGATTTCTTTCCCTCCTGCTAGTAATGTGGGGGGGGAGGCAAGAGAATTAAAATGTTAATCAAGCTACATTCAGAGACACAATATGCTAATCAGCCCCACAGCCAGGCCAGGAGGACACCTGTAAAATAAAGGAAGATTTCTGCTGGGGTTACTAACAACCCATTTTCCACACTTGTGGAAGGGGAAACAGGAACTACAGAGTCTTTAAGTGGCACCCTACACAAATAGTCATTTATCCCCTAAGGCTAAAACCAGGAGGAATCTATGGATTAAAGGCTGGGAACTGCCAGCAGCCTTTCAGACTACACACTCTTTTCCTTCCCCTTCCTCACTGTATGTCCATCTCAAAGGAAATGGGAACTAAAGGACAACATATAAACTGAATTTTCTGAACACTCAGGATCCCCCTCACTGCCTCTGAGAGGAGACCACAGTCTGTCTGTGCAGTGTTAGTCTCTTTTCTAATAAACTTTCTTTTGCCTCGAACTTTGGCATGTGTGTTGAATTCTTTCTATACTCTCCTCCAAAGGGCCCTCTTCTTCTCTCAGTGCAGGGCTTGTTCTCTCTACAATTCGTGAAAATTTGTTCTGTCCTGCATCAATGGAACATTACATTCCAAGATTCTGATCAGCCTTCCCCTCTCAACTCCCTCTGGCAGCCTGGGGCAGGGAGAGCACACTGGCCTGGGGGTCGGAAGACCTGGGACCAGTCATGGGGTTTGTGATGACAGAAAAGGGAGGAGCTGAATCAGATTCCACAGTACTTGTCTGACCCACTCCCTATCCTCTTCCTGTAATTTCTTGCCAAGACAAGTGCATTCTACTTTCAGACCATCTCATGAACGATGCCTATCTCTTCCTCTCCCCAGTGCCTCTGCCCTCCATGGCCAGTTCTGTTCCCTGAAACCCCTCTAACCCCTCAACCACCTCACAGGGCCTGAGTACACACCCCGTCACACTTCCTTCTCTCAACGCCTCAGAGGATCCTATTTCAAGAGGCCTTTCTGGGTCTGCTCCAATGTGCCACCTGTGCCTCACCTCTCCCACTGACCTCCACGCCCAGGGCTTTGGCCTCATGAGGAAGCTTGCCTTGGCCTGAACATACCCTGCCTTCTCCAGCCATAGGTGCTTGCCCCACGACACACCCCTCCATGGAAATGCTTTCCAGCCTTCAAGTACCATCTTAAAAGTGTAGAGAAAAAAAGGGTTCTGTAATAAATCTGACAAGTCTAGTAACTGAAAATAATGCCACAGGGTGATCAGATCATAAATTCCTAACTGGGCAGGTCAAGGTGGGCAGTCACGCCCCAGGCATATAACTTCTTTAGTAAAAGGCTTATCTTTTACCTTACGCAGCCTTGTTCACTGTTTCTGTGTATTTGGTTAAGGTATCTTTGAAAGCCTCTCAAACTCCTCAGTAGGGTAACCACCCTAAAGAGAGCACGTGAAATCTTGTTAACTATCCTGTAATCCAATCCCCAGCTTGCTTTCTCCCACTATTGTGTAATCTTCCTTTCTCTCCCTAATTCCAAATGTATAAAAGATACTTCAAAACTGTTATTTTCTGGAGCGTTTGAGATCTTGCTTCCTGGCAATGTCATTAGGTTTGGCTCAAGTAAACTCATGAAAATCCTCTACAGGTTTGGGTGGTCTTAAATTGACAAAAGCCACTTCCCAATGAGGCCTGTCCTCAGGTCCCCAAAAAAGGTGAAGTGTGTCCTTGCTCTGAACCTTTATCTTATTAAAGAAAAAAAAATCACAAGCCCAAAATGATGTCACTTGTGCTAAAAGCTCATGATACCAAACTTAGATTTAATATACCTGATCTAACTGCTGTTACAATTGCTGGTATAAGAAACATCCAAACCTGTAGAGAATTTTTATAAGCATTTATTTGAGCCAAACTGATGACATATGGCAGGGAGCATGATCTCAAATGCTCCTGAGAATAACAGTTTTGCAGTTTCTTTTATGCATGAGATTAAGGAGGGAATTTAAGGAAGAATTACAGGAAGGTGGGAGAAAACTAGGTGGGGATCAGATTACAGGGTAGTAGTTAATGAGATTATGTGTTTTCTTCAGGGTGGTCAGGTATTAGAAAGAGAAGTCTAAAAGGGGACATTTCAAAGATATGTTAACCTAGATGCACAGAAACAATGGAGGGGTTTGCTTAAGGCAAAGAGAAGCCTTTTATTAAAGAAGTTATATGCCTGGGATGTGACTACCCACCAGGACCTGCTCTGTTAGGAATTTATGATCAGATCACCCTGTGAGGTTACTTTCCATAGAACCCATTTTTCTTCCACACAACCTCTTCCAGAAACATAACCTTAATCAACCAGTCTGGAATTTTCTGGTCAAGCACCGGAAGGTAACCTGTCACATAGCCCTGCCCCTCTCCATCCCTCAGAGAAAAAAGAGGCAATCTACAAGATAAAAACCTTTCCTCCTCTTTTCACCCAAAGAAAAAATGTCCAGGTCCAAAAATAATTTTAATCTTTTCTCTTTTTTTCACTAATAGCTTTCTTGCCTCACCCTTCTTCCTATAAAATCCTTCCATTATGTACAACCCCTATGAGCACACTTCTCGTGGTTAGAAAGGATGCTGCCTGCTTCATGAATCACTTAATGAAGCCAGTTAGTGGGGGCTCCTCAAGGACTGACACCCAAAGTAGTTACTGAGTTTTCCTAACTAGACACGTCCTCTGAAGTCTGGCACTTCCATTATTAGAAATGTGGATGAAAAAGGGGTTCTATGAAAAGTAACCTCAAAGGGCGATCTGGTCATAAATTCCCAACTGGGCAGGTTACAATGGGCAGTCACGCTCCAGGCATATAACTTCTTTAGTAAAATTTATCTTTGCCTTATGAAGCCCTGCCCATTGTTTCTGTGCATCTAGGATAATATACTTTTGAAAAGTCCCCTTTGAGTCCCATCCTTCTAATACCTGCTGTAATCTAATCTCCACCTTATTTTCTCCCATCTCCAGGTAATTTTTCCTTACTTTCCCTCCTTGATCTCAAATACATAGGAGAAATTGCAAACCTTTATTCTTGGGAGCATTTGAGATCTTGCTCCCTGGCATATGTCGTCAGTTTGGCTCAAATAAACTCATACAAATTCTCTACAAGCTTGGATATTTCTTGACAGGAAGCTGGTAAGGACCTTGTAGAATACAAAGAGTTGCAAACTGGTGACCTGTGGCCCAAATCTGATCAATGGGTGACACGATGTCCTTTTAATTGATATGATTCACATAACTAAATGACCCATTTTCAAGTCTACAGGGCAAGGGCTTTTAGTATATTCACAATGCCATGGAACCACTACCTCATCCCCAAAGGAAAGCCCATACCGTTTAAACAATCACTCTTCATTTCTCTCTCCCCACAGCCTCTGGCACTAATCTGCTTTCTGTCCATATATCGTAGCCACCAGCCGGCGAAAGACACACAGACCACCAGAACTCAGTGAGTTATAGGAATCACACTCTTTATTCAGCCAGCTGGGTCTGTCAGCGCTATGCAGACCCCAAATTAAGCAGCAACGAAATGCAGAGGTACAGGGTTTTTAAGCCCAAAATCCCATTCTTCATTCTGTCTAAACACAAAGGTCTATTTTTCTTCTATTCACTGTCTGTCAACCCACAGGTTGGTTGTGCAAGCAAGGGTTACAGAAGCAGAAAGCTTGTTTAGAATGTTATGTTCCTATAGTCAAACAGCAATTTCCAGTAAGTCATTTTTTCAGCTACCACACATAAGGATTTACCAACTTCATATAAGTGGACTCATACATTTGAGTCCTAGTCTTTTGTTCCTAGTCTTTCACTTAGAATACTTTTCTGGAGGTTCATCCATTTGTACCATGTATCAGCATTTCATTCTTTTAGGAGCTGAATAATATTCCATTGTATGGATATACCACAATATGTTTATCTATTCATCTGACAATAGACAGCTTGAACTATGTTCACTTTCTGGCTGTTGTAAATCATCCTGCTATGAACACTGGTGTACAAGTACCTGTCTGAGTCCCTAGTTTCACTTCTTTTGGGTATATACCTGGGAGTGGAATTGCTAGGTCAGGAGGTAACTCTATGTTTAACTTTTGGAGGAAGCCAGAATGTTTTAATTTTTTGAATCTGAATGCCTTTAGGTATCCATCTCTGTCTGTCTCATCTCTCTTGCCTTACACCCAACTGTTTGACTCATTACTTGTTTGGCCCCTGAAGGCATTTGAATTTGCTGCCCCTAGAATCTAGAAGGTTTAGGTGACAAAACAAAACAAAACAAAACAAAACAAGCCGGCGCCCAATTCGGTGAATAAGGAGTTGGAGACCTTGGGTAAATCTCTCCACATCTTTGGACTAGTATTTTCCTCAGCCTCAAAAAGAGATAATACCTAAGGGAAGGAGGCGAGAATCAGATAAGCGATGGACCTAACGCGCCTCTTCCAAAGCTGCCGAGTTCTGGAAACAGAGGGGCGGGCGAGGCCAGCAGGAGGAGGAGGAGCGGGGCGGGCGTGGCGCGGTGGGGTGGGGGTGGGGGGGGCGTCGGCCGCACTCCGGGCTCTGGACCAGCCGGGGTCGGAGCCGAAGCGCACCGGGCGGCGAGACGCGGGACGCAGCCGGCAGGGGCCTCTTCGGGCCAGAGCTGGGTTGGAGCCGCGAGCCCGGGCGGGGCTCAGGTTGGCTGGCGGCGGGCGGGGGTTGCCCCCCGTCCCCGCCCCCCACATCCGGGGGCCCGGCCGGGCTCTGGGCTGGCGGCGCGGGGGTGAGTCAGGCCGGGTTTTCCCTCCGCCTCTGGGGCAGGCGAGCGAGCGCTACCGAGCGCGTCCCTCCCTCGCCAATCCGGCTCTGGCGCCCGCCCGCGTTTTCCCGGCGTCTGCCGCCTAGCCGCTCCGGCCCGGCTCGCAATCTCGGCTGGACGGGCGCCCTGGAGGGAGGGTTCAAATCTGTGCGAGGAAACTGCAGCGCGCAAGGGGTGCTGAGCGGCACCAGCATGGTAAGTGGGGCGCGCCAGGAGCCAGAGATGGACTCGGGGGGAGGGGAGGCCGGCCGCAAGGTCTCGCTTTCCCTACGACCTTGGCCAAGCCGCAGCCCCTGGCCGGGCGAGACTCCAGTCTAAGAGGTGGGTGGAGGCGCCAGGGTGCGGTGTGCGCCCAGGTACCCACTGCTCCCAGGCACCGAGGAGCCGGATCAGGAACCGACCCCGACGCTCTCCGCAACCTCTGCAAACGCGCTTTCCATAGAGCAGCGCCCGGGACCCCTGCGCTGTGGCTGGGGTGGGGCAGGCGCCCTTGGCGCGGGAGCCTGAATTAGCCTTCCAATCCCTGGTCCAACGGCTTGGGGCAGGATCAAGGGAGCCGCCAGGAAGAGAAGCCCCCTCTCGTCCTCCAGTACCTCCCGCTGTTCTGGGGACCCTAGCCTCCGCCACAGCCTTCCCGGGGGGAAATTCCGTGAGGTCGCCTACCTCGTCTTTCCGTCCTTCCCCACGAGATTCCTCTCCCGCCCTCTCCAGCATAACCCCTTCCTCCTCCAACCCCCTGCCCTTACTGGCAGCAGCTGCCTAACCTGAGGATAAGGGATGCTCCCGGGTCTTGGCGGCCAGAGCACGGTCCCTGTCTAGCTACAGCCTTTGGCAAAAGTGAGGGCTGGCCTGGGGCCAGGCCGAAATCACGGCTCTGGGAGTGTCCAGCAAGAGAAGTGGGACCCGTCGTCTCCCACCAGGCACCACCTACCCCCAAGAACAGGTTGGGGCTCTTCATTTGCACCAGGGGCTCAGCCTGCCCGTCCCTCGGTCTTGGCCACTGTGCCTACTCCCTGCCCGGCCTGGGGAGGAAGCAGAGGAAGGAGGCCATCCTGGGCCCGGTGATCAGCCTCCTCCCCGGCCCTCCTGGGCAGGGCTCCTCTGCCGGCTGGCTATGTGTGGGTGTGTATGTGCCAGACTGAATGAATACGGCCAGCCTGCACCAGCTACTGCCTCTAGAGCTAGCACCTTCCAGGGCTCAGAGTCCCCAAGTAGCAGTGCTGTTACTATTTCTTCATGACCCATGGGCAGGCAGAAGGGATCCCAGGCTGAGGGGGCTGGGATCCAAACCAGCCTGATCACACATGCCCTTGGTAGAAGCAGGTGTGGGGGCTGAGTAGACATACATACATACACAGCAGTGCGTGCCCCTGAAGAGCAGCTGGTGACCCCTGGCCTGGATAGTTGACTGCAGTAAAGAGGACCTTACTTAGGGAGTTGGGATTGCTCATCACTGTGGTACCTGGGACAACTTGCTTCCTCTGTCTGGGCCTCAGTTTCTCTACCTGTAAAATGAAATGAGGGTAGCTGCTATCTTGCCTATCCCCATGAAGCTGTTGTGGAGATGGGATGGTGAAATGAAAAGGTTGAGAAAAACTGTAGAGTGCTGTGTAACTATATAGTGAGACAAGCATCATTCCTGCAGGGGTTAGACGCTGGGCTCTGTCTCAAGTGTTGTAGCTGGGCTAAGGTATACCAACTTCTGTCCCCTTCCTGGGCCCCCTCATCCACTGCCTCCTCTTTTGGAGCTGGGACATTCCAGTCCCATTCTTCAGGGGCAGCTGCAGACACGCCCCTCAGCCAAGCTGATCCCCCAGCAGGTGGTGGGACCCTCCCCTGGGGCCTCTGGAGGGGCTGACCGCAGCCTGCTGTGAGTCCAGGAGCGGGAGCTTCCTGCCCACATGCTCTGGGCTGTCCCACTCCAGAGGAGGTGCATGTGGGGTCAGGGCAGTCTTCTTTATACACCAGGGGAGCCTGTGCACTTTCTCCTATGCAGCAGAACATAACCTTAGGCATATTATTTCACCTCCTGGGCCTTGGTTTTCTCCTCTAAAGTGGGGGGGGCGGTGACACTACTCCCCTCCTGTGCATGTTGTGAAGCTGTGGGAGACACAATGTCATGCTGACCCAGCGAGGCACTCAGATGCCTCCCTAATGTCTGTCCTTTCTCTGCTCCATGGCCAGGATGGTTCCCCAAGCCCTGGTCTCCTGTCTCCACCAATAGTGGTCTGAAAGATGCCCTGGTGTCCTCCGCTTTCAGTCAGCTGGCTATTCTCGGGGCTGGGGGATGGGAGCAGGAGTAAAGGGACCCTATTGGGGCCAGTAGGAGCCTGTGTAGAAGTCCCAGCCCAAGCCTAGCGTATGGGGTGGTGAGGGATTTTCAGCTCTGGGCCCCAGAGAAGGGAGGCACTTGGAGGCAGGCAGTAGTAGGCTCTTTGCTCTTATGGTCCCAGTAGGGTTGCAGGGTGCTTGTTGTCTCTCCCCACTCCTCTACCAAACTCTCTCCAGCCCCTACAGTTGTCCTGGCATGATAGGCCTCCAAGCAACAGGAAGGAATATGTGTTGGGGAAGGCAAGGAAGGTGGCAGATAGACCCCTGTACGAAAAGGAACTGTCTCCAGACTGAGACCTAGGCAGGGCGGAGCCTACTGAAAGCTGAAAAATACAGCCAGAGAAGTTACCTAGGAGGAGTGGAGGGTGGGGGCTTTAGGAAAGACGATGGAAAGGGACTATCTAGTCCCCTTCCTCCAGCTCCATAGCTGTTTTTATTTGTTCAAGTCACTAGTGAAGAAAAGCTGATCCCATGCCCCCCTTACCACCTTCATTTGTACACGTGCACACATGCGTATGCACACACACTCACACACACCTGCCTCTAGCCTCAGGACTGGGGAGGACCCTAGGTCTTTCTTGGAGAATACTTGTGTTAGGTATATGTGTCTGAGAGGGTGGGGTACTCAGCGCTGTGTGGGTGACCTTGAGCATGACTCTGTCTGCTATTGGATATAATTGTCCGCACTGTATCCTCTAATATAGGAGCCTGTGCTGCTAGTGGCCCTGATTACATTGTAGTGTGTGGTGTATGTGCTGTCATGGCCCATGGCTTCTTCTACCCTGAACCTGAGACCCTTTGTGGGGCACAGGGGGGTGTCAGTTATAGCTCCAGCACTTAAGACAGAAAACAAGGACCTGCCCAGGGGAAGGTGAGACATGTGCTTGGGATGAAGTGGGTGTATTTGGCACCACTGTCACCATCCCTGCACCTGTGCTCCTACTGGGCTTACAGTTCACAAAACCTTTAACTTCCATTGTCTCTGTGACTGTCACAGCAACCTTAAAAGGAAGGCAGGGCAGGCAGAGTTTCCTGCTTCAGAGGTGGGGAAACGGAGGTACGGTGAAGGGAGGTGTCCCACTGAGCGATAGTGTGAGGGCAGGGCAGGAGACCAGGTTCTCTGCTGTCCACCTCCCGAACAGGAGTGACAGGAGTTCAGTGTGTTCTCAGACACAGTGTTGTTTGTCATGGTGTGTTTGGCATGGTGAGGGGCTGTCAAATTGGGAAGCAGACACTTCAATTCCAACTTTTTGGGCTGTGGACAATATCTTGGGTTCCCACTTGACATTCAGCAGCCATGTGCTGGGATCACAGGTGTCCTCCCTCTGACCAGCTCTGTGACTTTGGGCAAACCACCTTTCAGAGCCCCAGTGCCCTTACCTAAAAAACCAGAGTGCATCACAGGACTCTTGAGATCCCCTGTAGGACTGTGTCGCTGTATCTCCTGTCATTCCTTACCTGATGAGTCCCCTGACCCTGTGTGGCCTGTGACACCTCCAGAGGGTTTGAGGGAGCTGGGGGCAGGGAGGAAAGGGTTGGGAAGTTTGCTTTTGCCAGGGCTAAGGTTGAGGGCCACAGGGTGTGGGGGCAGGGCTGTACCCTCCCTCCTTTTTACTCCTGGAAAGTTTTGTCTTCCACAAACAAAACCTGGAAATGGTTGAGGAAGATGGGACCTCCTAAAGACCATTGTTTGGGGTGGGGGTGGGTGTCCCGGAAGCATATTGGATGGGTGGTGGGGGACACATAGCTATAGTATACCTGTGGGGTGTCTGTCCAGGAATGGGAGCAGTTGTGTGGGAGTCAGATAAGGTGGCATTGGTTCATCCGGCAGTTTCTTTCTGAGCACCTGTTGTGTGCTGAGCACCTACTGTGTGCCAAACTAGGCATAACACAGGGCATCCAACGGGGCCTCGCTATCCACTGTGTGATCTCAGCACAGGTGGGAGATAGCCTGGCCCCTTGGCCTCCTGTCAGCATCATTGTGTGTCTGACCACCTAAGCTCAGGTTTGGCCAGCCTGCATTGATCCTGGCTGCTGGCTGGGCCCTGGACTGGGTGCTTTGTCCTGTTATCCCATTCTCCTAACATTCCTGATAAGAGTTGTCATGGCCATTGTCTGGATGAGGAAACCAGGCCCCACACACTGACTGGCTCCATGCTGTATGAGGATTTAGGATGCCTCTTGCCTGGTGTTGGGCTCCAGAGTGGCAATGTGTATAGCGGGTGGCAGGGACTCCGGCTGCCCCTTCCCTCTGCCTCCTACCAACACCTGTTCCGGAAACTGTGGCCATTGTTTCCACCATCCTTCCTCCCCTGGGGCCCTTCCTGTTTGTATCCCTCCTCCCTGTAACCCCACCCTCCAGGTGCTTCCCTTGGGGAGCTGACTCTCTGCAGGAGAGCTGAACTGGATACCCCACCCCAAGGGAGGAAGGAGGCATAGAGAGTCTGAGGCCTCTGGGCCTGATTCCTTGTGCCCTCTGTCCACCTCCCAGATTGGATGGGAAGCTTAGCAGGAGAGTGAGCAAGGTGGTCAGATGGAGCCTGCATCCTCAACTGGCCCCACCCTGGGAGGGGCCCTGTCTTGCTGCTTCAGGGCCTTCCCTCATTCTCCGCAATCACACACTGGCCCGTAGCTGGAGCTGGGGCACTGGGAAGGTGGCTTTGGGGCCTGTACCCCTTTTCCTTGCCAGCCTAGGAATCTTGTCTTGGAGTCTCTCCAGACCCATATCTGCCTTTCCCGAGCCCAGGCTGGGTAGGGAGCCAGCATAGAACAAGCATCTGTGTTTAGGGCATCAGGGAAGGTCGGCTACAAGTGCCCACCCATCCCTGATGGACCATCTCAATCCCCAGAAGCAGCTGCCTGTGCCCTGCTGAAACTTCATGGCCACAGTCCCAGGCCCTGCTGGCATTGCCATGGGCAGCGTGGGCAGCCTGTTGGAACGGCAGGACTTCTCCCCTGAGGAGCTACGGGCAGCACTTGCAGGGTCCCGGGCCCCCCGCCAGCCTGATGGGCTCCTCCGGAAGGGCTTGGGCCAGCGCGAGATCCTTAGCTACCTGCACCTCTCCAAGAAGGATGGCAAGACCACCAAGCGGGCTGCTCGGAACGAGCCCGCCGACTATGCCACCCTCTACTACCAGGAACATCCTCGGGCCAATGACTTCAGCAAGACTTCGCTGCCTGAGCGGGGTCGTTTTGACAAGGTGTGTCTCTGCCCACACCCCTCCTTAGTGTGGGAGGGTGGGGATGGGGAACTTGGAGCCTCCCTGGAGACCCTGATGCTGGGACAGGGCTGGGACGTGAAAGTTCTGCTATGGGCTAGCCAGAGGCTTGGTCTGCTTCTCAGTGGCATGTGCCCCATGTTTGAAAGAGGATCCCCAGGGGCTGTGAGAGCATCTGATGGTAGTGCAGTCAGTCCGGGGCCTCACACCTGTTCTCTCTTCCTGGCAGTGCCGCATTCGCCCATCTGTGTGCAAGCCTGTGGCAGGCACCGGGAAAGGCTTCCTGTCCATGCAGAGCCTGGCGGCCCACAAGGGCCAGAAGCTGTGGCGCAGCAATGGCAGCCTGCACACACTAGCCTGCCACCCTCCCTTGAGTCCAGGGCCCCGGGCCAGCCAGGCGCAGGCCCGTGCCCAACTGCTGCACGCCCTCAGCCTGGACGAGGGTGGCCCTGAGCCTGAGCCCAGCCTGTCCGACTCTTCCAGTGGGGGCAGCTTTGGCCGCAGTCCTGGCCCTGGCCCTGGCCCCTTCAGCTCCTCCCTGGGCCACATCAACCATCTTGGGGGTTCCCTGGACCGGGCCTCGCGGAGCCCCAAGGAGGCTGGGCCACTGTCCATGCTGAGCTGCCTGCCTGAGCCACCACCCCCCTATGAATTCTCCTGCCCCACCGCCGACGAGGTGGTAGCCATGCTGCCTGACACCTGTGACGATCTCAAAAGAGGCCTCAGTGATGAGGATGGTGCCAATCCCTTCACACAGGTGAGAGAAGCCTCTGTCCTGCAGCCCTCTTCTCTCCCTTGGCATTGGACAATAAGAGTAAGAAAGTAGATGATTCAGCTGCTCTCCCCGCAGCCCACATGGTGGGATGTCAGGTCACTGGTGGTCCTTGCTGGGATTGTGTAAGAGAGATTCCCTGGGAGGGCTGTATGTTGGGGAAACTTCACCGCTGGAGGGCATCCCAGGGTAGGGCACGTGTGGCCAGGGCATTGGGCCCTGTACCCTATGGTGTTGGGGCACAGGATGTTGGCTACAGCATCAGAGCGCTTACGGATGCACCAGCCCCACTGGCACCTCTTCCTTTGGCAGGTGCTGGAGGAACGCCAGCGGCTATGGCTGTCCGAGCTGAAGCGCCTGTATATGGAGCGGCTGCACGAGGTGGCCCACAAGGCTGAACGCAGTGAGCGCAACCTCCAGCTACAGCTGTTCATGGCTCAACAAGAGCAGCGGCGCCTGCGCAAGGAGCTGCGGGCACAGCAGGGCCTGGCCCCTGAGCGTCGGCCCCCAGAGGCCGACTCCACCACGCGACCAGAGGAGGAAGCCCGATGGGAGGTGAGAGGCCAGGCTCTCAGGAACTTTCCTGTCCCTATTGCTATAATCCCATCCTCTTCCTGCCCCCCAGCTGGTCTCCTCTCCCTGGCTTTGCTTGGCTCTTGCCCATCCTTTGCCCCATTTCAGGTGTGCCAGAAGACAGCGGAGATCAGCCTCCTGAAGCAGCAGCTGCGGGAGGCCCAGGCTGAGCTGGCACAGAAGCTGGCTGAGATCTTCAACCTGAAGACCCAACTTCGGGGCAGCCGGGCCCAAGCCCAGGCCCAGGATGCAGAGCTGGCCCGGCTGCGTGAGGCCGTGCAGAGCCTGCAGGAGCAGGCCCCTCGGGAGGAAGCCCCAGGCAGCTGTGAGACTGATGACTGCAAGAGCAGGGGGCTCCTGGGGGAGGCTGGAGGCAGTGAGGCTGGAGATGGCGCCGAGCAGCTGCGGGCGGAGCTGCTGCAGGAGCGGCTCCGGGGCCAGGAGCAGGCACTGCGCTTCGAGCAGGAGCGGCGGACGTGGCAGGAGGAGAAGGAGCGGGTGCTGCGCTACCAGCGGGAGATCCAGGGGGGCTACATGGACATGTACCGCCGCAACCAGGCACTGGAACAGGAGCTGCAGACGCTGCGGGAGCCCTCGGCGCCCTGGAGTCCTCGGCTTGAGTCCTCCAAGATCTGAGGCCAATGGAGTTGACAGCAGCAGCACTGTCAAGATGGCTTGGGCAAGCCTGCCCTGAATGGCAGCTCCTTCCTGACAGTGGTCTGGGGCAGAATCTGCTGAGGCCAGCCACGGATGGGGAGGCTGGCGAGAGGAGGGATCCAGTGGGGCTGTGGGCTGCATAGAAGGCCGGCAGCGGGAGCCAGGGCCAGGCCCTCCTGGCTGAGGAGCACCCTGGCAGAGCCCATACTTGCTCCTGGAGTAGGTGTGGCCCGGGAAAAGAGGCTGGGAGATGAGGAGCCCAAGATGCAGACAAGCAGGCACGAGAGACAGATGGAGGCTGAGACAGGGAGGCTGGGATGGGAACATTGGCCTCCCCCAGAATAAAACCATGTTTTCTATGAGGAGGCCCTGGGTGATAACGGCAGGCCTATCCCTGGCTTGAGTCAGAGGATTGAGGATGGTTGAGGTTGGGGCTGTGTACCTGGACCTGGACCTAGACTGCAGTGCCTCCCTTGGTTGTGGTCTGTGGGAGGCTGTGCCCTGTGCTTGTGTGCACAGCTGCTGGGCACGCGTGCTTGTGAGTGGAAGAACCTTGCCTCAGCACCACATGGTTCCAGAGCTGCTGTGTGGGCTGAAATTCCGTTCTTCAGGATTTTCAGATGGAGCAGTGTTAGGGAACCCAGAAAAACAAAAGGGCAAGTCACCCAAGGCATGGGTAGAACATGAAACATTCTTGGCGGGAAGTCTGAACCCTGGAGCCCAGGGTCCTGCTGGGTTTAGGGTTGGCCTAAGCCAGCTTGCTGGAGCTTCTGAAGGCTCTGGTAGGATCCTGCCCCTTGCAGAACCCCCCTCCCATCTTACTATCTGGCTGTAGTGCATAAAAATGGGGGCACTGTGAAGGTGCAGGAGACGAGGCAGAGAAAGCTTATGGGTCACTGGGTTGGCCACAGGCAAGGAATGTGAACATTACCAGTAGACATGGAGTGCCATGGGTATTTTTAAGCAGGGGTGAGATGAGCTAATTTGTATTCTGAAGAACTACCTTGGGGAGCAGCCCCTTACCTCCCACCCCTGCCTCAGACAGCTGGTGTCCACGCTGGGCTTTTGCTCTCTCCTGGGTGGGTGGCCTGGAGCACAGACCCAGTCTGGTTGTGCAGGTGGCGTCTCTCCAGCCCTGTGGTAAAGCTCGGCGTCCTTAGAGATGAATCACTGTGACTGCTGCCAGGGCTGTTGGGGTATGGGGACTCAAGGTTGAAATAGATGTGCTTTCTGGCCCAGGGGAGGCAGCACACAGGCCTGTGCTCTCAGTGCTGCCCTGGTGGAGCAGGTATGTCCTTGGAATTCTCAGCAGAGATCCCCAGTGTGCTCCCTGTGGCTATGGCCCCACTCTCCTGGCCACACCTGGCAGCCCCCCTGGCCTGAGAAGGTGGGTCCTGTGCCAGGGTATGGCTGGGGCTGTGGGGTGTGCTCTGGTGTGCCCCATCTTTTCAGGGCAGAGAGGGGTGTGATTTGACTGCCAAAGGGATGGTGTGTCTGGCCCTGTGAGTAGCAGGTGTGTGTAGATGTGCTATGGGTGGTGGGTGTGTCTGGTGGGTGTGTGTTTGCGGCTCCTGGGTTGGAGGCCAGGAGAGCTGCTTCCTGTCGCTCCCTCTGCCCATTCCTTTTCTGCCTAGCTCCAGCCACTTTAGTGCTGGCCAGGCTTGGGTGGAGCCTGTAGCCAGGACAGACTCTTGAGCTTAGCTGAGACCCATCTAGGCCCACTCCTTAGCCTGGGTCCTCTGCTGGGGAGAGAAAGGTTAGACAGTCCTGTTCCCCACAGGCCTTAGTGTCCATTTCATAGATCTCTCCAAACCATGGTCTCTAAGCCAGAGGCCCTCTAGGGGGCTGGGCGCTGGCCTGAAGCCTGGGCCACTCCTTCCCCTAGTCCTGGAGCTGGTCAGGCTGGGTGTCCATGTGCCCGCAGTGTACACTTTTCCGTAGAATAGCTCCTCACCCAGCAATTAGAGAGCTGGGCCAGCCAGTACAGCCGACAGGGACTGGGTGGGTGGTACCAAAACTTGGCAGCTGTGCCAGAAACCAAGGCCCAGCCCAGATGCGGGGGGGTGGGTGGCGGGGAGGTAGGGGAGGCGGGCTCCAGAGAATCAAGTTGGGGCCTCTCAGAGGGAACCAGATGCTGTTACCTCATCCCTGCTGGGTAAACCAGTTCCTGGTCCCCAAGCTGGCTTGGTGACTGAGCTAGCAGATTACAGGTGCCACAGTAGGGGCTCCTGCTTCAGGTCAGGCCCCTCAGCTGCCCTCAGGCCTTCTCCCCCAGCAGACTGGACCCAGGCAGCCCATTCTCTTCAGAACTGAGGCAAGCCCCACCCCCACCCCCACCGCCCCAGCTCCCTTCTGTTTTCAGCTGAGATAGTGTTATGCCTTTTAGCTGCTTCCAGGGGCCTTGGGCTTATCACATGAAGCCTGTGACAGTCTAGCCCCTTGAGTCACTGATAGTGGTATCCTTTCTGACCCCCCCAACCCTTGGCCCTCACTGTGCTCAGTGCTTACCTCTCCATGAAGAACTCCCTGAACTCACGGAGGGCAGGCCCTTCCCTGTGCCCACATCCCCAATATGCCTCTCTACCAGCTCTTTCCCATGCTGCATAAATGTCCCTTTGCTTTTGTCTCCACTGGGCTGTGGACCTTGCCTAAGTGGAGTTCTATCTGTTTTCAAACCCAGAGCTGCTCCCCTCCAACCCTAGAAGGCAATGAGGGACTTTGTGGAGTTGAGAGAGACCAGATCTCCCCCACCATGGCTCGCATGGTTTGAGCTGGGGGTTAGCTGAATGTTCACCTGTGTGTACCAGGTCTGTTGAAGCTTAGGAGCCAGGTACAGTAATGTGTTGCCTCCCCCAGGGCCTGGTGTGGTTCCCAGGTGAGGAAAGTGAGGTAGCCACGGCCTCTGCCCTCTTATCCCTTCCCTGTGGGTGGGGGAGGGAGATGACACAACGTGTCCACGTAGTGAGCAGGCCAGACAGGAGACAAAGGACAGGAGAATCTAGAGAGTGTAAACATGGTCAGCAGAGCCTGGAGAAGGCAGAGGAAGCTTCTGCATGAGCGTGACTTTTTCCAAGATTGAGGGGCTAGGCTATACTTACTAGTGGGCTTTTTTCTCCAAAGACGGTGCAGGTCCTACAGTCACAATTCAGATCGGATAACTCACCACTCTAGTGGGTGGAGGCTTAGCCCTCTGTATTGGATTTAGAAAAAAGAATGTGCAAATAAAATACGTCACTGGAGGTGAAGCACCAGTTCAGAGAAGAGCTGGCTCACATACCCATCAGGTGATGGGATGGGGGTGACAAAGCTTGGCCAAATTTTGATTAGGCTCTTCTAAGCTCTTTTGACTAGGCTCAGACTTAGAAGGTGTCTTTTCTTGTACAGTTCAGTTCTCGCAAGAATCCTGCTGTTCATTTGGCCAGAATCCCCCATCCTCCATCTTGGATCCTCCGCTGTATTTAATCTGATTCCTCATCCATCACCATGCCCGAGGTGATGTCTGATCACTAGCCTGCCTTCAGTGAGAATCCTGTGAGGTCTACTTAGCCAGAATCCTCCCTGCTCCCTGAAGTTTTCTCAGTGATTTTTCATCCACTGCCCCCCACCCTGCTGCTTGGCTATAAATTGGACTTTTCCTTGTGTGTGGAGTTGAGCCCACTCTGTCCCCATTGCAGTAGCCTGCCTTGAATAAAGTCTTCCTTACCACTCTTTACAAGTGTCATGAATAATATTTTTCTTTAACAGGAGTAAGCTGCTCTGGGGAGGGGTGTTGGGGGCGGTTTCCTCAGGAGCAGCATGGAATGAGGGCATTCAAGATGGGCCTGGACTAGGACATGGGAGTGAGGGCAGGTCTGAGGGAGGGTCCTGTCTGGAAGTGAGTCAGAGGGTGCAAGCCATCCTAGACAGCATGGTAAGCTGACATGGAAGGACTTCCCTTCCTGTGACTGTGGGTGGGTCCCTCAGGCAGCCATGGGGAAGGGCCAGAACCAGAACTAGCTATGTGTTTTGGACCTATGCAGTCACATAGAGCCTTAGGCTCACAAGGGCTCAACACTTGGTGCAATGCTCTGCTGTCACCATCCTGAAATTCCTAATATTTGAACAAGGGCTCTGCATTTTCATTTTGCTCTGAGGCCTGGAAATGATGTAGCTGCTTCTGGAGACTCTTATGGAACCACACAGAGGGTAGAAGGAAGAGACAGGGCCTGAGCAGGCAACTTGAGCTCCATGAGCTGAGTGAGTCCCAGGTCTGCAGAAGGCAGGCAGTGGCTTCATCACCTGCTGCTGCCCCCACTTATCAGCTCTCAGGGGAGGCTCCATCTTTTCCTAGCCCGGGCTTCCAGGATTCTCTCTGAGAGAAGGAAGGCTGTATTTTCAGGAGAGCATTCTAGGGCTTGTCATCTCTGTCAAATTTTTTTTCTTTTAGATTTATCTAGTGTGTTCTTTGTACACCCATTCTCTCCATGTGTTAAGGTATAATTTACATACAAAAAAGTTCACCCTTTTTTAGGGTTCAATTTTTAGAGCTTTGACAAATACAGAGAGTTGTATAACCAACCCTACAATCATGATTTAGAATAATTCGATCATCCCTCTCAAATTCCCTGGTGTTCCTCTGTAGCCCGCTCTTCTCTGGAGACCCGCAGGCAACCAGTGATCAGCTTTCTCAATTACCTTGTTTCTTTTTCTTTCCCCCCTCCTTTGTAAACCTTGTTAAATCCCACCACATATTAGAACATATTGCAAAGTAATGAGTAAAACAATATGACACTGATATAAAAATAAAACTACATTTCAATGGGAAGAATGAAGAGCTAGGAATGGGTTCTATACTGTAAGAAATTCTAAAAGGATGATGAAGGGCTTCAAAACAAGGCAGGACTGTTTAATAAGAGGTGTTTCAATAACTGGACAAAAATGTGGGAAAAAATAAGTCATACTTTGTGCCGCCCCTGCAAAATAAAATGGACAAATACTGAGGAGTTAAATTTTAAAAATCAAATTCTAGGAAACTAGCAAAAGGTTAAACAGACTTATTGAGTTTGTGGAGAATAGCTAAGTATTTCTGCTCTGAAGCAGCCCCCCACCTCCAATGAAAACAAAAATTAAAAACACACAATCCCAATGAGGAAAGACTGACAAAATAAACTAGTAAAATTTAGTGCACACTGAAAAGTGACAGAACCGAGATTTAAGGAGAGCCACATACCAGAGAAAACAATGACAAAGGTGAAACTGCCTGAGGTGTCAGGCCGACATTCAAAGTCGCAGAAGCCAGGCTTTGCTCACACTCAGCTGGGGGACAGGTCAGGGCTCCTCCAGAGGAAGTCGGGAAGCCTGCGGCATTCTGTAAAGCCTGTGCGGTCCTGCTGGCTCGGAGGCCTAGACCTTGGCCGGTGGCCTCAGGCAGGACTCACTCAACTCTCCACCCCCACGACTCTGCGTGGGCCGGGACCACCCAGGCACACGGTGCAAAGACAGGCTACTCCAGATGCTCCGATGCCTTGCGGGCTCCAAGCGAGGGCTCTGGACTGTCCCCTTCCCTGCATATTGAATAAGGTACTGGAGCCACTGGAGGATATTGGACACCTCAGAGTGTCTGTCTGAGCATCTAAGGTGTTCCAAGCATGTGATGCTGGGGATACAGCAGTGCTGAGTACAAAGTCCTGGCCTCAATGGAGCTTTTATCCTTAAGAGGGCATGTGTTAGGGGACTGGAAAACAGAATAAACAAATAAACACAGAGACAATTTCAAGCCAAATGCTATTTAAAAAAAAAATCAAAGCCTGGTTTGTGCAAGTGCTATATAGAAAACAAGATTGTGCAAAGGCGTTTGGCGGTGGGGTGGGGTGAGGCTGGGGAGGAGGCTCGGAGCTGTAAAGAGGCTGGCCCGAAACGGGAGCAGGAAGTCAGGAAAACAGAGGTCCAGCCTTCTCTTGGGGTGATTTGTTCAAGTCTCTAAGGCCTTTAGAGGAGAGGGGTGCTCCTTTGTCTCTCCCCTCTAGAGCAGGGGGGCCTGGAAGGAGCATGAATTCGGCCCTGGCCTAGGTTTGAGATCATGGTCTCCTCTCCTTCCTAAGCCCTCACCCTTACTCTTCGGGAAGTTGTGCAACTGAATCTCACCGCACCCGCCAAAGAGGGCAACCAATGGAGGGCGGCAGGGCAGTGGCTGGTCCCCCTTGCAGTCTAAGTATTGGCTTCGGGGAGGAATATAAAATGACTTTTCTTTTAAACACTTGATGTTTCAAAAAGAGCATCGAGGAGCCATCGTGGGAGAGCCTCACTGTCAGGCCCCTTCATACGTTGTGCCGTTCGTTTCTTTACTTTGAATGAGGGCACAGGGCAGGGAGCGGGGTTGGCATAGTCATTTCTGGTTTAAGGCTTCTGAAAGCGAGGGGTGGCCGGTGTGCGGGGCGGAGGGGCCAGGCGCCTCTACCCGGCAGGGAAGCTGGCCCGTCCGCTGCGCACGCACCGAGCACACCGGTCCGATTCCTTCCCCCGGACCAGGAGTGTTGCGGGGCGGCGAGCAGCTTCCAGCGCCAGGGAAGCCCCGGCTTGGCCTCCCACAGCTGGAGGTGCGGCTTCGCGCCACCGCCCGCTCCTGCGGGTGACTCCACTTGGGCGCGCGGAAGGGTGAGGCTCGGCGCCTAGGGGAAGGCGCGGGCTGCAGGACGACCGTACTTCCGCGAAGCCGCGAGTGGGTGGGTCCGGACCAGCGGAGCTACAGCTGCGGCTTCCGGTTCCGATGACAGCGGCGCCGGAAGCCAGAGCCGGGGCTGCGGGAACAGGTGGGAGCTGTGGGCTTCTCCGCCAGCAGGAATGGTGGGGACCGTGGGGCGCTCCGAGGCAGCGGAGGTGGGCTCGGCAGGGCTCCCAGGCTCCGAGTTTTCCCCAAGCACCCGGACTAAGCCTCAGCACCAGTCCGCTCTTGGATTGGTTTTCTGCGCAGTTGTCGACCCCAGGCCAGGAGCTGAAGTCCCGAAAACTCAAAGGACCCTTGAAGAGCCGCCTCTGCCAGAGAGTAGCCCAAACTCAGACTTCCCATCATAGTGCGACCCGGCCGGGTCGGAGGTAACTCGGTGCGGTCGAGGGTCCAGGCAGGGCATTCGAGCAGGATCTCTCGAAGAATGAGTAGGAGTTTGACAGTTATTTGCGTTAATCAGATGAAACTCCCAGTAGGGGCTGCTCTCCAGGGAAAATGGTGAGCTTTCTTTTCTCTCCAGTTTTGGTTGGTGACAAAAGATCGAAACTTCAAATAGAGATATGAAGTGAAGAAAAGAAACAGGGCGATATGGTAGAGTGACTGGTGTGGGGGGTGGGACAGAGTGGTCTAGGAGAGATTCTCTGAAGAGTCTAAGTTTGCATTGAAACCCTAGTAAGTAGACAGCCGTGAGAAGATCTGGAAGAGTGTTCCAGGGAGTGGGAACAGCTAGTGCAAAGGCCTTGAGGCAGAAATAAAGTCTAAAGTCGCTGTAGTCAAGGATGGGAAAGAAGGAAAGAAGGCTAGTGTGGTTGGAGTATGGTGAGTGAGGGGGAAAGTGGCAAGAGATGAGGTTGGAGAGTTGGTTAGGAGTTCACTCACATAGAACCTTGTAGGACATGAAAAAGGAGGGCCAGAAGGGGTGCTCCTGTTTCAGGATGCTGAAGACAGTACAAAAGCCCAATGCATGTCTTTGGGGGCTTTTAATATTTCACTCACTTCTCTTCCTGCCCACCACCGCAGATTTGAGCTCAGGCCCCCTAGCCAAGGGTTAGGAAATAGATGCACCATTTAATCAGCAAATGCTCACCGAGCACCCACTGTTGACCTGGCCCTGGGCTGGGCGCTGAGCGGTGAGGAAGCACGAGAGAAACTGGACTCCAGGCCCAAGAAGCTCACAGTCTAAGGGGAGAGACAGATGTGTGAACAGGCAGTTAGTGCCGCAGTGCTGAGGACTCAGATAGGTGTGGTATGGGCATCCTCCACAGAGGTTTGTGAAGTAGAGAAGGAAGAAGGGAGATTTCTTTGAGGACTTTGTGGGAGCTGATGACTAAACTGCATCTTTTGTTCTTCATGCTGAGAAGTGCAGAGGGCGCTCTGGATATAGGACCAGCTTGTACAAAGAAGCAAATGTACAGTGACAAAGAGCTTGTATGTCAAGCCATGGCAGTGTTGAGTAAGGAGGTGGCAGGATTTTGATGTTTTGCTTTGGAGGGATCACCCTGGTACATGTGAGACCTTGGGGAGAAGGGCTTGGGCAATGGACATGAAATTCCATTGGATAAATAAGGACATTTGGCAAAGAGAAATACACATTCATCCATCCTTGAGCCTGGTGAAGATGACCAACTGTGATTCATGGAGAGTGGCTTACCTTGGACAGGCTGAATTAGTCTTCTGGGCTTCTCAGATGGAATACCTGCACGCAGTTCTGTTTTTCCAGTTCATTTATTTTTTAAATTTTTATTAAGTTTCCTCAGTTCATTGTACATTGAAAAGGCTTTTTTCTCCTTTGTATTTATTTATTCCCTTTTATCCCCATTCCTCCCTTTTCCCCCCACCATAGGAAACCACTCTGATATGTACGGTGTACATCCTTTTATTTGCAAGTGTCCTTGGTTTTATGCATATATTTTTAATGTATATAAATGCTATTCTGCCTAGAATTCATTTTGTTTCTTTTTTTCCCCTTCAATACCACGTTATTGGTGTTGCCATAGGTATATCTGGAATATGGTTTCTAATTGCTACACGGGTTTCCATAGATGCATCCCCCTACACTTTACTTCTTTGACTTATCAGTTCCCCCAGTGATGAGGTCCCAAGACTATCCCCACTCCCTGCTACAGCACTGGGATGAAAATCCCTGTACCCATCTCCTTCCTCAGTCTTTATTTACAATTTCAAGATGCTTACCTGGGCTTCCCTTTGATAGTCCTGGTGTCAGCTGGTGTCTAACAGGGCCAGCTTATTTGACTGTGGTGAGGTCCTGACCTTTCTTGAGCTGTGTATATGTTTGGTAAATTGTGATCCTGGTTCCCAGACACTCTTGGCAAGCATTCTTTTGTGCTGCCATCTTTCCTAGTTGATCACCTCACTGGCTCGTGGTGAATTTTCCTGCTTCTTGTCATCATTGTTGCTGTACAATTTGTTTTAACCACAAACATTGGCCACTTTCCTTTCCTGGTGAGATGGTGGCCTGGTAGGCTGGTCCAGAGAGTGCGGGGATGCAACACGCTTCAAAGAAGGCTCTGAAGCCAGACTGTCCCGCTTCACTTCCCAGGTCCTCTACTTCCCAGCTGCGTGACCTTGGATGACTTATTTAATCTTTCTGTGTCTCATTTTCTCACCTGTAAAGTTGCTCTAATAATTGTACCTACCTCATAGTGTTTTTGTAACATTAATTAGTTAATGCATGTAAAGTCATTAGAACAGTGCTGACACATAATAACCCCGTATGAAATGTTAACTATTAATTGCAATAATAATAATTGTTTTCATATTATTGTAGACAGGAGTCCCTGTTATATTTTGCTCATAATGGCTCATATCCAGAGATAGGGTACAGGCATACCTCATTTTATTGCACTTTACTTTATTGTGCTTCTAGATGTTGCATTTTCATTGACATTGAGCCAAAACTTTCCATTAGCAAAAAGATCACAACTTACTGAAGGCTCAGATTTTGGTTAGCAATTTTAGCAATAAAATATTTTTAATGAAGGTGTGTACATTGTTTTTTTTTTTTTTTTTTTTTTTTTTTTTTTTAAAAACATAAAGCTATTGTACACTCAACAGACTACAATATAGTGGAGGGAGGCCCTTGTTACAACAAGAGGTGCTCTGGCCTGTTGGGGAGGAAGGCCTCAAACCGATCATCACTCAGTGATCAAAACTGACATAGAAGGGCTGACTGGGGTCCTCATCGAGTGAGAGCCACATGACTTGTGGATGAAGCTTTCCTGGGAAGGGTTGAATAGAAACATGGGCCATCTGAGTCACATAGATACCAGGCGGGTGCGAGACCTCCTGACCTCCCAAACCTGCCTGATGACAGTGTAGACATGAAGTGACAATTTTGTTTCACCAGACATCACACATTGTTTCATAGGACAGAGCTGTTTGGGGAGATGACAGAATTCTGGGATGGTAGTGGTGGTTGTCACACAACAGTTTCAAGTATACTCAGTGACACTTAAAAATGGTTAAAAGGGTAAGTTTTATGTATATTTGACCACTATTAAAAAATCATACTTAAAAAAAACAAATAGGAGGGGTCAGGTGAGAGCAGGTGAGGGATAGCTGCTGAAGGAGGTGACCTCAGAGCTGCCTCAAGAAGGATGAGGAGGTGAGGGGTGATGGAGAGCATCCTGGGGAGAGGGAGCAGCACGAACCAGGGCCCAGAGCTGTGAGTGAGTAAGGCTTCTGGCTGCCTCAACACAAGCTACCCATCTGTGGGTAAGCAGTGGTGGAGACAGGTTGGGGCGGTGGGCAAGGCCCATCAGGATGACATGATCGACAGTTGTTCCTTAGGTTGTGTTTCCAAATACCAGCCTTTCTAGGACAGCTGCCATGGCATCTGTCATGGAAAACCATGTCCACTAACTGAAGAGCAGGTGACCCAATGAATATATGAAAATATGTAAAATATGAAAATAGGCAGTGTAGGTATGGGTTTCTGGTTATTAATGCCTGCTCAGGATTCTGTGGGGCTTACTCTCTCTTCTGAGTAAAATGAGATGAACTGTAGAATGAAAAAACATGAAAACAGTAATTTTCTCACCATGATTCAAAAAACCTCTGTCCTCCCCTTGGCACCCTGGGTGGCGATGATGGAGCTGTGGACAGATATGTTGAGCTGGGGATTTCTGAGCATCGATTCATGATATGGGTGTGGTTAGGGGGTTCAGGAGCCCTCCCCACCGTGTCCCCCCTGGCCCAGGTGGGGCCTGACACAGTGGACCCTCCTCTCGCCCCCAGGCAGAGGCCACCATGGAGCAGTGTGCCAGCGTGGAGAGACAGGTGGACAAGGTCTTACAGAAGTTCCTGACCTATGGGCAGCACTGTGGACAGAGCCTGGAGGAGCTGGGCCATGTGGGCCAGCTGTGGGCCAAGCTGGCCAGGGCAGATGGGTGTCCCTTTGAGAGTCCTACTCCTGCCCTTCTGTGGGCCTGCCTAGGATACCCCAAGGCTACTTGGTGACAGGGTCATTTTTCCTGCTCTGTCATTCCTTATGTATTTATTACTTGGCATTCAACTAACTATAAGGAAGAAGTTTTCCCCTCCACCTTATTTATTCATTTATTATCAATTCACACTCATAGATTCTTATTTTATTCAATGGGTAATCCATTACTGTTGTTATATAGTTCAATGCTCAAATTATTTTAGATTTGACCAGAGGTAATCCCTGGTTCTTATGTCTTTTTTTTTTTAATTGAGATATGATTCACATTAAAAAACACCATTTTAATGTGTACAGTTCAATGTTTTTTAGTGTATTTACAGAGTTGTATAATCATTACCACAACTTAATTTCAGAACATTTTCATCACCGCAAAATGAAAGTCACTCCATTTCTTCTCTCCTCCAGCCCCTGGCAACCACTAATCTACTTTCTGTGTCTTTACCTACTCAGGATACTTTTTTTTCCCTAAATAAAAAAATGATTCTTTATTATTATATCTTTATAATTATATTTTTAAATCACAGAACTCCAGGCTGAATATCATTAGACATATACATACCTGGAGACTTCATATAAATAGATCATACAATATGTGGCATTTTTATCCTTTTACTTAGTATAATGTTTTCAAGGTTCATCCCTATTATAGCGTGAATCAGTACTTCCTTCTTTCTGGGCTGGATCATATGGTAACTCTCTGTTTAACTCTTTGAAGAACTGGCAAACCGCTTTTCAAAAGTAGCCGCAACATTTTACATGCTCACCAGCAGTGTAGGAGGGTTGCAGCTTCTCCACGTTCTAGCAAGTAGCTTATTGTGGTTTTGCTTTGCATTTCTCTAATGACTAATAATACTGAGCATCTTTTCATGTACTTGTGGGCCATTTATATATCTTTGTTGGAGAAATGTCTATTTAAATCTTTTACTCATTTTTTAAATTGGGTTATTTGTCTTTTTATTGTTGAGTTATGATACTAGACCCTTACTAGACATAGATTTGCTAATATATTCTATCATATCGGTTGTCTTTTCACCTTCTTGATAGTATCATTTGGAGCACAAAAGTTTTTCATATCGATAAAGTCCAATTTATTTTTCTTTGGTTGCTTATGCTTTTGTTGTCATAGCTAAGAAACCATTGCCTAATCCATGGCCATGAAGATTTACACCTCTGTTTTGTTTAAGAATTTTGTAATTTGGGTTCTTAAACACCTGGTCTTTGATCCATTCTGAGTTAATTTTCGTATATGATATAAGGTCCAACTTCATTCTTTTGTATGTGGATATTCAATTGTCTCAGCACTGTTCTTTCTCTGCTTATGTCTTTTTGACATGGCCTATATTTTTATTTATTCTTCGTTATTGTTTTTAGCACTTCTTTATTTTTTGGCACAATAAGATATTCTCTGGAATCAGTAATTTCTGCAAGTAGCCATGGTTCTTTTGGTGGGAAATAGTATTTTGAAATAATGATCTGTCTTGTAATTAGTGTCATTGTTTTTAGGTTCTTTAGATTTCTCCTTACCTCTTTCTTTTTCTTACATGGGTCTTACTCTCTCTCCCTCTCTCCTCCATACCCTCCCTTCCTCCTTCCCTCCCTCCATTTCTTCTTGTCGGTCAGTCCATCTATCTTTACCTATATATTGCACACCATGCATTTACATTCATACCTCCAATTCTAATCCAATGTCACAGGGTTCTTCCTAGACTCCTCCACCCATAGTGGTGTCTCCCTTTTCCAACAGTGAGAAGCCTGACTCTCAGCGTCATCAGTATATTTCTCATCTACTCAATTTCTACAATACATAGAAAGTATTTTCAGAATTGCTACACTTAGTGACCCTGAGAAAAACAAATCAACAAAGTAGTTTGTTTCCTTTTTATTTTTTTAAGAATGCATGCATGTGGAAAAGACTGCAAAGTCAAAAATGCTTACAGTGAAAAGTGAGTCTCCCTTTCACCTCTGATTCCCCGTTCCTGTTCCTAATTTCTCAGATGCTTTCCAGGCAGCATCTGTGTGCACACATAGGTGTCACATATAAGTGTCTATTCCCCCTCCTTTTTGTACATACAGGAGAGCATAAAGCACATACTTTCCTGCACTTTGCTTTTTTCCCTACACAGCCTGTCTTAGAGAGTGTTCTGTATCACTACATAGAATTCTAACTCATTCTTGTGCCATTATATGGTTATGCCATGCTGTAATAAAATGCCCAGCGTTCCTTGCTTTGGTGACATCTGTTAATTGGAAAAAATGGCTTTCTCTTGCTAGTCTGAAACATCTCCATTGTCTGTGCTCTTGCTTAACAGGTAGTTATGGCTGCAGTGTGTTTACATGGAGCTCGTGTCTTAGATGGAGATTTGTTAGGGCTGATGGTTGTTAGTATGGTCCTTCATTGGTGGAGATTGGGGGATTCCCGGTTAAAAGACTTTCATTTCCTGAGAGTGTTGCTCTGTCCTAAAAGGAGATGTGGCCACGGAATGTGCAGTGTAGCCCTCTGTGATGGGGGATGGGAGGAGAAGAGAGTGAAAAATTAGTGGCATGCCAGTGCTTAGAGTGGAGTGAGATTTTGCCCCATCACCCTAGAAAGGGTGGGTGGCCCAGCCACTACCTCCTGTTTGTATTTGTCAGGACTTATTCACTTACAAGTGACAGAAACCAGCTCAGACTAGCTTAAACAAACACGAACAAAGTGGGAGGTGGGGGGGCGGGTGGAGCTGCCTGGGTTTCTGGACTCAGGTAACGAAAATGTCCAGGCCAGCTGGATCCAGGTGCCCGTGTGACCCCTCAATCTACTGTGGCTTCATTCTCTGGGTGCTGCTCCCCTGAGATGGCCACAGCAGCTCCAGTCCATAGTTCGTTTAGCAATGTGGCAGAATGAGGCTGTCTTCCAGAGCTTTGTGGAGCTGAGACGCTCCCTGGCCCTCTTGAGTCACATTCTATTCCCTGAACTGAGGTGATGCCACCTAGAAAAGGGACGGAGACACTGGGCCTGAAGAAGGGTCCGATGCCCTATGTGCCCTCCTCTCCTTCAAGCCCCACATGCTCTTGGTGGTTGGTCTGGCTCCAGCCCAGCCACGGGGGTGTAAACCACTATGAACCTGGGGTCCCGAGCCTGAAGTCCCTGAGCTTCCCTGGCCACCCCAGCCCTCCTGGTGTCCTCTGGGCTGATGAGAGTCATTCACATGGGGGCAATGTTTTGTGGTTCAAAACCTCACACGTGGCATCTCATTCAAGGCAACAAGGAGCCATCCAATGTGTTGGTGAGGAGCACAGACTTGAGATCTGTCACTGCTGTGTCACCTGGCAAGTTACTCCCTCAGGTTCCTCAGGTACAGGATATGATTCTAACAGTGGTGAGGATTAAGTGGGCTGAAATAAAGCACTTACCCACAGCAATTGCCTGGTCACCTTCATTTTACAGCAGCATACAAGGCCCGTGCTATCACCCCCCTTTTATAGAGGAGGAAATGAAGACTTCAAGAGATGAACCGCTCTCCTCTTGATCAGTTCGAAGTCACACAGTTAAAAATTGACAGGACCTGGAATAGAAGCTGGGTCTTTCACTCCTGAGTCCAGGGCTGCCTCCCGTGCCCCAGGCAGCATTCAGGATAGAGGAAGCAGGGACAATGTCTGCTCCAGGGTTCTGACTCACTGCCAGTGTTTCTCTGCAGCCCTCCAGAGGACCCCTCCCTCAGCCACCCTCTCTCTGGTGATGTCCCAGTGCTGCCAGAAGATCAAAGACACGGTGCAGAAACTGGCTTCAGACCATAAGGACATTCACAGCAGTGTCTCGCGAGTGGGCAAAGTCATTGACAGGTTGGGCGTGTGGGTGCCCCGGGCAGGGGTGGTGAGGCCTGGAGCTGGCATTCATGAGGCTCATCAGGAGAGCAAGTGTGGCGAATGTGAGTCACCGGGCCCTCGTCCTCAGCAGAACTTTATGAGATTTGCTGTGTCATCTCCGACACAGTGTGGGACTCACATGCAAAGCAGCAGCAGGTTCTGCAGGTGGCCATTGTGGAGCACCTATACCAGCAGGGCGTGCTCAGTGTGGCCGAGGAGCTGTGTCAAGTAACGGCTCAGCAGGGGAGATGCTGGGACCTGCTGTTTCTGCTTTCTACTTGGTAGTTTTCTTTATGGTAGATACCTGTTATTCTTGACATAAATTTATTTTAGAAAGGAACAATCCCCCCACCATAAGTAGAAAGTAGCTCTACAAATATACACGGTGAAAAGTGATGTCACTCCTTTCTAGCTAGTGTTGATTGCCAGCCAAGGTTCTGAGTCAAGGGCCTGATACTTCTTTCTTAAAAAGGGAAATTCGTAAAATGACAGAATAGCATGGTTAGGTATTAAAAACACACTGGCAGTGAAAGTAAAGATTCTTTCTCTTAAAGTAACTGAGAGGATTGAAAAGGATTAATTTCTCACTATGCTTCTTAACACAGGCCCTGAGACTGTCTCCAGTACCCCAGGAGAGTTGTGGTCTGCCTTGTGGGAGGCCAGCATGTGGCACTTAGCCTCCTGGAATGGAGATGGGAATAAGAGGGACCAGGTGGCTGGCAGGGACCATGGCTTCTCATGCAGACCCTGGCTCTCTCAAGCCTGTCAGGTAGATGAGGTTTTGTTACGCTGGAGCAGAGGATTTTGGAAACATTGTCCTCCAATGGTGGGATCACGCTCTCTCCACAGGAATCAACACTGAATGAGGACCTGGATTTCAAGCAGCCTTTCCTGGAGTTGAATCAAATCCTGGAAGCTCTGCATGAACAAGACCTAGGGCTGGCATTGGAGTAAGCTGGCCCTGGGGTGGGCCAGCAGGGGACAGGGCTTCTCTCATCCAGTGTACCTGATGTGCCTCCGGCCCTGTGTCCCAGCCTCACACAGGTGTCTGGAGCCCACTATTCAGTCCCAGCTGCCCCAGGGCCCCTCCTCTCGCCCCACCTGCTTGACACTCAGCTGGCCCCTTTCTTCCCAGGTGGGCTGTCTCCCATAGGCAGTGCTTGCTCGAGGTCAACAGCCCCCTGGAGTTCCAGCTGCCAAGCACTCAGCACTTCCAGCCCTTTGCTCGTCTGCACCAGCAGGGTAAGTGGCCAGGGCTCCTGATTGGACGCTGCTGGGCCCTGGCAGACATTGGCATGTTCCTGGGGTAGTGCTCCCGGGCCTGAGACCTCTGTCCCCTCCTTCCTGTCTCCAGGTGAACCCCAAGCTCAAGACTCTTCCTCCTCTGCCACACTCTTCTAGTTTTATCTCAGACTACCCCTTGTCTCTGACATTGGTTGCGTGGCACACCCACGTGCAGAGCATATTGCTTGTGTGTGCCTACAACACACGTGCCTGCATGCTGCTCTGCCTTGGCATTGACTCTCTTGCCTAGAACCCCACTTGTCCCTTTCAGACTCACTCAGCACCCTCTGCAGCGTCCTTCCTGGACCCTCTTCCTTAACACTCAGATCTGCAAACTTTGACCTTCTTCTCACCATTAGTAATGACTCTACTGCTAGTAATGTTTTCCTTTAGTTTCTCTCATATTTATTACTTCACATTTTATTGAGAAATATACATCAAATTTTAATTAAATTTTAGCTAGATATCTCCTGGAAGTTTTTTAAAAAGGGAGATTAGCTAGTGTTGGAGAATAGATGTGAGTGCCAACCCAATGCAGTCAGAGGGATGGGAAGAGAACTAGGATCCTGCCTCCCAGATGCACATGGTGGTTCCTGTCCTTGTCTCACATACACACCTCCACTGGAGTTTAGGGAAAATCAGTTTTACCTGAAGGTATTTCAGGCCCTGCTTGGCCAGGCAGGCACTGGGGAACCTCGAGGCTCAGCCTGCTGCCCATCCTGCTTCCACAGCCCTGGCTAGACCCTGAACCCCAGGAAGAGGCTGCCTCCTGGGCCCCTGTGCATCCTGAGCTGCATCTGGTTGCCTTGTAGAGATCCAGGTGATGATGGGCAGTCTGGTGTACTTGTGGCTGGGCCTGAAGAAGTCCCCCTACTGCCACCTCCTGGACAATAGCCACTGGGCCAAGATCTGTGAGACCTTTACCTTTGATGCTTGTTCCCTGCTGGGGCTTTCTATGGAGTTGCCCCTCAGCATCAGGTACAGCCAGCGTGTGGGGCAGCATGAGGGGGAGGCTTTCAAGGGAAACAATTTGTTGAGGTCCTGCTATGTGCCAGGGACGGTGCTCAGTGCCTTCACAGCCTAAACTGTCTCTCTTCCAGATAGAAATTACCTGTTTTCACAGGCAGATACAGTTTGGGAAGAGCTGTGGCCCAGACTCACCATGAGGTTAGTGACAGCGTCAAGGTTCCTATTTTGTAAGGTCTCTTGAATGAGGTCCCCATCTAGCCTGCACCTCATCATGGCTGGACTAGCACTAGACCCTCTGGGACTCGGGGAGACCCACGTGGCTGAGTTGCACTATCATGAGCTTTCACTTGGAAATTTCCTACAGTAACACCCTTCTCATGACTCCACAGTGACCTAGGAACTAGTGGGACTATTATCCTCTCCTCACAGACGAGGAAACAAGAGGTTGGAGGTGTGAGTGAACTTGCCTCGGGCCTCATAGGGGATAAAGGACATGTGGACCTGCCCCCAGCGCCACACACTGCACCACCATGGATCGTGTCACAGTGCATTTTACTCAGACCGATTGTGGAGTCTCATGCTCTACCCAGTGTGATGGACTCATTATGGGACAGTGTTTCCCAGCAGGACACCATCTGCACCTCAGACAGGACTGCCCTGTGCAGTTACTTACTCTATTTAGAACCCAAGGCTCCAACCGGTCACAAACCATCGTGAGATCTGAATATGCCTCCTGTTTCTATTGATATGCCCTAGTTGATAACCATTTATAGAGGTGAATTATGACAGTGGGGGTAGACAGGCTTATCAAACCGATCACTGTCCCTATCACACCAAGGACTTCTCAATGGTTTGGATGAGCAGTTACATGCCTCCTCGATCTTTGTCTTCCTCATAGGTTGAGGTTGTTTTAGGGTGCATTAGAATGATTCTCTAGAATTGGACACATATAACTGTGTCCTGATTTTTGAGGACCGATTTGACCGTTTGCCACTTTAGAACCTTATCCTGAGTCCCATTCCGATGACAGTGTGCTGGTCCTTTGGTCTTTCAGCTGGGGTCCTGGTCTGGCCACTCCAGCCCCTGCTCTGTCCCGCAGCTTCACCTCTGGCTATGTGGTGCTGCCAATGCTGATGAATGTCAAAAACGTGATTGAGCAGAGGCAGTGCGCAGGGGTCTGGAGTCACCAGAATGAGTTACTGGTAAGCTCTGGCAGAGGGAGGTGGGCAGAAGGCGCCAGGGAGGACAGCCACAGCCAGAAGTGGGACTCACCTATCAGCTGGCCTCCCCAAATATTGAACTAGGCATGAAGTGCTGGTACCACCTGGTGTTCGCCTGCCCCATCCTCTGCCAGCAGACCTTGGATTTCAACCCTCCCATCAGGCTTATCTGTGGCCACATTATCTCCCAAGATGCACTCAACAAGCTCATTAATGGAGAAAAGTAAGTTCCTATGCTCTGCTCCTTCTTGGCTTGGCTCTTCTGCTGGCCAGTGCTTGAGACATTCTTGGTTCTCATCCCTTTGCAGGCTCAAGTGTCCCTGTCCCATGGAGCAGAACCTAGCAGATGGGAAACATGTCATATTTTGATTCCTGCCTTGGAAGGAACTTTATTTCACCCGTGAGCCTTGCTCTGTCTCACAGGGGTGGTTGTCTTCAGTGGATGGTGGTTCTTTTCAGAGCAATTGTCTGAGTGCAGCCACAGGCAGGGGCCAAAGAGGAAAATGAACAACCTGGACTGGGCAGCTAGCTCCTTGGCTGGAAGGGCAGGGAGACAATGGTCTCTGTTCTGCTTATATCTGCCATTGACTTGGTAGCAGCCGACAGGGGAGCAGGGAGGGGACTTGGGCAGCAGCAGCAGTCCTCCCTCCATCCCTGAGCCAGGTCTGACTGCCAGGCCAACACCGTGTCCACTCCTTCTGTATAGCCTCACAACCCTGTATCTATCGCCCACTGTAAATAGTCTGGGTTAGAAATGAATGCCAGTTTTATAATGTTGAGCAAATATATTCACAGGCTTTCTTCTTCCTTTGCCTGCCTTTAGCTTCACTGACAAAGAATTACTACATATCCACTGTACACTGGTACTGGGCATGGTCTGGCTGCTGCTGCTCGTGCAAGTGTGGCAGCCACAGTGCCCAGTGAGGAAGAACTCACTACCTTCGTATTAGAAATCAGAATGGGGAACTTAGGGAAATGAAATGACTTGCATGACAGGGCTCAAAGCTTGGAAAGGAGAGTGCTTGGGGCTTAAACCAGATCTGACTTTCAAGTCCAGGCTCTTTCCAGTTTATTCTAGGGCACCTAAAGCCTGGCTTCTGCGTGTGCTGAATCCATGCTGGGCCTTTGAGAGCAGGTAGGTACATTCAGTAGGAAATGTTTGAAGGAACTGGGGTACCAGGGCCATCATGCCAAGCAGGAGATGGCCTAGGGTTTTGTATTTAGCTTCCTATTCCTATTTAAAATGTCTTGTGTGGGTGGGCAAATTGCTTCCAAAAGCTTCCCAGTGGCACTTAAGGCTCAGGGAGGAGGGCTAGAAATGGGGTGTTCCCAAGGGGCTGTAGGCTTCCACCCAGTGGGTCTGCTCCCACCTACTCTGGAAGTCAGAGGTGAGAACTCCGGGGTAGGCAGCAGAGTCTGTTCTCAGCTAGAGTCCAGCACCAGCCCTGGCACCGGGCGTGAGCACTGAACACCCCTGAAGTCTTTCAGCTTCTCTGGTGAGAAAGGCTGCTCGGCTCTTTCCTGCCCACCAGCTCCTTGGCCCCATCAGCAGCTGCTGCTTAAAAAAACACCCACAGACTTATCACATTTAGTTTTAGCATTTACTTCTTCCACAACTCATCCCCGGAAATGAATGCCAGGAAACCTAAGAGGAAACAGCACTGATGGAGAAGATGCTGGCTTTGCCTTCATGAAATAGCTGTTGGAGCTGCTTGGGAAAAATACCTGCTCAGGGACTGGGGAGATGCTGTGAGTGGACAGCAGGGGGTGTGGCTGGTTGGCCTGCTGCCAACTCAGCAGCTTCCGGAGCTGAGGTCCAGGTTGTTGCCCAAGCCCCTCACATGGGTAGAGGCAGGGCTCGCACTTCCTCCAGGCATTCTTCATAGGCCTCCTGGTATTCCTCGTGGGGCTTGACCATTATCACACAGGTAGGGCGCTTAGAACCTGCAGCTGCTCCCAAGTCCTACAGAGGAGAAAGAAGGGCTGTTTGGAAAAAGGCCACACAACTTGTAAGCCAGGGAGTCACAGACCAATGACCCACTGGCCTAATCTGGCTCACAGACATGTGCTTTTCTGGTCATCATTATATTTAACCATTTTTCTGTTTAGAAAAAAAAAGTACAGCTCATGTAGGAATGCTTCGTTTTCTAATTTGACATTTTCAGCGATCAAACTACTAAAAACAGAATACTATAAACAGAATGATATCAGTTGTTTCCCGAGACTATCAATATACTACAGCAATGTGAAAATAATAATAAAACGAGATATTTCATGACAAACTTTGAGAGTAAGGTTAGGACTGTAATCCGTGAGTTATCTCAGAGCAAACGGGAAAGGGGTTAAAAACATTTTGAATTGGTTGCCATCATTTAAACTCAGCAGCAAACTTCAAGTGGTCCAGCAACACTGGGCCTACATTCCCACATGGCAACTGCAAAAGGGCTCCAGTCCAGAGGGGCTGTCCCCTTGGAGGGAGGTGGGGGCTATGCTCTCCAGGTCCCTGCCATCCCCCATTGCCTGTGCCCTTGACCTGGCTCCTGCTATGTAAGCAGGTCAGATACAGGTCCCTAAAACACCCCCTGGGCACTGCACCCACCCAACAGGACTGACTTGGGCAGAGCATCTCGGTTGATAAAGCACATCCCCGTATACCTTCTGTTTTATTTTCACAGGCCACAGAAGAGGGGATTCCCATTGTACAAGAAGGAAATATAAGTGCAGAGAGGTAACTTATCTGTAGTCCCCCAACTAGGAAGCAGCAAGGCCAAGAATCCGCCCAGGCCCATCTTAACTCGGAAGCGGGTGCTCTTTCCCACTATGGCCTGTCACCACGGCCCCATCCCAGCCCCACCTCCTGTGCTGAGCCAGGCTGGGGCTCAAGTGCTTCTTACCGTCTTAGAGGGGATATAGATGTAGGGCAAGTTCCGGTCCTCGCACATAACTGGGAGATGGCAGTACACCTCGACGGGCAGTGTGTCTCCTGCCAAAACCATTATTCTGAAGCAAGAGAAACACTGTCATTAATAACTTGCTCATTTCTTCTTTCAGTCGAAAGTACCATCTCCATACTGGGCCTTAGGGTACAGACATGGATAAGATGGCTCCTGCCCTCAAGGAGCCCAGTTATTAATGTGCGTCTTCCACCCTCTGAAACTGTGTGCAAATTTATGTTTGGTGACTGCATTCTTCTGGGGAGGTGATCTCTAGTTCTTGGCAACAAATAAATGCCACCAAGTGTGATGAGCGATGTCACACTGGGATAGATGAGTCATGGGTGAGTCAAGAAAGGAATCAGGAGGCCACACTTGAACAGAAAGCTGAATGATGAATGTCTGCCAGGCCACGGAGGGACAAGGGGCAGGGAAAACATTTAAGGAGAATCAGAATGGCACCAGATACACAAAGGCTGGCTGATGGCAGCCTGGGGTGGCTTTGGAATCCAGGATGGAGACAAGAAGGCTAGAGAGATAGGCAGCGGCTACATCCTAGGGCCTTTAGTGCCAGGCTAAGAAACATAGGCTCAGTCTCAAAAGTGATAGGGAACCAATGAAGGCTTGCCAGAGTATCCTCAGCTAGGGCTTAGCTGGCAACATGTCAGGGCTCTAGAGCAAGGGCCTCAGGAGCCCTGAAGACACAGAAAGAATCTGTACTCCAGGGGCAAGATGAAAACACCAAAGACCAGGAGAGAGCTCTTGGTTCAAAGCACTCTTTGGGTCCACACTCTCCCAGTTTGCCTTTTGCCTTGAGGGCTGGGCTCTCCTCCTCTGCAGGCTCTGCCTCTTTAGTAGCCTTTAAATGCTGGTGCTCCTCACAGTCTGTTCCTTGGCTGCCCTCTCAGTACCTTCTGGCTGACCCCATCCATGGCCATGGCATCAAGTGCCATCTATGTGCTGACAACTCCAACTCCCAAATCTATTCCCTTCAGCCTGGCCCCCTCTCTTCTAGGCTTGCGGCCCATATAACCACCTGCCTATTTGACAGTTCTGCTGGGAAGAAGGGGTCACAATTCTAAAAGGCACCTCGAAAACTTGCCTGGAACCAAACTTGTGATCATCTCACATAATTCCAGCCCCCTCCACTGTTCACCTCTGTCCGTTCAGTTGGAATCCGTACTTACTACACCATGTCTGAAAGTCTTCTCAGACCCATTCACTTTAATTCTCTCCATTTCCGCCACTGCCTCTTCTAGACTACAGCAACCTCCTAACAATTTCTTCAACTATTCTTGCGCCTCTGATCCCTTCCAAAGTTGCCAGAAAAATATTAAGGTGTAAACATAATTACGTCACTCCCTGGCTTTAACCCTCAATGTCCTCCTGAAGCTCTCAGTACAAAAAATTACTATGGCTTACAAAGCCCCATGAGAAGGTAGCATTTCTGCCTACCACTAACTTCTCCTGCTCTGGGACCTACTTCCTTCTGGCAGGACCACTTTCCCCCAAACTAATCCCTGTATCTTCAGATCTCAGCTATACCCAACTAGGTCAGACTCTCCATTGAGGATCAAGTCCCCCCAGCAATATTTATCTCTTGAGCACCTACAAGGTCCCAGACACTTCTGGGGATGAAGCAGGGAGAGGCTTTACCCTATTTTCCAAGAGCTTACTGTCTGGCCTGAGTGGGAGATACAGGGAATAAAAATGCAAATGAGTTTCAGGTTCTGATAAATGCCAGAAAAGAAAGATGCATGGTAATGAAGTCATTCTCACTGCATCCTATACTTTTCCTTCATAGTTATCTATCACAACCTTTGTGTGTGGCATTATTTGATAAAAGTCATTGTCTGCCCCATAACACAGTGCCTGAAGAGTGGGCACTCAAGTTGGCTTATTCGATTCGCTTCCCCTGGGGTTCACTTTCTCCATGGTGTCCCTTTGAACTGAGGTAAGTGAGGTTATGTAGCAGCTGGCTGTATTAAAAGGAATTTACTGGCTGCTTGATTGTCTTCTAATAGAGTTAGTACTTTTACCGATTTTTACCAAGTACCTTCTAAATAGGGATACCATCATTCCCGTCTAAAAATGCAAAATCCAGCGGGAGGGAGTTCTTACCCTTTCTCGCCTTTGTTGACAAACTTCTGAACCTCCTTTACCCCGCGCCGAATCTGCTTCTGCTTCACGGCTGCAACGACAGAGGAGTCAGTCGGGGGTCCTCCGCCCGCCACCCGCGCCCCCTCTGGCCACCGCGCCGCACCTTTCTTGATGCATTTGTAGAGCTTCCGCGTGAGACGGCGAGAAGCCAGGGGCTGCGCGATGGGGTTCAGATTCACCAGCAGCTCGTGGTAAGTGCGCTCCCCAGAGCACGCCTCCGCCTGAGCCTCCTGCCCCTCCGGATCTCCCTTTATTTTGGTCATCAGAGCAGCCGCGGGAAACGATTACCCAGTAGGTGACCCACGCGGCCCGTGCTTCAGGAGTCACTTCCGGGTCATCTACCCCGCGGAAAGCCGCCGAATACCACAACCAATTAGGAAACGAGGTCTCGAACTCAGACCAATCGTTAACAATCAGCTCTTTAAATACAAAACTGAGGGGGCGGAGTCTCGGCCGCAGGGGCGGGGCCACTCTCTCCACTAAGGCGGGACAGAACGAATTAGGGGCGGGGCTCCGGCTGTCCTAGTGGGCCCCTCGGAAAGCTGAGGCGGGGGGCGGAGCCCGGAGGGAGGCGGGGCCTGGCGGGAGGCGGGAAGCTGGGAAGTAACGGGTACCGCTGGGCCTGGTGGGAGTTCGGCGTCACTAGTACGCACTAGGAGCGGGAGGAGGCGGCACCTTTGGGGCGTGACCAAGTCTAAGGAGGGGGCGGTTCCTTGCCAAACTGCTGGGGCTGCGACCCCGGGCTAAGAGAATGTAAAGTAGTCCAGCGCGTTTCCAAACCTCTTAATATCTGCCCCTTCAGACGGGCAGTGCACAGCCTGGTCAGGTCCCAGGTCCTGAGCTGATCCTGGCTGGTAAAGCGGACGCTGCTAACGGTTTCCTCCGTTCTTGCACTGTTTCTACACTCTGCTTTCTTTTTGCGGCCGGTTCCTTCTTTCGCAGGAATCTGCTCAAATGTTACCCACGGGACGGGGAATCCCCTGATGGCCACCTTATCTAAAATTGCGGTCCCTCTGACCCCTCCTTCCCTAACCCTTATGCTTCATAATTCCACTGTCCCCTGGCATAACACATGGAGGGCATAGTGGAGACAGCTGGGTGAGGAGGAAAGCTGTGGACACTGGGGGAACTGCACTCCAGGGTAACGTAGGGATAGGTGTTGGGTAAGCGCACAGTTCGCAGTTATTGTAGAGGATTAGTGGACTCTGACGCTGGGGAGGCAAGCAGGCCTAGATTGGAGTGGATCTTGTTATCTCCGACTTATTTTTTCCACTGTCTTGGAACATTGGATGGATATTGATTAGATAATTGCTGCAAATTAATTGTCTTTGATTATGCGGTGGAAAGCCTGTCATTTCTGTGGTAGAGGAACAGGCCAGTAAGTGGAATTTTAGAAGACTGCAGGTGGCCATGGGACCACAGGTCAATTAAGCCATCTTTTAGGACGTGGTTCCATAGTGTAATGGTTAGCATGTCTGCTTTACACGCAGAAGGTCCTGGATTTGTGTTTCTAGTAGAGCTATAGTTCATGGTCTATGGCCATGCCAGCCTGAACAAGTCTGATGTCAGATCTCAGAAGCTAAGCAGGGTCAGGCCTGGTTAGTACTTGGATGGGAGACCACCTAGGAAGACCAAGTGCTGTAGGCATAAATAATAATAAGTTTGAAAAAATTGACCTTTTAGAGGATGGACAGAGGGGAGGAGGATTTGGGGGGCTGGAGGAATGGGGTGAAGGGCTAAAGAAGTGCAATTTAGTAGTTGATAGATGGTCATGGGGATGGTGAGCACCGCATAGGGAATGCAGTTAGCAGTAATGTAATGGCTAGGTGGAGAGCCAGAGGAGAAGAAGAGTAATTAGGGGGATCATCGTATAAACTGTATAAATGTCTAACCAATGTACTGTATACTTGAAACTAATGAAATAAAATAAAATAAAAATTGACCTTTCAACCCTGTAACCAATCATTAAAAAATGAATAGATTTTTTAAATTTAGTATTTTAATAAGAAAAATTAAGATGCAATTAATCCTAACCTTAGATCTCAACAAATTTCACAGAGGAATATATCAACCAGACAATGAAAATACAATATATAAACAATATAAAATAATTTGAAAGTAAACAAAGTTTATATACACAACATAACCCAAAATTGACCTTTTAAACTGTGTTCACTTTGGAGTTTCTTGAGAAAAGATAGCCCTTCTTACGTTTTAGGGCTGGTGGTTACTGTCAACTTTCCCTGACTGTCCACCCCAAGCCCTCCCCAACTTCTCCCTCCTCCAGGGTCCTGCACTGGCAGTTCTGGCCCTCTGAGCACACAGCTGACAGGGTTCTGCTGCAGGATGCTTTTCTGTTCCTCTTTCAGAGTGGTGGTGTTCCTGTGATCGTTTTCAGTATTGTAGGACAGATGACAACATGTCAGGATCGCAAAGGGCAGAGGTTCTGCCAGGTGTGTTCATGGGGGCATGACAAACTCTCTCCAGCAGAGAATTTCTTCCCTGGGAATCTTCTTCCTCAACTCAAAATTTCTTCCCCTACTTAAGCAAATGTGCCTCAGTTATGAAGGCCTCTCATTTCTTATACATAAGGAGGAAGGAATAACATTTATGTGCCAAGCATATGACATGTAATATCTCACCCAGTGCTCACAAAGAATACCTTTATTATTTCCTGAGGCTTGTAAAGGTGGATAGCTCTTTCCAGCTTACAAAGCTGGATTTGAACCCAGGTCTGCTTGTCTCCAAGCCTGTGCTCGTCTCATGCCCTGTGACTTGGCATTCGACATTAGCTCAAAGGTCATAAAACATGGCTGGATAGTGAAAGTGTAAGAACCTTGGCCTTGTCAGGTCACAAGTGTTAGCTTTTTGAGTGATAAGACAATGAAGTGCCAAAAACAAATATGTCCTCAGTAAACCACACCATGTATTTCTAACACCAGTCTCAAAGATCTGTTCCAGATCCAAGGTGGTTTATGTAATTTTACAGTTTTTGTTCAAATGGCCACTCGAGCTCAGTTGAGGCATTGCAGAGAGGGTGAGAACAATCAATTTTAGGACATTTTCATTACTTCAAAAGGAATCCCCACACCCTTTAGTTATTACCCTCCGACCCTCTCATCTTCTCTAGGCCTAAGTAAGCACTAATCTACTTTTTGTCTCTATAGATGTCCCTGTTCTGTATATTTCATAGAAATGTAATCATATAGTATGTGGCTTTCTATGTGTGGCTTCTTTCACTTAGCATAATGTTTTCAAGGTTTGTCCAGGTTTTAGCCTGTGTCAATGCTCCATTATCACATAACATTCCATTGTATGTTTATATCATGTTTTATCCATTCATCTGTTAATGGACAGTTGGGTTGTTTTTACCTTTTGGCTATTGTGAATAGTGCTGCTATGAACATTCATGCACAAGTTTTCGTGTGGACATATGTTTTTGATTCTCTTGGATATATACCTATAAGTAGAATTGCTGTGTCAAATGGTAACTCCATGCTTAACTTTTTTGAGGAAATGCCAGGCTGTGTAAAATGGTGGATGCACCATTTTACACTTTTACCAGCAGTGTACAAGGGTTCCAATTCTCCACATTGTCACCAACATTTCCTGTTATCTGACTTTTTTATTACTGTATAGTCATCCTAGTGGGTGCAAAGTAGTATTTCTTAGAGGTTTTGATTTGCATTCCCCTGATAGCTAATGATGCTGAGCTCTCCTCATTTAAGCCAGAAGTATTCACTATTAAGTTTTTGTATACATGTGCAAATATATACATATATGTTTATTTACATACATTAAAAATATAATATACTTTTCTGGCAATTTATCACTACTTATCAATATATCTTGTGAATATTTTCTGTTTCCACCATAAAGATAAATCTTTTAATGCCTCTGTCATATCGCATCATAGGAATTTCCGTAATTACTTTAGCCAGCCCTTTCTGATGGACTTTAGTTTGTTTTTAGTGTTTTTACTATTTTGATAAGTTTGCAATGAATATTGTGCAATATCTTTGGTACTTTTGTGAGCTTATTCAAGGATAAATTCCTAACAGTTATAATTTTGACACGTACAGTATATCCAATTGTCTTCTAAAGAGGCATAACTTACAATTGTCCTATTGGTGTGTCTCCATTGCCTGCTAAGACTGGGGTTTAGCAACTCCCTTTTTAGGGGATGGAGGGGTGGTGATGATCCAATAAGAAGAAATGGTCTCTTGTTTTCATGTGCATTTCTTTAGTTCAGAGGGAGGCTGGGTATTTCATATTTTTATAGGTCATTTGTATTTCTTTTTTTGTTAACTCCGTTTTATTCTTGTCCGGTTTTTCTATAGGATTGTCTCTTACTACTTTAGAAAAGCTTTTTGTACTTGAAGGAAAATTTTCCAGTGCTTGTGTGGTTTCACTGTTTATATGAAAAATTTTGATCCATCAGGTTTAAGGTGAGTGTCGGGAGCAAGGCAGGGCTCCAGGGCTCCAGGGCTCCAAACTGTGAGCTTAGCCTTCCTCCAGACAGCTAGCCATTGTTCTGCTGCCATTTATTGAATTCTTTCTCTTTCTGCCATTCATTTAAAGTGCTTCTATTGTGTACTAGATTCTTAAATATGTTTGGGTACATTTCCAGCCTCTCTATTCTTTCTCTAGTACTAAATTGCTTTGATGACTGTACTGTTTGGTTTTTAAAATTCATTTCTTTGTTCAGTTTTCAACTATTTTTAATATCTAATAGCGCTTTGGCAGTTTACCAGTTTAATCCAAGTCTAGGGAAAAGGATGCGAATAGAGAGAGGAAGGGTCTGGGGGTCAAACATACCAGGATTTGATACCAGACATCCAGTTTATCAGCTTTAGAGGCCTGGACGAATTGCTCCACTTTACTATTGCTGTGGTTTCATTGTGCTTCACTTCTTTCACCTTTAAAATGAGATGACAATTTAATGAGATGCTGCTGCAGGAAAGGCCTGGCTGCTGATAGGCACATGCTGGGTGCAGAGGTTCCCTGCTGGGCCATGGGGCACCACCCTGGGCCTGAGCTTTAGAGGGCCAGGGTGAAAAATCTGCAAGAAGCCTTTTGAGCCACGTTTCTCTTGCTCAGGCCCACTTCCATGTCTGGAAGTGTACTTTCCCTTCTAATAAAGCTTTTCTTTTCTGCTATAAAAAGAAAAAGAAAAAGAAAGAGAGAAAGAGAGAAAGAGAGAAAGAGAGAAAGAGAGAGAGAGAGAAAGAAAGAAAGAAAGAAAGAAAGAAAGAAAGAAAGAAAGAAAGAAAGAAAGAAAGACCAATTAAGACCAAGGGACATGTCCCCATCCTCAATCCTCCAGTTGCAGGAATTCCCATGGCCTGCCTGCTGTCTCCTCCATCTGCTCTTCAGAGGGAGAGCTGTCCAGTTAGGTCTGAAGGGTGGCGAAGGTGTGGGTGGGTAGGTGGTGCACAGAGCATGGACGTTTGGCTTGGGGCATCCACACATGTGCATGTGGGTCCCTCACTAGACAGAACATAGTGGGGCAGGTAGGAATAGAAAAGGGGGGTCGGGACTCCATCTGTGCTCTTGCCCTGAAGCCCTCCAGTGTGGGCTTCTGGTGTGGCTGGCAGTTCGTGGTGTTCCTTGGCTTGTGGACACATCAGCGTGTGCCTCCGTCATTACATGACTTTCTTTCTGTGGGTCTCTGTCTTCACATGGCATTTTTCCTCTTCCTATAAGGACACCAGTCATATTGGATTGGGAAGCACCTTAATGGCCTCATCTTAACTTGATGACCTCTGTAAAGACCCTGTTATCAAATAAGGTCACATGCACAGGTCCCAGGGGTTAGGACTTCAACAGATATTTTTTTCCCCCTCTTTAATTCCCCATCCCCCCACCTCCATCCCTGACCTAGGGATGTTGCTGATGTTGCTGTTTCTCCTTAAGAACTGGATCTCCGAAGGTGGGGCATCTCCTCCCACGTGCTCGCGGTGCACACCTGGGGCCTAGCTCACCCTGGGCCTGGCTCACCCCGGGCCTGGCTCACCCCAGGCCTGGCACCCCGAGTGCACTCAGGGTATGGTTCATGGCTCCACCTGGGGCACGAACCCAAGACCTTCTGCGTGTAAAGCAGACATGCTAACCACTACACTATGGAGCCACCCCTCAACAGATCTTTTTAGGGAACCCACAATACTGGGAACTCTGACCTTAACAGGGCGTGAGCTGGAAATTCCTGTGCAGCCATGGGATCAAGTGAGGCTGAGCCAGTTTGTGGGTCACCTGCACAGGTGTGAGCAGTGATGGGGCATAGAGCTGGGCAGTTTCTAACGTGGCGCCAGCACTGACTCTCCCTTCACCTTTTCCAGCCAGTGACCTGGAGCGGGCAGTCACATGGGGCTCTGATTTCTGGCAGAGATAAAATTAGAAGGGAGGACTGGACTTTTAGAAGTCAAAGGGACCCCAGGGACCATCTAATCCAGATATTAAACAGATGGGAACCTGAGGCAGTGCCATGAGATGCTTTGTGTTCTGGTTGGATGGTTTGTGGGGAAGCCGTGGGCTGTGGGCTGTGGCTCCAGTTGCTGGGGGTTTGGGGTGGCCAAAGAGTCTCTCATTAGACCTGGATCCCCAGTGGTAGCCTAGGCCAGGCTCTCTGTCTGGCCGCTAACTCCTACCAAAAGTGCCCTTTTCCCAGATGGCTTTTTTGTCTGGAGCTGCCTAGAGGAAGAGGTGGTAGATGCCTGTGCCACTGCTGTTTCAGTGCAGACTCTTGCTCCCATGGTCCTGAGGCCTGCAGGGGCCTGTGGGTGCTGTGCTGGCTGTCTCTTCCCTAGAGTGCCCCCACCCCCACCCCCTCACCCTGCAGCCTCTCTTGGGCTGCAGTGCTTGCCACCTGCTTCATCTGTTGCCCTCTGCCACTGGCTTTACGTGCTCTCAGGAATCAGGAAATTTCTCCTCTGTTGAAGACTCTCCTGTTTTCTTTGCTGTTTTGGTAAAGGCTGGTGGAGTGTTGGTGTGTGTGTGTGTGTGTGTGTGTGTGTGTGTGTGTTTAAAAGCTGCCCCCTCTCTAGGGTGCCATGCTGCCTCCCACTGTTTAATGAGATTCTTGAGTGAGGGCTTCACTGGCACATTTTCTGTTCTTGTGCCCAGAAAATCTCTTCCTTGTTCCTAGGCCTCCTGGAATCAACATGGGCGTGCCTGCTGGACTTTGTTCTATAGAATTAGCTCCATTCCTTACATGGCTGGTCCCTAGGCAGCAACACCTGGGGCTCCAGCTTCAATTTACAGCTAAGGTCAGGGCAGAGGGTGCCAGTGTGGCACTCATGGGCTAGATAGAACTCTGAGAGACCTGAGTTTTTGCTGCCAGCAGTGTCTGTGGAGTCGGTAAAGTGTCAGGAGTAGAGGGAACGCTGAGGAGGTTTGGATCACTACCATCACATACTGGACTCCCAATTCATCCCAAAAATGAATGGAATGAGCACCTGGAGTGCGTCAAACATTGTACTTGGCATCAGAGGGCGTAGTGTGAACAAGAGAAAGGCCTTGCCTCCCTGGAGGATGCCTACAAACTCTGGTTCCGTGTTGCATGATGGGGAAGCACGAGGAGTGCTAAGAATACAGAACTGGAACCTAGGAAGGGATCTGGGAAAACCTGCTTCCTATTGAGATTGGCTGGTGGGTAGAGGCAGGGAGGGGTGCTGGGAATTCCTGGAAGTGGCCAGGGCAGGGCTAAAGATGGCCAAGTGGCAGGGCCTACTCAGATGGCTACCCTCAGTGCTGCTCGCAGCTATATTTACTTTTGGGGTCCCTCTGTCCCACAGTACAGAGTTTCAGGAGGGTAGAGGCCATCTGTGGTTCTTGGTACCTGGTGGGGAGTCATAGCTCAGATAACATTTGAACAAATGAACTCGATGGAGTTCTGTTTAGATCTTGAGGCTACTGGGGAGCACTGCAGGAGTTTAAGTTGGGGTTAAGCTGGTTAGCTTTGAGCTTTTGGAAGACTATGCAGGCTGCTGTGGGAAACAGGGGAGTGGACAGTATGTCTGAGGAGCTTCCCCTGGCTGTTGCCTGAAGGGGAGTCAGAGAGATTTGAATCTGGCATTTGAAGATGAAGGCGGCCATGTCAAGGACCAAAGAGTAGCAGCAGGAAGCTGAGAAGGACCCCTGGCTGACAGGTAAGGGTGACTTAGTTCTACAACCACGAAGAACCGCACCTTCCAACAGGAATGACCTCAGAAGAGGACCCCAAGTGCCAGGTGAGGTCACAACAGGAGGAAACTTTGATTTTAGCCTTGGAAAGCACCAAGCAGAGAACACAGCCACACCACCCTGGACTTCCAACCTGCAGACCTGGAAGGGAATATATGGGTGCTGTTCTAAGGCACTGAGGGTTGTATGTTATAACAGCAATAGAAAATAACCACACTGATTTCTGGATGCATTTACTGAATTGAAAACAAAGGTAGACAGTGGGTCAGAAGGTGAGCAGAGAAAAGAAATAGGTCCAGGAGGATTTGGAGTGGGCAAGGACCAAATGCATAGAAAGTAGGTGCTGGATAAATGTTGGCCACTGTGGCCATGGGTGAAACTGCGAGGACACCTAGGTCCCAGATGCAGGTGGAGATCTGCCGAGGAGCCTTTGCCTATAGACAATGAGGCTGTCTCAGAGACATGGATTCCACAAGGTGTGATGGGACGGAGAAAGCAGGTGATATTGTCATGGCCCAAGCCCCTTTGAACTCCATGGGGCCGGGTTCTGTCAAGCAGGCCTGTCTTCGCCCTCTCTGCCTAGGAGCTTGAGCCTCCCCTCCCTCGCATGCGTGCCTAGTCTATGGAGCAGGGAGGAATGAACAGGAGTCAGTTGTGGCCAGCTTTGTCTTGTGAACTTTTTATGACTATGCTCTATTGACAGATAGTTTCTTGCTCTGCCTTTGGAGGAGGCAAGGAGGTCACAGTCCCACTCCTAGAATGTGAGAACTGGAAGTGTCTTCAGGGCCCATCTGTTCCCCCTTGCCCTATAACAGAGGGAAATGATGATGCTTGGAGAAGGAGGAACACACTCCAACCACAGAACAAACCAGGGATCAGGCTCCTCTCCCTCCCTCCCTCCCTCCATCATTCAGACATAGCTTCCACCTGGGGATAGAGAGAGGCAGGATTCTGGGAGCAGCAGGCCATTCCCCTCCTAGTCCTGTGCTTCTTCTCCACAGACCCCAATACTGCCAAGGAGAGACAGGAACCTGAAGCTGCTTGGCTTCTGTCTGTGCCTTCTTTTTCTACACATGAGAAAGAGGAGTCTATTTTTTTTTTTTTTCCATGAGAGACAGAACAGAGACCAGCCAGGCTGGAGTAAAACAGACTGGAGGGGAAACTGAGTTGAGAATATTTGGGGCTTCACTGGGAGACCTTGGGTGTCAGAGTTCATTTTGTTACCAGTCCTAAGTCTGTGTGCCTTATGCTTCAAAAGGCCAAAACTCAAAATGTCTGAGTTTTCAGTAAGGAAAAGTTCATTGATGTAGAAGGTGCCAGCCGAGAAGATAGAAGACCTAGTGTATCTCAAATCTATCTTAAGAAAGTACAGAGTTCAGGCTTCTTTCATGTCAAGAGAAGGGGAAATGGGAAGGGCAAGAGATGATTGACCAATGCAGACCTCTGGGCGCCAGCAGAGGTCCAAGGAAGACTGTGCTAGTTGATGTGAGTCTGGTCACAAGGTTCCTGCAAATCTCTGATAAACAATACATACTTCCCTTATCTCCTCAAGCCACAAGCAGAATTCCTCTAATAATTAGCATGTCTGTATGCAAGACTAAGCAGAAACTATTAGCCTGAAGGCCATGGGAACAAAGTGGGCTTCAGCAAGATGAAGTCAGAGAGACTGAACATTTCTCTTTGTTACAGTTTGATTTAGATCAGGGATTGGCAAAGGTTTTCTGTTAAGGGCCAGATGGTAAATATTTGAGGCTGTGGGCTATATAATCTCTATTGCAAATATTCAACTCTGTTGTATAGCACAAAAGCAGCTGTTGACAATATATAAAAAGATGGACATGGCTGTGTTTCCATAAAAAAATTATTTATAAAAAAGGCAGAGGGTTGCATATGGCCAGGGGCCATAGCTCATCGTAGTTGACGGTTGACTAGGTAGTTGAACTAGTTGATAGTTCACAGTTGATTTGGATGATGGTGGTGGTGGTGGTGGTGGCTTCCCCTATTGTCATCAATACCATTATTTGTAGCTTAGTTGTGGAAGATGTTAGATGCCTAAAGCACTTGGTGGTGACACAGAGCCCTTAAGAGATTTTTAAAAAATAGTAATATGATTGTTTTCAGTTTTAAAAAAATTTCAATAAGTAATATACTGACATCACTCAAAATTATACTAAAAAGTTATACAGTGAAAAGCGTCCCTCCCATCCATTTTTGTTACCCATTTATCTAAGTAGAAGCAACCAATGAGACTCATTTTCTACATACACAGTCTATATCTATCTATATTTATGCTAAAGTTATTTCCCCTACTTTTTATCCTACACACAGCATTTTGTATCTTGCTGTGTCAATAGGAGACTGTCCCTATACAATTTTGGTGTTTGTATTCAGATAGCACTAACAAATTAATTTATTAAATGTCTAGGGAAGTTTAACATCATGATGGTGAATCTTTCTCATCAGGAATGCAATAGGCCTTTCCATTCACTCAGATCTTTTGTGTGTCTAAGTATTTCATATTTTCTTCCTCTTTATCTTGAATATTTCCTATTGAGTATATTCCTAGGTGTTTTAGTTTCTTTCTCCTTTTATATCTTCTGATTATTGTTGGCATATACGAGAGCCACCTTACTGAATTCTCTTATAGTTTATTTTTTTATTTTTTATTTCTTATTTTTTATGCCTATAGCACCTGGTCTTCCTAGGTGGTCTCCCATTCAAGTACTAACCAGGCCCAACCCTGCTTAGCTTCCGAGATCAGACGGGATCAGGCTTGTTCAGGGTAGCATGGCAGTAGACTCTCTTACAGTTTAGAATAGTGTTTTGGTTAATTCTCTTTGGATTTCCTATATATATATATATATATATATATATATATATATATATATATATAATCATATTATCTGCAAATGAGGATTTTACCTGCTATTTTCCTATTTTTACATTTCTATTTTTTTTCTCTTGTCCAATTGCATTGGTGGTTCCTCCAGAAAAGGTTAAATAATAAATGGAAGAAGGCGTCTTTATATTGCTTCTTACTTTAATGAAACTGCTTCTGGAAGAAGTTTTATTTAGGAAAAGAAAGTATATTTAGTCAGAGAGCCTTCGAAGTCACCTGGTTTCTGTTGATTATAACAAAGGCAGTAAAATGGCACCAGTACGGGGTACATGATGGGTAGGAACAAGGCAGGGGGAGCAGGGGAAGGACAGAGGGAGGTTGGGAGAAGAGGCACAGAGGGAGAAAGGAGGCATGGAAACATCAGACTGGATCTTAGAACAGGCAGTCCTGGCCCATAGACACCTTGGTACAAGCAGATGAACATATAGACACAGACAGACGGACAAACAGACAGACAGAAAGACACACACACACACACACACACACACACACACACACACACACACACACACACTCTGAGCCTAGGGGCCTCTGCTGTCCTGCTCAATCAAGGATCAGTAAGATCCAAGTGTGGGAGGTTTCAAACATATACAGAGAATGCATCCCCTCCCTAGACTCTGATCCTCAGGCCCACAATGTCCTTGCTGTCCACCAGAGGCTCCCTCCTCAGGGGCATGGACACCTGGGCCCAGCACAGGCTATGAGAAAGCAGGAGTCAGCTAGAAGAGAAAACCTCCAGCCCATCCCTGCCCAACCCTGAATGAGAAGGAAGGGGCAGGCGCAGGCAGCTGGTGCAGTCCTCTGTTCATCACTGGTCACACAATTGCCTGGAACAGGAAGGAGAAGACAGCTCCCAGTGCCAGGCCAAGAGACAGAAAGAAGGCCATGATGGTTCCAACTGTCTCTGCCTTGGCCGGCTTCACTTTCTTGGGCCCAAAGCATATGCAGAGACTGGTGAGGTAGCCATTGGAGAAGGTGAAGGCAGTCAAGAAGATGATGAACCAAGAGTCATGCTCGAAGACCACAGCCCGGCACTGGCAGGGCTAGATGTTGCACAGCCACAGCAGGGACACAAACACCAGCCAGGCCAACACCAGGCTTGGCAGCCAGGCCACATGGATACAGCTGTGAGGCTCCTGCCCAGCCAGTCAAAGACATTGAAAGTCAAGAAACAGGACATGGGAATGAAGGAGTCTCCCCAGATGCTGGTGTCTGCAGTGTTGGATTTGACCTCAGCAATCATGGCAGGAAATGCCCCAATGGTGACCATGAAAATGAAGCAGACAGAGAAAGCTGGAACTAAGATATTTTTGAGGATGGCTCAGATCGAGTGGCTTTTGGTGGTGGGCTGAGAGTTGGGAGCTGAAACTCCAGGCTCCTCTTTTCCTGCTCTTGGCTCCTCTCCTGGGAGATGACAGGTTGTGGAAGGATCTTTTCTAAAGAGGTCCATCTTGGTCTCCTACTCCCCAGGCTCTTTGAGCTTGAGCTGCTAGTAGTAGCAGTAGAATTCCAGCCAGCACAGCCCAAGTAACAGATGATGGTCAGAATGATGCCCCCATAGGCTGTGATTAAATTGCCAAAGGCACTTTCTGATAGCTCTGAGCCACTAACGATGGCCTAGATCATGGCCACTGAGCCAAAGATGCCTGCCAGGCCCTGGCTGTCCATGATGGGGACCGTGTAGTTAGCAGGCAGGAGGCCAGACAGAACAAGCAGGCCACCCTGCAGAATGGTACCAAACAAATTTATGAGCATAATTTTGATCATGGTGACAATGAAGAAGGGCAGGGCATTCAGGTGCACCTTCAGCGAGACAGCAGTGATCAGCAACACCAGGAGAATAGCCACAAGGCTTCCCAGGACCCGAACAGATTGGGCGGGGAGGTCCTCTGACGCAGAAAGGAGTTGAGACAGGTGAAGAGCAGCAGGGGCAACATGGCACACAGGGTCATGACATTGTCAAAGATGGCACTCAGAGAATTCTGCTCCAGAGAGGGCGCTGTGCGGTGGCTAAGGCCTAGATGTCCCTGATCAGTTTAGCAGTGACCAAGGACACATTCTGGGACTGGTCCAGGCAGTTTGTGAGTGGCTGTCCTGAAAAAAATTCCAGGAAGCTGGGTTCCCAGATCCAGCATGATGAGGCTAAGCCAGACAGCTTTGTACCTGTCTGGAGGCTGGGACTGGTTGTCATGGTGACAGTGTTCTGGATTTTGCCTGGCTGACAGCCCCCTCCCTCCCTCTGAGGCTTGCAGATGCCCAGATTTGCCAGCAGAAGGGTGGGAGCAGAAGGGGCCTGGTCATTCCGTAGGCAATGGTCCTAGCTCCAGCTCAGTCAGCAGGCTATGTCCATGGGCTCCTCCTGGATAAGGGTCCAGAATGAAGATGGTGCACAGGGCATATGGGGAGAGAACCCCCCAGGCCTTGATCCTGAGTGAATTCTCTTGTCCTGATACTCAGAGGCAGGGAGCTGGGTTGTTTTTAGAAATGTTCATTTTATTCTGTTTTGTCAAGAACATTTATTAAAAATATATATGTTGAAATTTATCAAATGTCCTGTTAGTATATATTGATAGAACTGTTTTTTTTCTCATTTTATCTATTAATATGTTGCATTATATTAAGAGTTCCTAATATTAAACCATCCTTGATTTTCTGGAATAAGTCTTGTTTGGTTATGATTTAAAATTATTATTAATGTGCAGTTGGATGGTGTTTGCTTATATGTATTAGCATTCTTGCATCAATTGAGCTCAGTCTGTGGTTTTCTGTACTGGGTGTGTTAAACCTGATGCCTGAGATGTCCTCCAAGCACAGGTGTGTGGGAGGCTGTGGCACCTGTGCATGTGGAGCTCCAGGGAAAGGGCTGGACTAGAGCGAGAGATCCGTGAGTTGCTTGTATAGAGGTGGTATTTTGTGCCAGGAGACTGGGTGAGATCACCAGGGACTGAATGGATAGAGATGAAGAGAGGAAGACTGAACCGTGGGTGCTTCCACATGTTCTAGTTGGCTTCTGAGGAGGTGCCAGCAGAAGTGGGAAATGATTTGGCAATAAGGAGGAATGAGGTACTGATCCATGCTATCATGTGGATGAACCCTGAAAACGTTATGCTGCGCACAAAAGGCCACATGATTCCATTTATATAAAATGTCCAGAACAGGCAGATCTATAGAAATGGAAAGTAGATTAGTCGTTGTGAGGGCTGGAGGGAGGGTTCAGGATAGGAATGACTGCTAGCGGGTAAGGGTTTCTTCTTAGGTGATGCAAATGTTCTAAATTTAGATTGTGGTGACAACTCTGTGACTATGCTAAAACCACTGAACTGTACACTTTGAGTGGGTGTATTTTATGGTATGTCAATTATATCTCAATAAAAATGTGTGTGTGTGTGGTGGTGGTGGTGTGTGTGTGTGGGGGGGACCTGTGAAGTGGCTAGAATGAAGAAATAGAATCTGGTGACTGGCAGGAAGCTCTCCACCCCAGGTCAGGGCTCAAAGCCTCCCCAGTGGGAGGCCAGTTCTCACCTTTTTGGCAAAGTGGAGGAACATTAATTGGGGACAAGAGTACATGGCAACAAGTTCAATTCTTGTACATCATTCTTCATTGCTAGGAGTACTAACTCGGCAGCCAGAACAGAGGGTCAATTTTAGAAGGAACACTTTCCCAGGAGGAAAAGATTTACTGGCAGGAGGTGACAAAGGAAAATGGGTAGACTAGGCGCTAGAGCCTAGACTCGCTCAACATAAATCAACAGGTGACCTGGCTGACCTGGGCCGGGAGAGAGGATGACTGGGGCTGATTCTGGAAAGGCAGACTCTTGAGAGGCAGAAGGACTAGGAAAGGTGGGCGGGGCTGTGCCTGGGTGGAGGCACTGCTGAATCCGGGAGCAGGCAGGATTAAGGTGTGGAACGTCGGAATTAATGAGGTTTATGTCATGGGGGTAGAAGGGGAAGGAAGGAATGGTCCTGGAAATCTGGCCTATGTCTCGCCAGGCCGTTTGGAAGTATTTGTCGGTAGCCCCGCGTGAGTAAATGGTAGCCCCCAGCCTGGGAATTGGTTCTTACCTGGAGGGACCAGAGCTGTGCGCACGCGCAGATGGCCTGGCGGGCGTGCCGGAAGTGTTGCGGCCAGACGTGAATGCTGCAGGGTGGTGAAACCGAAGGCACTGCTGGGGCGCCGCCGAGGGTGTCATCTTGCAGGAAACAGGATTTAGTGAGAAGAGAAGAGGCTGTTCCAGGCAGACGGAGGTTTACTTTGCCAGAATGATCCAGAAGCCACCGATGGGGGTCTCCGGCCAGTGGAGACGGAGATTGCTAAGGATGCTGGCAAAAGGCGACTGGTGGGGGTGCCACCCGAGGAGCTACTGAGTCAGCTGAAGGGGCTTGGGTAGGTGCTGCCGCCGGAGGTGTGAAGCGCGAGGCACTGTCAACGAGTGAATGAGTTACCAGCTCGTGGTCTGTGCTAGGTTTTCACCCTCTTTACACTCATTTTCAAATGTAGAAAATTGAGGCTCAGATTGAGGGGAAATGACTTGTTCTAAATCCCACAGTTGGTACACGGGGCAGCCAGGATTTGAGCTGAGTCTCCTGATTCCAAAGCTAAATCTGGGGCTCCTGTATTGGAGTTTAGGGGGCAACTTGTTCTGCACAGGATCAGATAACATTTTCCACTGTGCGAGCAAAGAGGCAAAATCGAGGGAATTATGTAGGTAAGTACTTAATATAAGATGACATAAAACATATTTCTATACATTTTTATTGACAGAATTAAAAACTTTATTTGCAGACACTAAATTTTAATTTCATAAAACTTATGTCATGAAATACTATTCCTTTGATTTTTAAAAAACCACTTAAAAGTATGAAAGCCATTCTTTGTTCGAGGGTCATACATGATCAGGCAACAGGCCTGAGGTACTGATCCATACTATCAGTTTGCCAATCCCTGGTCTAGATCTGTGCTGGCCACATGTGGCTACTGAGAGCTTTGAAAGTATCTAGTTTGAATTGAGATGTACTATAAGTATAAAATCCACATTGGATTTCAAAGATAGTCCCAAAAAAACCAGTAAAATAATTTTCTATTGATTACATGTTGAAATTATAATATTTTGGGTAGATTGGATTAAATAAAATATTTTATTAAAATTAATTTCACCTGTTTTTTTTTACCCTTTTTACTAATTGTCTAATAATCTTTTAATGTGGCTATTAGAAAATGTTAAATTAGACATGTCTTTGCATCATATTTCTGTAGTACAGCCCTGCTTGGGGAGTGAGGCTGGTGTTTGCGGGTTGTGAGGTCCACTCTGTGTTGAAGAGGTAGGTGGACATGCGGCCTGGCATTCAGGAGTGGAGTGTGGGGCCATGTAGGGACAGTGCATCTCCTTAAGGAGAAGTGGTGGGCAGGGAGAGGAGGTATGCAGATCAAGGAGGCTTCAGCAGTACTGGGTTCAAGGTGGGGGTAGGTCTTTAGGGAGTAGTGGGATTGAGCTATTTTGGGGGCAGCTGTGAGTGGCTGTAGGGCAAGCAGGTGGCAGGAAGCAAGAGTTACTGAGCAGTCGTTCTCCGTTCTGAGGCTAGACCAGGCCCCTGACTTGGAGAAGTGGTTTGGCCAGTTCACTGACAGAACACAGACAGAGAATGTGAAGATGTGGCAGTCACCTCAAGGATCTTTCCTTTTCATGGCAGGAAAAGGTCCTATTCCCCTGTGCTGACTGGGACTTTTCCTCTCTCCTCAGCCACAAGCCCCCTTGGCCCCACCTGGGGTGACCTGCCTGCTCCCGCCCTGTGCTGGAAACAAACAGCTTTTGGAACCACGCACCCGGGCTGTTCACGCCCAGGAGCCTGTGGCTTCCTGTTTCTCAGTGAAGGAGAAAGGCGGGGGTTTCTGCACCCCTATCTGTGCTCTTTCATACTCAGCATTTGCAGTGGTAGGGTGAAAACCCAGGCATGCCTCTTGTCTCTTGTCTCCAAGTCCTGTGCCTTGGAGGAAGGTTGGAGGTACCTCCCCTGGAGGACACTACAGGGGAGGCCTGGGTCCCAGGCCTGGAACTTTTGAACATGTTCCTCCCTGCTATAGACTGAATGTGTGTGTCCTCCCCTTCCAAATTTGTATGGTGAAATCCAACCCCCAGTGTAATGGTATTAGGAGGTGGGCCTTTGGGAGGTGATTAGGTGATGAGTCCTGAACCCTCATGAATAGGATTAATGCCCTTATAAAATGGACCCCAGAGAGCTACCTCGCTCCTTCTACCCTGTGGGGACACAGCAAGAAGACAGCCATCTATGAACCGGGAAGCAGATTCCCACCAGACACCAAATCTGCCAATGCCTTGATCTTGGACTTCCCAGGCTCCAGAATTGTGACAAATAAATGTTTGTTTATAAGCCATCTAGTCTTTATAGTATTTTGTTATAGCAGCTTGAATGGACTAAAACTCTCTCCTTCTCTGACCTTTGGTTTCCTTCTCTGTTAATGAGGGATTTGGACTCGATCTTTAAAGGATCATCTCTTGACCCTTTTCCAGCCATTAGGACTAATGTACTAGAAGAAATGGTCAAAACAGACTGTGCTGCTAGAGGCAGGAAGCGAGGGGGCTGTCACCTGTGGTGGGATGGTTTTCTCCTTGAGAGAGGTAGTTAGTGTTTCCTCACTGTCTTCCTTGCAGGCCTGGCATTCAAGGCCCTCCACTGGCTGGTTCTGGTCCAACTTTCCAGCCTTACTGCCCATCCCACCCTATGCATGGAGTTGGAGTAGTAGCCACACATGGACAAAAAGTTCTGCCCCACCCCCTTTTAAATGTCTCTCATTGCCCCTCCTTTCTATCCCTTCCCTTGGACTTCTGCTGTCCCAGTACTCACTGACTTCCTGTTTCCTGTGGATTAAAGGAGCTCTGTCATGGTATGTAAAAACCCCACCCAATTTTACCCAATGGGACAGTCTCAACTGCTCTCTTTCATGCAGGGCTACTTGCAGTTCTCCAAACTGTCTGCTTTGTCATGTCTTGGTCTCCTCTGCCCTCTCTCCCTTCTCCTCCATCTCTGCCTGGAGAACCCTCATTCAATCTTCATGGTACAGCCTGGGTGTCTGTTCCTCTGTGAAGTCTTATCCTTCCCACCCACCTCCTTAGCTTGGTTTGGTGCCTCCTGCATATCCCTGTCCTCCTGCGCTTCCCTGATATAGCATTGGTCTCACCATGTGGTGAGGAGGCTCAGCTCCTGGGGCAGGGGTGGCCTCTGATGGTGGAGGCCAGCAGGTTATTTAGGATAGGCACTCAATGATGTTCTCTGAAAGGCTGGCTGACTGAAGGAAAGCTTTCGGTGTCTCCCTTCCTTGTCATTAACATGCAGTTGTTGAAAACCTATCATGATGAAGACTGGACAGCTGAATGGTCCTTGTCTTCCTTATATAAGCAGCTCAGCTCATTTCTCAGTGTCCCTTGCAGTTAGGTGACATGACAGAGTAATAGTGAAATGTGAGTGAAAGTGGGGTGTGTCGCTTCCAGGCCTGGACCTTGAAAACTCCCTCTCTGCCCATTTTCTCTGACAGTTACATGCAGATGACAAGGCCTGAGAGGATGACGGAGCCACAAGATGGAAGGGGTCTGGTCCTTAAGTGACCATGTGGAAGAGAGCTGCTTCTCTGGCTTGAACACCCACCCAGGACTGTTCATCTGTAAGAAACAATCTTCTATGGTGTTCAGATGTGTTTAGTACCACAATATAGCTCGCCCTGACTGGTATTCCCATTGTCCAAACCTGAGTGCAAGTGGAAGAGTAATGAAGGCACATTCAGGTCTAGGTGGTGGATCGGACAGGGGGAGGTGAGGGAGGGAGAGATGTCCAGGATGACCCAGCTATGTTCCTGGCCCACACAGGTGGCTAGATGGTAGAGGCAGTCCCTGTGGCCAAGAATGCCGGTGGAGGGTCTGGGCTCAGGGGAATGGTGTGAATGTCATGTGCTCAGTTTGGGACATGTTAAGATAGAGGTTCCTTGGTGACAGCTCAGTAGAGATAGTTGTGCATGAGGGTTTAGAGTTCAGGAAACTGTCCTGAGGGCTGTGGGCATGTTTGTGGCAATTGAAGCCAAGGGGATTATGAGTAAATAGATGAATTGTTTGGGAACCAGAAACATGCTAAACCATAAACAAAAGAGCCTCCAGGGCTGATCTTTCAGGAGACACTGCTGCCTTTTAGAGGGAGGCCATTGTTTCTGTTTGATAGGCTTTTCCCCCACCTGGTCTGCAGCAGTGGGTCCTCAATTTGTCCCTACCCCAATGCCCATTACCTGGACCACTTTATAAAAGTGAGAGTACAGCCCCAGGAGCCTGAGAATGTGAAGCTTTAAAAGCTATGAAGGGGATTGTGTCATGGGGCCCAGGGGAACTGGGACAATTAGTTCTGTATGGGAAGCACATGTTCCATTGAGGTCTGATTCCAGAGGAGTGTCCTGGGCATCTCTGATTGGCTTCTGGCGGGCAAAGTCTCCCTCTGAGCCTCAAGCTGGGCATGGGTGGCTGTCACAAGAATGTGACTTTGGGGAGGCCACTATCTGGTAGAAGTTCTCCAGAACCCCCAAGTCTGTTTGGAGGGTTGGATTTGAGACATAGTAGGGGAGCTCAGCAGGGGAGGTGTTTTCCCTTAGATGCTTCTGTTGTTACTGTCATAGCAGCTCTCATTTCCACCTGCTACCTGCCAGGTTAAACACTTGGCACATATTCTCTGATCTCTGCAGTGGTGCTGGGAGGCAAGTGTTAACCCTGTTTGAAAGATGAAGCTGAGCTTCATGGAGGCCCAATTAGGGATTGACATTGCAGATGCCTTCCATCAATGAAACTGAGTGTAGGGGCCCAGGAGCAAGACGACAGCACCCACCCTACCTGCTGGGGGGCAGTGGGGTTCAGCTCCTGTGGACACTTGGGACTGTGGCCCAGTGTGATTTCATCTAACGCTTTTTCAAAAGTAACTGGAAATAGAACATTTTGTAGAAATATCATACTTTGAAAATGTTGGTAAATCATTCCTTAAGATGTTCAAAATACTGTACAGGGCAAGTAAGCAGATTCGGAGTCAGATTCTGAGTCAAATGAGGCCCACAAGGAACCAGTTCGTAACCTTAGGTTAAGAAATCTTTTATTCATTCTGCAGGTATTAGGGTGCCCACTAGAGGTGTCTGGGTGAAGGGGACAGACCAGGTGCAGAAAGTCATTGAGCTCATGGTCAGTGTCAATGTTGTGTGGTCTGTGTTCTGAGAGGGACCCTTCCTTGGGGCACCACAGAGCACTTCCTGGAAGAAGCAGAATCGGATAGATGTGTTAGTTAGGGCTGCTGTAACAAAGCACCTCAAGTTGGGTGGTGTACAATAACAGAAATTTATTGTCTCACAGTTCTGGAGGCCAAAAGTCCAAAATCAAGGTGTTGGCAGGGCCATTCTCTCTGCAGGGTCTAGGGGAGAATCTGTTCCATGCCTCTCTCCTAGCTTCTTGTATGGCGGGCAATTCTTGGTGTTCCTTGGTGCTATGGACTGAATGTTTGTGTCCCTTCAAATTCAAATTCATAATCCCCAAGGTGATAGTATTTGGAAGTGGTGCCTTTGGGAGGCAGTTAGGTTTAGATCATGAGAGTGGGACCTCATGATAGGATTAATGAGTTTTTAAGAAGAGACCAGAGAGTTCTCTTCTCTCTGTTCTATGCCAGGTGAGGACACAGCGAGAAGCTGGCCATCAGCAAACCAGGAAGCAGGTTCTCACCAGATACCAGATCAGTCAGGGCTAGATACCAGATCTTGAACTTCTAGCCTCCGAGACTGTGAGAGATAAATGTTTGTTGTTTAAATCACCCACTATATGGTATTCCGTTATTACAGCTTGAATTGGCTAGGACACTTGGCTTGTGGATACCAATCTCTGCCTCCGTCATCCCATTTTCCTTATGTCTGTCTCTGTGTGTCTTCACTTCTAATAAGGCACCAGTCTAAGGGCCCACCTTACTCCAGTTTAACCTCATCTTAACTTGGTTACATCTGCAAAGACCCTATTTCCAAATAAGGTCATATGCACAAGTACCAGAGAGTAGGACTTGAACATGATATTTAGGGGGGGACACAATTCAGCCCACAACAGATATGTAGAGTAGGCAGGTGAAACTTGGGGGAGAATATTCCAGGTAGAGGGAACAGCAGGTACAAAGGCACCTCTAGAGGCAGAGAGGTGCAGGCGAGTTCCAGGAAATAAAAGAAATTGAGCACAGCCAGAGTGGGGATGGGGCATGAGGTGCGGTGAGGAGCTCACACTGGGTCTCATGAGTTGTGTGGAATGGTCAGCCTTGGTTAGGTCACAGTTCGAGATAAACCCCCAACCTCGGTGGCTTGACATGGTACAGTTTCATTTTACATTCATGTCAAGTCTGACGTCGGTTCAATGGCTCTTCTTCATAATATAACTGTCATCAGAACATATGGTCTCCAGCGGAAGAGAGGTCTGGGGGAGGCCCCAGCCTCTACTGCCCAGGATCAGAAGTGGGTTTTCCACTAGCAGACCACATAGCAAGGGGGGCTGGTGGGGAGGGGTTATGGATTTCTGTGACCCCAACTGTTTCTCTCACACATCTTCATAGTTAAGATTTTATTCTCAGAGCACTGGGAAGCCAGCCAGGGTTTTCACACAGAGTGTGACAAGATCTGACTTGGTTTTAAGAAAGTTTTCTCCAGCTAGAGACAGAGTCAGCCCTGAAATGGGGGAGATGGAGCCCGGGAAGCTGTTGATGGAAACGCAGTCATAGCATATACGCAGTTAACTCATATAACTGCCATCTTGCGCAGGCTTAACAACAACAACAACAACAACAACAACAACAACAACAACAAAAATTAATTTATGTAATTAAAAAAACTTTGAAAATGTATTTTGTGTTTGTCCTCTTTATCATAGACTTGGCGATTATTACATTCTTACACATATATGTTGCCAGACAGTCTGGATCCTCAAAGCCAGGGAACTGTACTCTATAGCCTATGGGCCTCTTAAGGGACTTTCAGGGATAAGTGGGCTCCTTGTTGATTTGAAAACCTCATTGTCATGAAAGAGACCCTCAACTCAGGGTCTGTACATGGGACCCAATAACAAGAGTGGGGATCCTCGCATCAAAGGGACTTCTTGCTGCTTCTAATATCCCAGTGCCCAACCTCTGTCAGAAACACCCCTGGATGCAATATAAAAGCATTCTGGGCTGTGACTGACCCACATTGGTCTACAATTTCTAAGCCATCACTTCATTTGTGCCTCAGAATAATTGAATCTGATACAAGATCTAATTTAGACCAAGAAACTCAGGAGCTTAGAGACCCCTCCACCAACAGCAGACAGGAGCCCTGGAAGCAATAGAGAATTGGAAGTCCTGGCTTCGCAGCCACAGGTTTAGTGGTATGATTTCAGCATTTTCTTGTCTAAATTATAACCACACATAAAATTATTTCGAAGCTCCAATAAAGCAGTGTTGGTGAAAGCATTTTGCACACCGTCAAGTATGGTTCAAATGTTATCCTTGGACTTCACATGTCATTGAAAGTATTTCCCAAGTTGTGCTAAAGGAATCCGTGTTGGCAATGGCAGGAAATTAAGTGAATTGGTGCCCCCAGTAGTTATGTCTTGTGGCTGCACTTAGACTATTTGACTTTGAATTTAATTACCTGACTTATCTTCATTGCTTGGGCAAATGCGTCCATCATCTCCTGTGAGCCACATCCCTGGCCCTTATTTCTGTAGGTGGGTGAGGGCTGGGTGGAGATGGGGAGTTTGTTCTGGACTTCACTGCAAGCCTTCCTGCCAGATCAGTACATGACCATGGTTTTATGGATATATGTGAATTCCAGTTATGGAATCTAGCCTGAAAGTCAAGCGGTCAGGTGGGCCTTGGAGTGAACCATAAGGCATTTGCTCATCTGGGGGTTGGTGCCCCAACTCTAACTGATATCTTATGGGGAATGTAGTGCTGTGTGGCCAAAGCTTCAAATTTTCCGAAGTCAATTATTTTTTCCAAAAGTAAAATTGCCACATTTTTTATTCTTACAGCAACTCTAATGGCTGGTTGGATTGGGAAGTAAGCCTTGAGCCAAGGCTCTGGACTTCAGTGTTCTCGTTTATAAATTGAAGATGATACCATACCACCTTTCAGGTGACTGTTAGGATACCAGATGAGAGAATATGTGCATAACCTGCTACATTGGGCCAGGCTGCAGGAATACAGCGGAAACGTTAGCTACTTGTATTCTGTTGCTATTGGTAATCCCCAGGCTCCAGAGGTTGTAATCCTGGTTCATTTGGGGCCCATCAACCATACGATTAAAAGGAATCAAGTTTGGTGGTCAAGGAGGTAATATCAAGGGGTGTTGTATATTAAAAAAAGAGAACTTCCCTCCTCCGCCCAAACCTCATGATTTCACGTTAGTGGTATATTAAATATTACATTTCAGCAAAAGTTAAATGAAAAAAATTTAAGTAATCAAAAGTATAAATGCGATGCTAATCGTCAAGTGGTGTCAGGCAGCCTAACATTGGGGAACACCTTTCTCCCACCACATCCTGGTCAGCACGGTTGGCACCAGATTCCCCTGAGGACTCAGCCTCCTGCCTGCTTCTTGCTACTGGAGTAGGCAGCAGAAAGGACGGGAGCGCAGGGCTTTGAGGGCATCAAGGTCAAGGGGAGGGCGGGCTGCGTCAAAATCCTTCCGAGAGCATGTAGCGGGCCTTAGGGGACCCTACGCGCCCAATGTGGCAACTACGTTCTGCCATGTCCAGCTGGACCACCGTGGTTTGCGAGACTTCTTTGAGCCCAGTTTACTCTTTTTTGGGAAATGTGGTGGCTGAGTCTGTACGTGCTGGTATGGAGCACGCTGGGACGAGAGACTGCGGCTTCACAGGTTGGAGGGTCTGACTCCGGTCTCTTGGCCTACGGATCGGGTCACCAGCTGCTCCGACGAAGTGATCAGCCCGTTTGGCCCGGCGACCCGCCGCAGAGCCAGGCCTCGCGCGGGTTCTAAAGAGAGGAAAAAGCCCGCCCAGATCTAGCGTGCGCGCGCGGACATAGCCAATGGGATACAGGCGCAGGGCTGAGTGACGGAAAGGCACAGCCAATGAGCATGAATCTTGTTGCGCGGTGGCCCCGACTCCGGCATTATAAAGAGCGCCACGAGTCGGCATTGTCAGGCGGCGGCACTGCGCGGGCCCGAGCGATTCTGTTGGTCGGTGGGTTTTGTGCGGCGGCGGCGGCCGAAGAGGAGCGCGCGAGGTCGCGGCGGCTCCGTCGGCGGACGGAGAGGAAGCTCGGCAGCGCGAGTGTGAGCGCGGCTGAGCCCGCGGCGCCTTCTTGGCGGGTGGGGACGAGCGGGCCTCGCGGCGTCACCGGCGGCGAGGTGAGCAGCTGGGCCGGCGGGCGGCGGACGGCGGGCGGGAGACGCTCGGGGCTTGATGCGTTGTGGCCGCTTTTTGCAGGAGCCGCCGCGCCCCGGCCTAGCATGTCGGAAGCGGGTGAAGAGCAGCTCATGGAGACGACGGGCGCTACCGAGAACGGGCACGAGGCCGCCCCCGAAGGCGAGTCGCCTGCTGGGGCCGGCACCGGGGTGGCAGCGGGCACTGGAGGCGGGAGCGTAGCTCCCCCGGCCGGCAACCAGAACGGCGCCGAGGGCGACCAGATCAACGCCAGCAAGAACGAGGAGGACGCAGGGTAGGTGCGGCCGCGGGCCGACCGGGCGCCGCCTTTGTTCGGGGCCGCCTTTTGTTGGCGCCACGCGGCGGGGGGAGGGGCGGGTGGCCAGGACCTCCTCGGGCCCGCGGGCCAGTCCTCCAGCCCCTCCGCGCGCCGCCACTCGCGCTCGAGTTTGCAGGAGTTTGTTGGGTCGACTTTGGCGCTGCCCCAGGGCCGCTCGCGCGGGGCCAGGCCCGGGCCGGAAGAGGAGTGCGCTCAGACCCGGTGCCGACCAGGTCCAGGCAGCGCGGGGCTGCGTGGGCGGAGTTGGCGCGCGCCGGAGGCCGCGGCCTCCCTTCGCCTGCTGTCGAGGGCGGAGTCATGGTCTGAAGGCGCTCTCAGCACCCGGAAGCCGCGAGTTGTTTGAGAGCGAGTTCTCAGAGTTGGCGGAGATTAACGGGTGATGTAGCCTTTTGATATTGGTGGTTTACACAAATTATTTCCAGTTGTGAGTGCTCAGAGCCATCCTGGCCAGGAGGGCTTTCCTTTCCCTTTTGTAGTCTGGGGGTGCAGTCTTCTAAAGCTTTGTTAGGGTTAAGGTTGAGTTTGGGAGGGTCATGAAGTTTTGTTAAACATCTTCGGAAGGTAGAGCCCACAAGGGCTCAAGGGGGTAGAGCTTCGTTTCGGATAGTGGCTTCGTTTACAATATTTTCAATGAAAACTTTGTCAGGGCTTTAGTTTTTCTCAAATCTCAGCTTTTTAATAAGGCTTGTTGCTATGTGTCTCACCCTACCATTTCAGAAAAATGTTCGTTGGTGGCCTGAGCTGGGATACCAGCAAAAAGGACCTAAAGGATTATTTTACCAAATTTGGAGAGGTCGTTGACTGTACAATAAAAATGGATCCCAACACTGGCCGGTCAAGAGGGTTTGGGTTTATCCTCTTCAAAGATTCAGCCAGTGTGGAAAAGGTAAGCAGGGATACTTTATGTCACTGTTTTAGGAGGTGTTCTAGGAGGACACTGCTGATAGAGCATGATTAGTTTGTTTTGCACATGGATGAGTATTTTGGGAAAAGAAGAGGTGAACTTTTTTGTTTTCGAAGGGGTTAAAAATACAGATTAAGTAAGTGCGGGAGTGAGTATGGGCTGGAGTGGCCCAACAAGACGATAGTGGATGTGTATTATCTTTTTGTGCCTAATCTGGATACCATAAACACTATTGTGTGGACCAGAGACGAGTCCAAGGTTGCTATGAGATAAGTCTGTTATTTTAGTTCCATTTTTCAGAAAGCAAACGAAGGTTCAGAATAGGTCACACAGTTAAGAGGGGGAAGTGAGGGTTCCACCTCTAGCAGCCCAGCTCCAGCTTGTGCTCTCGATAACTGCTGCTTTACTTCTGCAGTTAGGCCTTAATATGGGACTGCTTGGGCAGGAAATGGGGCTACAGTACAGCATGGGCAAAATTTGTAGGTATTAAGGACTGATTTATAGGGAAAGCAATTGTACTTGAAGTTTGGGGAAGACTGGGTTGGCAGGTCAGGTTGGAGGTAGAGTTTGGAGGGGATGAGACACATTTTGCTTACTTGATTCTTAAGTTTTATATCTCCAAGAGAAGGGCTTTGTGCAGGGTCATCCTGCTGAGTTAGAGCTTGACTCCTTTCTGTTGGAACAGGTCCTAGACCAGAAGGAACACAGGCTGGATGGCCGTGTTATTGACCCCAAAAAGGCCATGGCCATGAAGAAGGACCCAGTAAAGAAAATTTTTGTGGGGGGTCTGAATCCTGAAGCCACTGAGGAGAAGATCAGAGAGTACTTTGGCGAGTTTGGGGAGGTGAGTATGTGGCCCCAGGAATTGCCTGCCAGCTGCCCTGGTGCTTGGCATCCTTGGCTGACTGGAGCCCTCCAGTGAGGCCTTTTCATTCTGGCCTTTGTGAGACTTTTTCTGTCAGTGCCCTGAGGGCCCCGGGGTTGCGGGTACTGGTTCTGAGCTTTGCCTCTGTTTATAGATTGAGGCCATCGAGCTTCCAGTGGATCCAAAGTCAAACAAAAGACGAGGCTTTGTTTTCATCACCTTTAAAGAAGAGGAACCTGTGAAGAAAGTTCTAGAGAAAAAGTTCCACACCATCAGTGGAAGTAAGGTAAGGAATCTCCAGCCCTGCATGCTTGGCCTCTTGCCACTGGCAACCTTTGCAGTTGTGGCTTGGGTTGGGCTACCTCCAGGATCTCTCCAGAGTAGTGGGACCTTACTGCCCAATTGGGACAGATGGTCCTGTCCTTTGAGGCGCTCCTAGGTTGGCAGAACTGGCAATGAACACAGGATACATGGGAGGAAGGGGAGGTTGGGCTGGCTTCTCTGGGATGGAGCAAGCATGCTGAGTGGGCCTGGCCCTTGGATTCCTGATTTAAAGCTGGAGGTCAAGGCATCCTGGATCTAGAGTCTTAAGGTATATAAAGGCCATAGTTACTCTTAGAAGACTAGAACTTCTGCCATTTGCTGATTTCTTCCCTTGGCAAAGTCTTTGCTGCTGTGGACACTGCTGCAGAGCTTTTCTCCTGCCACAGCCAAATCTTTATTCGGCTTCATCCCTTTAAGACACTGGTTTTGTAACCCCACCCAGCAAATCTTTCCCAAAGAGCCCCTGAGGGTCCTGGCCCACTTGTACCCAGGGCCAATTTTGCCTTCAAATGAGCACAGTTCTGTGTGCAACTGTTGCCTTTGAACTTGGGTCAGGAGAGAGGGTAGTTCATCATGCTTCAAGTAGTCATTTTCCAAGTGGCTGCTGGGAGTTGGGTGTGGCTTAACTATGGCAGGGTGTGGCAGGCTCTCAGGAGTGGCAGCCAGATGCTGTGGGACAGGTCAGTTGTGGCTCTTGGAAACCTCAATATTCAGGCTGGGAATTTGGAAAGATTGGATTGGGACTTTAAGTTTCTTATAAAATGAGATTGGCTCCTAGGGGCCCTTGAGTAAGACATCCCTTAGCCCAGAGGACAGTGACAGAGAGGCCTTCCCTGTGTGCTGTAATGGGAAGTGGGCAGGAAGAACTTGTAGGGCATCATTAGTCAAACTGTTGGTAGTAGGTCTTGAAATAGTGTATTTAGTTGTATTCAGCATTAATTCAGTAGAGTAGAAAACATCAGATTGCATCACTTGGTAGGGGTCATTTCCCAGTTTATGGGAGTGTGCTTATGTGGGGACATCTTACATAAAATGGTTTTTTTTTTACTGGTCTTAATTGGGGCAGAGTATGTGTTACTTTTCTTTAAAAAATACACTTATAATTTAAATGGGAGCAGTGGCCGGTCCCTGACCCTACCCCCACCCACAGTGGACAGGTTTTTGAGCAAAGGGGAAAGTGACTCGGTCTTGGCTCTGAGGGGACTTAGGCTTCGCTTGTCTCAACGACAGACCAATTGGTTGGGGGAGTAGGGGAAGCAGTATGGCCTCCCAGAAATGTGGCTCTGAGCCTCATTGGCTTTCTTCCTCTGTAAGTTGGGGGTAGGGTCATCACTGCAAATTTGAGTGGGATATTTCATTTCTTCTGCAAAAAAGTAGAGTCAAAGTCTTATTCTAAGGCCCTTCATTTGGTAAGCCTGATCCCCTTGCCCAATAGGACCGAGGTGGCACCAGGCATGACACCTGGTGTGTTTTGCTACACTGGATTGGCATTGGCTCAGCTGTCCCTCTCCTGGTTTGACATGGAGCTGCCCCAGGGTGGCCACCAGCAGACCTGGGGTTATATCCATCATCACCAGTACCTTCTCTGGGAAAGGTTTGAACCAGCCAGCAAGGCCCTAGTATAAGGTCTGTCTGTTTTGGTTATAGTTTGAGAGTTGCTAGTCCCCATGTGGTTTCTCACCACAGTGTAGTTTGTTTTTGAGCAGATGGACCAGGTCTTCCATCTGAATGTTAGTGGTCTTTGTGCATACTCCCTGCTCAGAACTTGTTTCAGTGGCCTGACCCCCGTTTTCTTGGCTTTCAGTGTGAAATCAAGGTGGCCCAGCCCAAAGAGGTCTATCAACAGCAGCAGTATGGCTCTGGGGGCCGTGGGAACCGAAACCGAGGGAACCGAGGCAGCGGAGGTGGTGGTGGAAGTGGAGGTGAGTGGACCCTGGATGAAGATGGGTCTGGCTTCTCTGCCTGCATGGAGCTTCGGTGCCTGTCTCCAGGGCTCACTCTGGCCTCTGATGTGGCAGGGTGGGCAGGAACAGGAATGGCTTTCCTGGGTCCAGGCGTTGTTGTTGCTGCTGCTGCTGCTGCTGCTGCTGCTGCTTGGAGTGGAAGAGCCCCACCCCTATTTCCCATGCGGCCTGGGGCCCTAGGGCAGCAGGGCATTTGCATCTCACTCTGAGGGGTGGGGGGGGGGGTCTGCTGGGCTCTGGCTGTCCTGAGTCTGAGTCATGGGTGGGTGGGCAGAAGGTAGGGCAGGGCTGTGCCAGGCGCTCTACCTCTTTCCATCCCAGGCCCCTCTGACTCCAAAGCCTGAACTCCTTTTTAAGGCCAAGCTGCCAAGGGAGGAGGGGGCGATTAGAGTGAGAGAGAGTTCCTGCCTTTGTGGCCCAGAGTGAAGTTAGTGTTCCATTCTGTCCTGGTCTTTAGCTCTGTAGCTTGGGTCTCAGGTGCTGGGCCTAGGGCCCTGTGTACTAGGACAGCAGCCCCTTAGCTTCTACCTCTGAGTTGCCATAGTAACCCCGCCACCCAAAGGGCAGGATTTCCTCCATCCTAGCTCCTGCGTGTGCTAAATGGTCCATGGGCCCCTGTGCCCTGCTCCCCCCACAGGTCAGAGTCAGAGTTGGAATCAGGGCTACGGCAACTACTGGAACCAGGGCTACGGCTACCAGCAGGGCTACGGGCCCGGCTATGGCGGCTACGACTACTCGCCCTATGGCTATTACGGCTACGGCCCCGGCTACGACTACAGTAAGTAGGAGAGAGGGAGGCCCATCCACTCACCCACCTGGGAGGCAGGACAGACAGTGCAGGGGCCACTGGCAGCAGGGGCTTTGGAGTCGGACGGGCCAGGCTTTGTGGCCTGCCCCAGGGGAGTTCGCTCTGGTGAGGAGGAGTCAAGCGCCTGGCACAGGGGTAAGTAAGTGCTCAGTAAACCCAGCTGCTATCATTGTTATTCTTGTCCCTAGGTCAGGGTAGTACGAATTACGGGAAGAGCCAGCGACGTGGCGGCCATCAGAATAACTACAAGCCATACTGAGGCTTCGGCAGGAGTGCCCGACCAACCGCACACGCTTTGTTTGGATATCGAGTGAACACAATTATGTACCAAATTTAACTTGGCATCCTTTCTATGGCCTGTCCCATGTGCATCTTATTTAAAATTTCCCCCCTGGAAATCACTCTCCTGTTTACTATTTCCAGAGCTCTAGTTGTTTTAGGCAGCGTGTGGTGTATCAGGCCAGAGCGGCACTGTGGGCTGATTTTATTCCTGGTCAGACCAGAACCAGATGGGAGGGTCTGCTTCCCACTGCCGCCTTGCAGCCTGGACCTGTGGACCCTGGTTGTAAAGAGGTCTATCTTAGGAAAACCAGTGTCACCTTTTTTCACCTTTTAATTTTATATTATTTGTGTCATACATTTCCTGTAATGGAAGTGTTAATTTTACTGTACTTTTTGGTACCTTTTGGGAATCTAATGTATTGTAAGGTATTTTACACGTGTCCTGATTTTGCCACGACCTGGATATTGAAGCTATCCAAGCTTTTGAAATAAAAATGTAAAAACCCCCAAGCCTGGGTACGTGTGGGATATGCTGAGAGGGGTGAGACCATGTGCTCCAGAGCTTTCTGAGCTCCGTGGCCTGCTACCACATTACCCTCTTAAATTTCCTTTAATGTTTTGGGACTTTAGCCCCTTTAAAGGAAGGACATGGCCCAGAGATTAAGGCAGCTGTTTGTTGGGGTGAAGGTGATACACTGGAGGATTCACACACCTCCCAGGGCAGTGGGATTCTGGCGTACCCTGGAATACTAGTGGAAATGAGACTGTCCTACAGACAAGGGTACCCCCTCCTGGCTGGCATGTAACACCCTGCTGTAACACTGCCTATTTGCTACTGGATTGGGGTGCCTTGAGTCTGATGGCAGCAGCAGGCTGGGGTGCTAAGCCAACAAAGCCCTCTTGCCCCAAGCATCACACACTTAAGTATTTTGGAGGTTTTCTCTGGTGGGTGGGGAGAGCCCAGGGTGGCCAGAGCTGCCTCCCAGGGTTGAAACTAACCTGTGAGAAGGGGACATCACTTGGATTGGAACAACATATTTTTATCAAAAAGGTTTGGGTTGCTGGAGTGAAGGAGCCACTGCTAACATTAAGGAACCTAGTTGTGGCCCACTCACCTGGGGGGGGAGAGGAAAGTACTGCCTCAGGGCTGGGGCCTCAGAGTCTCACAGCTTCTCACTTTTTCTTCCATGTCTGGAAAAATGGAAACTGGTTAACCTCAGGTGAAGGCTGAAGGCCCCTACTGCCACCCTTTACCCATGTATATGGGTCACTAGCCACAGGGCCAGTAACAATTACCCCAAAGGACAAAGCCAACCCTCAGGTTTCCCAAGACTCAGGCTCAACTGGAGGCCCCTCTGTACAGTTCTGGGCCCAGTCAGCCTCCCTGCCTCTAGCAGGTCCTATGTCACCTCCAGTTATGTCCAGTAGGGGTTGGCCCTCAGCTTCAAAGCCCTGGAGCCAGCAGTGAAAAAGCTCAGGTGAGGACAGGAAAGGGCTGCTCTGATTTCTACCAGAAGAGAGGACTTCGCCTACTTTGGGTCCCTACTGAGTTCTGATGGCACAGCACATCCTCTGCATTCAGCATCCAATTCAATACAGATTTCTAGTAGTGGGTTGAGGGGAGACCCCGGGTTGGCTTTGATGGTCCTGGGTGATTGGGAATGTGCAAAGGAATTTCATTTTGTGTTCTTTTCAAACCTGGATGTAAATCTCATTTCAGCTACTCAGCAGCTGTTGGTGACCTTAGTCTCAAGCACAAAGCTGCTATCATTCCACAGTGGCCTTTGGGCTGGCCCTGCTCCCTTACCCTGTACCTCTTGGTGCTACCTGCCTGGGTGGGTGGGTGGAGGCTCAGCTCCCACCTGCCCAGGCACAGGCAGGAATGGGGAGCCCTGGGCCAATAGCACCCCTCTCCTCTCCTTTAGCTCCTTGCTCCATATTGGACTCTAGGGATGTGGTCAGCTGTCCCTTGGGCTTCAGGCTCACCTGTCAGGATGGCATCCAGCTTTCCCACCACCTGTTGTGCATTGTCCAAGCTGAAGCACATTGGGGGCTTAAACTTCAGGACATTCCTCCCAGGGCCGTCAGTGCTCAGCAGAATGTAGTTGTCCTTCAGCCTGTAGAACAGGACATGTGTCACAGGGCCCTGCTGTCCCCCAGCCTTCAAGGCCTGCCTCCACCTTGTGACCAGGGCTCCAGCCACACTGCTTTCGGAGCCCGCCACAGCCCATCCCACCAGAACACAGCACTGGCTCCTGCCTGCTAAACTGCTCATCCTTTGGCCCAGCATCAATGGCCCCTGTCTGGGTGCAGTACACCTGGCCGAGCCTGCTGCCTCCCAGAGCAGGGGCCTTGTATCAGCCGTTCCTGCAGTTCTGTTTTAAGTATGATTTGTGTGATGTGTGTGGTTTCTATACATATGAGAAATGTCCAACATTACACAGCACAGTGACCTAGCTTCAGTCACTTCCCTGCTCCCTGCACACAGGTAACCTTCCAGTCCTAGACAGGGCTGTTGGTTTTAACTTCCATTTCTTTTTAGGAAGATGATTATCCTCGATATTCTCAACTGTACCTAAGAATCATTTTTACTATTCCACATTTACACAACCTAGGAAGGTATTTTGGACACACAGAGGATCTGGTGTGATTGTATTTATACTCTGACCCCCAACTCCCATTCTTTTTTATTCATTTAGTTATTTGTTATTTCCAAGTCTCGTCAGGAGCCCAAGTATCCTCAGTCTGCCTTCTGGCTCCCATCCTGTTCTTCCTGGAATGACTAGAACAGGTCAAGACTTCAAATCCAGCTCTGCCACCTAGCAGGGTGACTACCCTTCCCTAGTTTTTGAGTCCGGGGAGGCTCCCTAGGGAAAGGGTTGGGTGAGTTGGCAGAGTGCCTAACCAGCAGAGAGAAGGCAGGGATTGCATGGATACTTAGGAGGAGTCAGTCTGAAAACCTCATGGAGGGAAAGATTTACACCACTACGTACTGTTTATGTGAATTCCAAACGGCGCACACTTCGCAATCTGAATACTAGAACACTAGAAGGGTTTTCTGAGGTGGGATAAGAGGGTAGGAGTGAAGAATGGAGAGAGAGGGAATAAACAGGAAGGGGAAGGGTCCTAGGTTCAGGCCCTGCCTGGGTTCAAATGAAAGAACAAGTGATCTGGGGCTGGGATTCCTGAGATGTTGATCCATCCAGACACACCCCACCCGATGAGCAGGGGTCCTGTCCATCCCCCAACCTGTTGTCTGGGAGCCCAGAGTCTGGTTCTGCCATAGTCCTTGGTGTAGCCCTGGAGAGACCACTTCCTTTGGGCAGCCAGGGTCTGAGGCCCCCGGAGCTCTGGTGTTCTTGCTCAGGCTGAAACCTTTGCTGCCAGGCACTTTCTTGCACTTTCTCTGTGGACCTCAGGGGAATTCATGGATTAGACTGGCCACCCCTGCCCACCTCAGAGTCCCTGATGCCACCTTCAGTCCACCCTCTGTGGGCCCAGAGTGCCCGGGAGGACAGGAGAAGCAAGAGCAAGGCGCCTGCTCCATCTGGGCCCTCCACAGGGCAAAGGCAACTTGTTTCAAGAAAAAGTACCTAGACACCAAGTAGGCAGCCTCTTCAGTTGCTGGCGTCCTCATGGCCTCATCTTTGATCAGATCCACACCAATGAAGAGCCCGACACCCCTGCAGCAGAAGGTGACATCTCAGAAGGCCAGTACTGAGAGATTAAGGGCCTGGCATGTGTCCTCTGCCTCGGCCTCTACCAAATCCCATCAAGAAGTCCACCAGGGCTTGTACCTCTGCCTGGGGAGGCCAAGGGCCACAGGGACCCTCAGAGAGGGTGAACAGGTCTGAGAAATAACTGTGAAGGGAGGATCCCTAGTGTGCGCAGAGGAAAGGTTAGGGGTCAGAGCAATTTAACCCTGGCTTTTCCCCCCTAGAAGTGCCATTGCCCAGTGCTTCAGTTCTTCCCTGGGGAGTGGAGGAGAAAAACCCCACTATTCTAGCTGGTGAGGAGATAAACAATGCCAGGCCCCTGGCAGGTGCTTGGATAGTGGGTAGTGACTGCTGCCCTGAGACTCACCTGATGTCCCCGATGATGGGATGTTTGGCTTTCTGCTGCTCCAGGAGCTCCATCAGGAAGCTGCCCACACGGGCGGCATGGGCCTGCAGCTGCTCCTTCTCCAAGACATCCAGGACGGCCAGCCCCACGGCGCAGGACACCGGGTTGCCCCCAAACTGAGCCAGAAGAGAGGGCATGTCAGATGCCCAGCAGAGTTGCCCTCAAATCCCAAGGGCAGTGATAAAAACTGTCACTAGCAGATCTACTTTACATGAAATAATGCTATTTAGGCTGAAATGAATGAAGAAATAAAGGAACACTGGTAAAGACACAACTAGGTTGAAAACAAAGGGTGGAGAAGATACACCATGCAAACAGTAATCAAGAGAGCTGGTGTGGCTGTACAAATGACACATAAGACTTGAAGATTAAAACTTATTAGCAACATAAACATTTTATAATGATAAAAGAGTCAACCTATCAAAAGGATATAACCATTACAAACACGTATGCATTTAACAAAGTCCCAACATATATAACAAAATTGATAGAACAGAAAGGAGAGATACAAGATTAAACAATAGTTGGAGAGTTCAATCTCATTTTCAATAATAGAACAATTAGAAGATCAACAAGAAAATGGAAGACTTGAACAACACTATAAATCAACTAGATCTAACATATACAGAATACTTAAAACAAACACATACATCCCTAAACCAAAACAATCCCACCAGAATAAATACTCTTCTCAAATGCATGTATATATGTATACATCAGGCCATAAAAAAAGTGTTAATGTATTAACAAGCTTGAAATCACAAAGTATCTTCTACCATATCAGAATGAAACCAGAAATAAGTAACAAAGGACACTGGAAAACTAAAATATGGTTCAACCTGAGAAAACACATCTACGAAAACTCACAAATAATAATATACTTAACAGTGAAAGACGAAATATTTTTCCCTAAGGTCAGGAACAAGACAAGATGTTGTGTTGGAGGTTCTAGGCCAATTAGTCAAGAAAAAGAGAGAAAAGGCACTCAGAATGGCAAGGAAAAAGTAAACTCTTTATTCACAGATGGTATGATTTTATACACAGAAAACTATAAAAAAAATCCATAAAAAAACTATTAGAGTTAATAAATGTTTTCAGTGAGGTTGCACAATGCAAGACCAATGTCCAAAAATCAATTGTATTTCTATACACTAGCAATGAAGAATCTGAAAATGAAATTAAGAAAATTCCATTTACAAAAGCATGAAAAAGAGTAAAATAGGAATAAATTTAACACAAGTAGTTCAAGACTTAAAATGAAAATCATAAAATATCACTGAATCAAATAAAAGACCTACGTAAATGGACAGATGCTATGTTCATTGATTAGAAGGCTTAATATTGTTAAGATGGCGATACTCACCATGTTGGTCTATGGATTTAATGCAGTTCCCATCAAAATCCAATTTTGTAAAAAATGACAAGTTGATCTTGAAAATTCATATTGAAATACAGAGGACCCAGAATAGCCAAAATAATGTGCACACATTTCCTAATTTCAAAACATACTACAAAGTATAATAGTTTAGACAGTGTGCAACTGTCAGAAGGACAGATATTCTATCAATGGAGTAGAACTAAGAGTCCAGAAATAAACCTATAAAACCCATACATTTATGGTCAATTGATTCTTGTCAAGGGTGCCAAGACTATTCAATGAATAAGAATAGTCTTTTCAGCAAATGGTGTTAGGACAACTGGGTATTTACATGCAAGAGTCAAGTTACCCCCTACCTCCTGCCATATGCAAAAAAGTAGCACAAAATGAACCAAAGACCTAAAGGTAAGAACTAAAATGATAAGACTCTTAGAAGAAAACAAAGGTTAAGTCTTATGACCTTTGATTAGGCAATGGTATGTTAGAAATGACTTCAAAGCACAAGCAACTGAAAAGAAAATAAATTGGACTTAACCAAAATTAAAAACTTTTGTGCTTCAAGGGATACTACCCATGAATGTGAAAGACAACTCAGATAATGGGAGAAAATATTTACAAATCGTACGTTTGATAAGGATCTAGTATCTAGGATATATCAAGAACTCTTATAACACAATAGAAAAAGACAAGTAACCCAATTAAAAAATGGGCACAGGATGTGACTAGACCTTTTAGAAACAGTATATATAAATGTATGGTCAATAACCGTATGAAAAGATATGAAAAGATACTTGACAACACTAGCCATAGAGGAAATGCAAATCACAGTAAGATACCACTTAACACTCACTAGGATAGCTATAATAAAACAGAAAGTAACAAATGATGGTGAGGATATGGAGAAACTCATACATTGCTGGTGGGCAAGTAAACTGCTACAGCTGCTTAAAAAATTAATCCTGGAGTTGTAATATGACCCAGCAATCCCACTCATAGGTAGGTATACATTCAATAGAACTGAAAACATATGTCCATACAAAAACCTGTAGGTGAATGTTCACTGCAGCATTATTCATAACAGCCAAGACAGGGCAACAATCCAAATGCTCAATAACTGAAGAATGGATACATGAAATGTAGCAGAGACACATGGGATACCATTTATCCATAAAAACGAATGAAGCATGATTTATGCAGTAACATGGATAAACCTTGAAAACATTATGGCACATGACAGAAGCCAGACACAAAGGGTCACATGTTGTATAATTCCATTTATATGAAATGTTAAAAACAGGCAAATCCATAAAGACAGAAAGAAGGTTAGGGAGTCAGGATTCATAGAGAGAAGGTAATGGAGAGTGACTGCTAATGGGTATGAGGTGATAAAAATATTCTGGAATTAAGATAATGGTGATGGTTGCACAATTTGGGGCGTATACTAAAAATCCCTGAATTGTACTTAATTTGAAATTGATTTTGTATCTGAAAGAGTAAATTTTATAGTATGTGAATTATATCTGAACTAAAAAAGAATCAGTGACTTCAGCTTTTTCAACAGTAACACTGCATGCAAGGTAAAAATGGAAAATATTTTTCAAGTATTTAAGGAAAATAACTAGGACCTAGATTTTATATTTAGCTAAAATATTTAAACACGTGGGCTTGATAAAAATATTCTTAGGCACACAAGACTTCAAAAGGTTTGCAATATAAAGTCTTGCATTGAAAAGAATTTGGGATTAAATACTTCTAATACAGATACTTAAATAAAATAGGAAAGGTTAAAAGAGAAAAATATGTTGAACCGAATTGTTTATAAGCCTAACTTTATCAAGTTATGTTAAATTTAAATTGTCTAAAGTCATTTCAAAATTAAATTTTAATAGATTTGGACAAAAAGCCAAATTCTAGATATATGAGAGTTAAAAGAAACACCTAAAGCATGAGCACACACGAAGGCTGAAAGTAGGAAGGTAGAAAATTATATGTCAGGTAAATGATAACCGAAAGAAAGCTGGAGTAGCTTTATAATATCAGATAAAGTAAAATTTAAGGTCAAAATCATTATTAGGAATGGAAAAGATCACTCCATATGATAAAAGATTCAATTCCTGGAAAACTGGACAGTCATATGCTAAAGAATGAAACTGAATCACTATTTTACACCATACAGCAAAATTAAATTAAACACTTGAACATAAGACCTGAAACAATAAAACTCGTAGGTGAAAATATAGGTGGTAAGCTCTCTGACATTGGTTTTGTCAATAATTTTTTGGATTTGATACCAAAAGCAAAGGCAACAACAACAAAAACAAACAAGTGGTACTACATCAAACTAAACGCTTCTGCACAGCCAAGGAAACCAACAACAAAATGAAAAGGCAATCGACCAAATAGAAGAAAATATTTGCAAATCATATATTTGATAGACATAATGTCCAAAATACATAAAACATACATAGAAAACATACAGTATGATTAAAAAACAGAGGATCTGAATAGACATTTTTCCAAAGAAGACATACAGATGGCCGGCCAACAGACATATGACAAAATGCTCAACATCACTAATCATCAGGGAAATGAAAATGAAAACCACAATGAGATATCACCTCACACCTGTTAGGATGACCAGCACCAAAAGACAAGAGATAACAACTGTTGGCGAGGACATGGAAAAAAGGAACCCTTGTGCCAAGTTGGTGGGATTGTAGATTGGTGCAGCCACTATGGAAAACTAGAACTACCCTATGACCCAGCAATTCCACTTCTGGGTATTTATATGAAGGAAATGATAACACTATCTCAAAAAGATGTCTACAACCCACGTTCACTGCAGCATTGTTTACAACAGCCAAGACATAGGAGGAACCTAAGTGTCTATGGATGGGTAAATGGATAAAGAAATTGTGCGCACACATGCATGCGCAACCCAGAACACTGCCATTTGTGACAACATGCTCTCATACCTTGAGGGCATTATGCTGACTGAAATAGAGAAAGAAAAATGCTTTATGATCTCACATATATGTGGAATCTTAACCCCTCCCCCAAACAAACAAACAGACAACAAAAAGACTGAACTCTTGGATAAAGAGAATAGATTTGGTGATTGCCAGAGGGCAAAATGGGTGAAGTAGTCAAAAGGTACAAACTTCCAGTTATGAAATAAATAAGTCCTGGGATGTAATGTACAGCATGGTGACTATAGTTAATAACACCATATTGTATATTTGAAAGATTTTAAGAGAGTAGTTCTTAAAAGTTCTCTTTGTAAGAAAAAAAATTTCTACCTGTGTGGTAACGGATGTTAACTAGACTTAACTGCGGTGATCATTTTACACGTTATGCTGTAAATTGGAAACTAATGATGTTATGTCAATTAAACCTCAATTTAAAAATAAAGATTTGATTCTTAATGGACACATAGAAATAAAAAATATGTATATATTTAATAATCTCAAAATGTATGAAGCAAAAATTGATAAAAATTGATCAGTTTTTCATCATATTTTGAGATTTCAATAAACAGTTCTCAATTACTAGCAGGTTAAGTAGAAAAAAAAATTCAGCAGGAAGATTCAAACAACATAATTAGTAAGTGTGACCTAAGAGAGATTTAGAGTTCTGCAAACATTTAGAGAACACACATTTTTCTCAAGGACATGGTGAACAATCAAGTACTATATCACCAACAGATTTTACAGAATAAGTATTAAAAGAGGAAGTATCACAGAAGATGTGATTTTGAAGATGTGTTGTTAGTTGGGCATTTATAATAAAAAAGACTTGAAAAACCTAGAATTGAATGATACTGCTGTGGTTCTCAAACTTTTGGCCTCAAAATCCCTTCTGAGAACCCTATTCTCAAAAATTATTGAAGAACCCCAAAAGCTTTTGTTATGTGCATTATATCTATTAATAGTACTGTATAGAAATTGAAACAGAAATTTGAAAAATATTAATTTTAAGTATGCCATTTAAAAATAATTTAAAAACCAGTGCATGTTATCATAACATACATTTGTGAAAATAACTAGTTACACAAAAAATTAATAAGAAGTGGCCATGTTTGTATATGTTTACGAATCTCCTAAACGTCTGGCCTAATAGAAAACAGTGAGATTCTCTTGTTTTCAGCATTCGAGCTGTTATGGTATCATGTAGCCTCTAGAACACCCCATTGTATAACTGTGAGAGCGTGAGAGTGAAAAAAGCAAATAACATGTTATTATTATTAAAGCAGATTTTACTTTGCAGACCTCTCAAAGGTCTTGGAGATCCTCGGGGTCTGGATCACATTTTGGAGAATTTCTGCAATAATGGAATAATATATATTAAAATTTATGGGGTACAAAGTAAAGGTTGTGCTTTGAGGGAAATTTATAGGCTTAAATATTTATATTAATAGAGAAAACAGTTAAGTATTCATCTTAAGAAATTAGAAAAGAACAACAGAACCCTAAAGAAAGCAGAAAGAAAGAAGACTTGAAGAAACAATATTGTAAATGAAAAGGGATCATAATTATAAAGATTAAAATGATATTAAGAAAGTATTAACAATTATCATAGATTAACAATTTTGAACACTTAGATGAAAGAGAAAAACTCCTAGGAAAATATAACTGACTAGAACTCAAGAAGAAATAAAAAGCTTCAAGAGTCCTATATAGCTAAAGTCCTTTGTGTATGTGTGTGTGTGTGTGTGTGTGTGTGTGTGTTTATCTGTGTATGTATACACACATACACAAATGCGCATACACACAGAGACACAAACTCCCACAAATAAATAAGAAAAGCACCGGTAACTCAATCAAAAAGCAGGAAAAAGAAGTAATAGGCATTTCACAGAAGATGAAACACATGGCCAATAAACATATGAAGAGATATTTCACATAACTTTTTTTTTTTTAAGACAAGGTAACCCTTGGTTGATCTCACAGATTGCAAGGACCTTGTCAGCTTACAATCCCTTACTTTTTATTTTTTACGCCTACAGCACCTGGTCTTCCTAGGTGGTCTTCCATCCAAGTACTAACCAGGCCCGACCCCGCTAAGCTTCTGAGATCAGACGAGTCACATAACTTGAAATCAGGAATGGCATATCAAGACCATTCCTTGATTTACCCCTCACGTGACTGGCAAAAATTAAATGCTTCTGAAGAAGATGGAGACCTACAGAATCTCTTGTACCTACTGGTGGGGTATTAACTTGTGACCTACTTTGGAAAAAAAGATGTCATTGTCTCTTAACATGGAGGTGAAAGATGACCCAGTAATTCCACTCTCAGGTGTATCCTAAGAAGAACTCTTACACATGTATGAGAAGGACTTATAAAAATGGTTCATAGCTGCACTGTTCATAACAGAAAAAAACCATGGGAACAGCTGCAAAGCACATCGACAGGAATGGACAAGTCAACTGGTAAGTTTATACAACGGGATATTACAAAGCAGTCAAAGCAAATAAACTCCAGTGACAAACAATGTGGCTGATTCTTAGTAATATAATGTCAGGTGACAAAACTAATTCCCAAAGACTACACACAGCATGATACACTTCTTATAAAGTTAAAAAACAACTAGATTCAGAGTGATGGCTACCTGGGCTAGGGGAGGCAGGGACTGGGAATAATCATTCGGATAGATGCAGGTCACTGTCAAGGTCCTAACTTTTATTTGGGATGATGGTTTCTTAGATGCCTGGATCATTAATAAAAGCTATGCCAGAACAGAGGATGGGTCTTTTATGAACCAGGGGTGACATAATCTAACAATGTGAACTTCAAGTAAGACAAAGAAACGAAAACCATGCTCCCGCTCCACTGGGTTGTGTCTTTCACCTGACATGACATATTCCTTCTTCTTTAGAAGGCCAATTCTTTCTCACCCCCCACATCTGCACCAAGCCTCCCCTACCCCTCCCGCACCTCTCCTCCACCCTCCCTCCCTGCGTCTCTTGTGCTTTCCTGGCCCTGTGAACACCCAATTTCCATTAAGCCCTTCTCCACACCATTGTCATCAGGAGTCTATGAGCCCATCTCCCCCTGAAGGTGAATGTGTCCAGGACACAGGACAGAGGCTCTTTTTATGTGTCTCCTGGGCAGAGGGAGTTATCTGAAAGCACCAGACCTCACCCTTAACCACTTTCTGTCAAATCTCAACCACTTTGCCAAACCTTGACATGTTTCAGGTCCCACTTCAAACTGACTCCTTTTTGGGAAGTCACAGTGAGTTCTTCTTCCCCTTAACTCTCTGTCCCTCCCTGTTCATCCCTGTGGCCTGTGCCCGGATTTGGGCCTTCTCTGTTGCCTGGACCAGTTGCCTACTGCCACTCCTCTCTCCACACTGATCACCAGAGATCTTTCTGAAGTGCATTTCAGACTCATCTCTCTCTGACTGAAACCCTTCCATGGTTCCTCTCTGCCTTCAGGATCAGCCCAGACTGCTGGACTCTTTACAATGGGAACTCTGGTGACTACCATGCCCCCACCCACTATACACCTGTGCTCTTAGAGCCACCAAACATGCTGTGTCTTCTATTGCAACCCAAGGCTCCACCTCACTTATGGAAAGCTCTGGGCCCCACAGTCCAAGGCCAGGGAGCCATGCTCCGCTCTAAGCTCCTACTGCAGAGTCTGCTAATCGTAGATCATCCATCACCCAGACAGACAGCTGCTCATGTTCCTTAATCAGCCCTCAGCACAGGGCCTTCTACACGGTAGGCGACTTATGCCAGAAGGGAGAGGGCCTCCCGTATTCTCTAAATTTTATGAGGCATCATCTATTGAAATAGCTTTCGGATTGATGCTAATTTTTAAAGAGATTTTATTTTTTTCCTCTGACCTACTATATCAGCCTCCTGACCACCCTGACAGCATCTTAGAAGTCTCTGTGGTGGCACAGTGCCAGGCCTGTGGCCTTTGCTCATTAACGACAAGAAGGCTGTCTGGGGCCTTCCAGAACCCATGGTGCTCTCTGGCCCTGGAGCCTCCACTCACCGTGTTGAAGTACTCGACGCCGGTGGCTTCAAATGCCCTTGCCACAGCTTGGGTTGTGGCCACGCAGGCTACAGGGTGGCCGTTGCCAATGGACTTGCCCATGGTGACAATGTCGGGGACAAAGTCTTTCCCCTGCAGCTGGAAGGCCCAGAAGTGCTTGCCTACTCGGCCAAAGCCCACTTGAATCTCGTCTGCGACAAAGACCCCTCCAGCCCTGTGGATGTACCTGTGGCAGAGGACAGACAGCTGATGGGGGGCTGTGGTGAGAGGGATCAGAGCAGGAACTAAGAGGTCTGGGAACTCTGAATCCTGGCTTGGTCAATGGTGAGGCAGGGCCTTAGGCAGATGGCTGGCCTTTGAGGGGCCACTATTTCTTTGGGGATTTGAAAAATCTGGCAAACAGGTAAGGCTGAGGTTGGAATGTGGAAGAAAGGTTTGGAAACCCCATCACAGTCCTGGCCTCCTTAAGGCGGCCCCTCCCACCTACTCACTCTGCCACTTCTGGGAAGAATCCAGCAGGGGGAATGACCTGCCCTCCAACGCTGGGCAGAGACTCGGCAAAGAAGGCAGCAATCTGTGGACAAGATGGGATGTCGGGAATACTGCCAAGAGGTGCTGAGCGGCAAGCTAAGAGAATCCTGCTAATGCTGGTCCCAAGCAGGATGAGTGACTGTCATCGCTGCATCCCCCACTTTGGGTTCCACATCACATCTGACAGGTCTCTGACTCGGTTTTCTTTCAGGCCTCCAACCAGCTCTTGCAACATGTAGGCTTCCAGACCCCTGTACTAAGCACATCCCAGATGAAATCTACTGGTGTCTCCTCCATTAGTCTGTTCCTTCCCTGCTGCTATGTGATGACTCCCATCCTTCCCACCTAGGGCAGAAATCTGGCCCTATCCCTGGTCCAGCCCGCTCCTCCATCCATCAGACAGCACGGCCTCACCACCCTATGTCATCTCTGCACCTACTCCCTCCCCCTGACTTGGACACGCCTGCCTCCATGCACACCTGCCAGTTCCTGCCTTGGCCTCCTGCAGGCATCTTCGGACTGGCTGCCTCTTCCAGCATACCCTCCACTGTCAGCAGTGCCACCAAATTCAGACACTGAGCTTGTCACTGTCTCATTTAAAACCCTTGAATGACCCCTTTTGCTTTCAGCAGTGACTTCCAAACTGTGTTCTGCCTTGGAGCTCCTCAGAAGCTACTGTCAGGATCGGGGAAAGGCCAGCGGGGTGGAAAACTGGTTCCTACCTGTTTTGCCACCAGAGCAACCTCTTCCGGTTTTACATTAGTGGGTGTAGAGCATCTGAAACACACAGGCCAGGCTTTCCAGATCTGGCTCTGCCAACCTTCCTGGCCTTGTTGCCTGTCTTTGCCGTATATCCTGTGTGTGGCTGTCACTACTTTACGGAGGCCTCCCAGACAGCCCTCACACCAATTGCTAACCACCGCCCATCTGTCACCATGGCTACTGCTCTTCCAGAATGTAACACATTGTTCCTGACTCTGCTACACTGCTTTGGGTTGGGTCTCCCCCTTGCTCATTTGCCCTTGGGCTGGCCTCCTCATTCAAGTGCATCCCTGGTCTTATTACTCTCCCTATGTAGACCCCTCTGAAGGTTCTCCATGGCCTCTGGCATATGGTCTTCGCATGTGCAGTCTCATCTCCTGCCCACTCAGCCTGGTCCCCTACTCTAGTGGCCCCTCACCTCCATGCAGGCCACCCCATTTAGGGTGCCTTTCCTCCTCTATGCCCCACCCCACTCTGAAGCTACTCCTACCCACATTATGTTACTACAACCAGGCAGCATCTGCTCCAAGGACCCTTCCCACACCCACACCGGTCCAGCCTGGGCCCCAGGACTCTTGAGTGCCTAGGAAACGTCTCTAAACTCTGCTGAACACTTACCCCCCTCCCCACCCTAGGTTCCCAAAGGTGGGCCCTGGTTCTGAATCTCTCAGGGTTCTCAGTCTCTAGCACCAGCTGGCAACAGAGGAAGTGACATTCACTGTTTGCTGGACCCGCACGGATGTGGTTACCTTCCTGCCCTGCTCCTGTGCGCTGTTGACCACGCGTTTCAGCTCACCAGCATAGGCCTCAGCTGGACTGGGGTGGTCCTCCCGGTAGGGGCCCCGGTAGGTGTCTGGGAGAGGCGCCTATGGGGAGTGACAGCGCCGTGTCATCCAGGCTGGGGGTGGCACCAACCTGTTGCCCCCTGGGCTGTGCATACCACATGGACCCACTCCTTCTGGCCATCCAGGTTCTGGAACTTGTAGGGGCTGATGTCGATCAGGGAGCTCAGGTGACCGTGATAAGCACTGGGGAGAAAAGATGGTGGGCTGAGGCTCAGGTGGCATGTGTTCTGGGCCTGGCCTTGACAACTGTCTACCCATCTCAGGAAACAAGCAGGGAAGATCGACCTTTCTGCCACAGCCCCTGAGTCCTTGGGCTGGGGATGAGCATGGGCCGTGGAGTCAGCAAGACTTCCTATGAGGCCACTCACTAGCTGTGTAATGGTGGCTGATTGTCAGCGCTCCTGAGATCAGCCCCCTCCTCTGTGAAGCGGGGGCTTCTTCCCAGGGCGTAATGAGTCTGCAGTGTGCTACGACTCTAGGCCTGGGCCTGGTGCAGCAGATCTCAGTACACGGGAGCCACTATTAGAAGTTTTGATTCCTCAAATGTGGGACCAACTCTCAACCCCTCCTAAAACTTTCTCTGCTCCCCAGAAGCTGCTCTCCCAGAAGAGGGATCCTGGGGAAAGAGCCCCCTGGTGTGTGAGGTATCTCTGTAGCCATGGCCCCTCATCCTTCCCACCCAAGGCATCCAAAGTCAGAGCCTCACTGATCCTCAGGAAGCAGTGAGCCCAGGCTTCTGGGAACAGCACTTACTGGTCTAATACCACCACGTCCCAGTGTCCTGTGTACTGGCGGGCCAGCCTCAGGGCTAGGTCATTGGCTTCCGACCTACGACAGAAAAGGTGGGCACTTCTCAGACAGCTGTCCAAGGGCTTTCCCTCCTGGAGACCTGCTTCCTACAGAGAAACCTGAGGAAAGGAGGAGAGCTGCCAGCAGCAAGGATTCTCAGGACACCATTTGCTAGTCATTTGGTAAAAACTTATCAAATGCCTTCCATGTACTAGGAGCTGGGGGTGAAAATAGTACAATAGACAGGCCCTGACCCTTCTGGAACTTACATTCTAGTACGTGCCATGCAAGCCAGAAAAACAAAGGAAGGGTAATCATTTTCATAAGCGCCCCAGAAGAACCAGGTGGGGCCCTATTTTAGAAGAGGGGTGTTATGGGCTGAACTGTGTCCCGAAAACCTCCTATCTTGAAGCCCTGACCCCCAGTCTCCCAGGTTGTGGCTGTATTTGGAGACAGGGCCTTTAAAGAGGTGATTAAGTTAAAATGAGGCCATCGGGATAGGCCTTCATCCAACCTAAGTAGTGTCCTTATAAGAGGAAATTTGGACATAGGGAAGACCACATGAAGACAGCAAAAAGGTGGCTGTCTGCAAACCAAGGAGAGAGGCCTCAAACCTGTTGACACCTGGATCTTGGATCTGGCCAAGAAGCGTGAGAAAACAAATGTCTGTTGTTTAAGCCTCCCCATCGGTGCTATTCTGTTATGGCAGCCTGAGCTAACCAAGACAGGGGGGCTGGGAAGGAATCTAAGGGGAGGCAACACTGGCGCTGAGTCCTCAGGGGGAAGTTTCCAGGCACAGTGAGCAGCATGCACAGAGGCCCTGTGAAGGAAAAGAGCTTGGGGTGCTCAGGGACTAAGAGAGGGCAAGGAGGGTGAGGGGCTGTGCAAAAGCTGAAGTGGGGAAGGGTGCAGCGCCATGCTCTTGGGGCCTTGGAAGGGGCTGGAGTTTCTTCTCAGTGCCATGCTAAGCTACTGAAGAGTTTTAATTAGAGAATGACTCAGCTACCATGTGAGGCATCTCTGGCTATGTGTGTCTACTGGAGAAGAAAATTAAAGTGGAAGTGAGGCAACCAAGAAGGAAGACACACAGGTGAGCCCAGGTGGTGGCCATGGAGATGAAGGGAGGTAGATGGAGTGAGAGGATGTCCTGGAGACAGGTGAGGCAGGATTGGGAGGAAGATTTCTGCCTTGAGCAGAGATGCAGATGGGGCTGCCATTTACAAGGTGAGATCCGCAGGAGCGGTGGAGAGGGGGATGCCTTCCTAGGAATGTCTGGGGTAGGAGTGGCCAGGGCCACGGCACACCAGGTGCTGGCAGAAGACAATTGACTCCTGACTGTTGTCTGGACACGTGAAGTTGGAGATGTTCAAGAAGCCAAGTGGGTGGTTAGAACCAGAAGGCTGGAACACATGGGAGGCATCTGTGCTTGAGACACAAATTTGGGAGCCACCAGCAAATGGCTGATATGTAATACCATGGCAGTGGATGAGCTGAAGCAGGAAGAAGGCTCGGAGAGGACCAGCCCTGAAGAACAGAGGGGGAGGGATTGGCAAAGGAAACGGAGGAGGAGCTGCCAGCGGCCAGCGGCAAACCAGGGGTACATGGTGCCCTGGAGCATTTCCAGAGAGAGTGGTAAGTGTCAGTACTGCCAAGGCAGAGTGAGACAAGGGCAGCAAAGAGACCACTGGATTTGGCAACACAGAAGTCCTTGGAATCCACTGAGCAAATATGGTGGGATAAGCCAGCAAATGCCCCTCCCTCCACTGCCAAAGAGGCTCCCACTCCTGGGCATGGCTTTCACTCCCCGGAGAGGCTCCAGTCCTGGCTTCCGCCCCTACGAGGATGACTCTGGGCAAGCTGGTTCCTTTCTTTGAATTGCTGTTTCCTTATCTGTAAAATGAAGATGTAAATTACACTTCCTAGAAATTATTGTGTGTGGGGGGACTGATGAGCGTACTACATCAATGGCGATGATAATGGCAATAATAATTACTATAATCTAAATGCCACAACCTGAGATTTGTTGGAATGTTCTCTCCCAGGATGCTGGGCTGGTTCTGTGTACATGTCATCACCTGTCATTTCTGTCTTCACTGCCACTCCTAGTGTGAGATGCCATCACCTGTCACCTGGCCACTCAAATGGCACCTAATGGTGTCCATTCTTGCTCTTCCCAGCCCTGATGACATCACTTGCCTAATTAAAATCCTCTGATGACTTCTTGATGCTCTTAGGAAAGAAATGGATTCTTCACTTAGGAAAGAAATGGACCCTAGATGGTAGGCCATGCCTTCTTCCCCACTGTCCACTCGTGCCCTCTCCACCCCCTTACTGGCCACCTTTTAGTTCCTCAGGTGTGCCTGGGAACCACGCCACCTCCTGCTGCAGGCCTCTGCACAGGCTGCTCTGTGTGGTGACCAACCTTGACAGGAACACTTACGACGGTGTCCTCCTCATCTGCTTCTCTCCTAGTTGGCTCTTAGTCCAGTATTACCTCTTCAGAGAAGCCTTCCCTGACCCTCTCCGAGCAGGCCAAGCCACTCCCCACTGCTTCTATGCCTAACTATAACCTGTACTTCTCCTCCAGACAATGACCTCTCTTCAAAATTTTGTGTTTCCTTGAAGATTCACTTGATGTTTTTGTTCCTTACTGAGCGAGGGGAGGAAAGGAATTTGGGCTGCAGCCCCCAGCACTATGCACTGTGTACTCCTAAGGCAGAAATAAAGGAACCCATCACCTCGTAAATCCCAAAAAGGATCCTGGAAGGGAGGTAATGGCATCCTCTCCTAAGAGACCAGGAAACTAGGTCGGACAGAGGAAGCACCAAGGTCTAGAGCCAGGAAGCCCAGGCCTCATAAAGAGAGGGCAACCTTTTCCCCAGTCCACACTTAGTGGGCTACACTAGGCTCCGCATACATGAGCACCTTCCTTTGCTGTCATCTCACTCTCTTGCTGGGGGTGGCCGCAATGCACTTACCCAGAATTCAGGAAATAGAAAACACAGAGCTTCTCCGGCAGGGTTTTGGATAGCCTCTGTGCGTAATCCACGATGTTGTCATGCAGGTACCGGCTGTTGGTGTTGAGCACCTGGTTCTGTTCATGTGCCGCTTGGACCACAAGAGGGTGGCAGTGCCCAACTGGAAGAGGGCCACCTCCATCACAAGCCAGCCCCGCTTGGCCAATCCCACTGGGCCTCCCCCAGTCCCAACCCGGCCAGAGAAGATGTAGTTATGGAGGGAGATATGGAGAGGAAAGAGGGGATTCTGAAGATAGTGTGGCGGTGGGAGACAGAGATGCCAGTTCTGGAACGTGAGACTTAGAAAGGATTCCCTGAGACTCTGTAAAAACCCTATCTAGAAACCCGTGTCTTTGGTGGGGGATGGTTTGGGGTATGGAGGGGGTTGGGGTGGACCTCACCAGTCAGTGGGGGCTGGGGGTAATGACTGCCAACTGCCAGAGGTTATGCTAGCAGCAAATACATGTTGGCAGCTCCCCAGGTGCCAGACATATTCAAAGCAAATTACATGAATTAACTCATTGAATCCTCTGAAACATCTTGAGGTGGGTACCTGGTATTATTACATCTATTTTGCAGATGAGCAAACTAGGGCACAGAGCATTAAGCAACTTGCTCAAGATTACAAGTTAACAAGCAGAGAACAGGGTATGAACCCAGACTAGAGCCCCTGCTTTTAGCTTCCACTTTACTAAATTCCAAGGTGCCTGATGAGTCAGAGACTCACTTTCCCTTTATCAGTCCCAACAGCTCCAATTGGATAACCAAATTCCTACTTCAGTTTCCTTTCCCAGGACCTGAGACGGTCACTGGGGCTGAAGTCCCGCCATGATCCCCAGTACCTGGCCAGGACCCTGCTGTGTTGCTGGTCATGGCTGGGCTGACTGCTGCTCTCTGTGCTTGCCATCACCTGGTCTGTGACTCCAGCCAGGTTTAATACAAATCCCACTTGGAAACTTCTAGGGCTACACCAGAAAGCCTGGGCCTCCTCTGCTCAGCTAGACCCAAGCTTTCCACTCTGCACCTCAGGCCTACCCTTGGACCAAGTTCACAGCCACAGCCTTTCCTGGCCAGGGGGATGGTACTGACCGTGAGCCACATTGTTGATGCAATCGATGTATTCTGCCCCCTGTTCATCATACACGTACTGTCCTTGGCCCCGGACAATCTTAATAGGATCCTCGGGAAAAAAGAGTCTGCAGGAAGAGCTGTGGAGACAGGCAAGGGGTGGACAGCCATGTCTGAAGCCCTGAAGGGAGAAGTCTACACTTCACAGGCCTCCCCACCCCTTCCAGTCTCTCAAAAGGATAAAAGTTTGAAGGGCACGGTGTTGCTTCCCTGCCTCTAGTTCCCCCACTCTATAGGCGACTGACTAGAAAGAAGAGGGAGTAAGTCACTAAACTAAATTTCTTGTCATTTGAAGGCTATGTGGTCTCATTCATTTCCGCATGTGCCCACATCAGTCCCTTGAATCCTAGGAAAAGGTGGCCGCCCCAGACCCACTGGGCTACCCAAGGCAGTTTTTATTTGCTGGGATGAGTGTGAGGGAGGGCACCCCCATTAGGTGGCTGGCTCCCAGCCCTCAATGGTTCTTGCCAGCCAAATGACCCTGCTGCCCTGTTGGCTGCCAACCCCATGCTCAAGCCCAAGGCTGCCTCGCGCCCCATGTCTCAAAGAGCCCCTCACACAGGTCTAAGGTAGAAGTTCTCTAGGGCTGCTTGTGAAATCACTCCCCACCCCCACCCTCCGTCTGAACTTTAGTCCTTTGCTGGGTCACTCTCAGTCTGGGCCAGGTCCTGTTTAGGGCCGGCCCTGGGCGCGGTCCTCCCGGGTGCCAGGCAAAAGCTATCTCTGGGGGAAAAGGCTGCCAAGAGCCCGGCAGTGACTGCAGGTGGGCTGGGCTTATGAGCGGCGGCGCGGACTGCGGGGGACGGCGGGTGGGGGAAGCAGCCGCCCACACCCGCTGCGCAGGACTGAGGCTCGAGAAACGGACAGCTAGGGCCGGGCGGGGCCGCGCGGAACTAGGGTCAGCGGGCTCCACGCCGTCCATGCGTGCGTCGTGCGTGCGCGCCGCCCACACCGCCCTCTTGGTACCTGAGCAGCCGTCGCCTCCGAGCCAATGTCTCGGCCTTCCCGCGCGGATTCGCAGCCATGGCGCCTGGCAGCGATCCACGGAGACGAGCGCAAAGGCGCCGCGGCCCCGCCCCGCGCCCGAGGCCCCGCCCCGCGCCCGAGGCCCCGCCCCGCGCCCGAGGCCCCGCCCCGCGCCCGAGGCCCCGCCCCGCGCCCGAGGCCCCGCCCCGCGCCCGAGGCCCCGCCCCGCGCCCGAGGCCCCGCCCCGCGCCCGAGGCCCCGCTCCGCAGCGGTTCGTTTTGTGTTTGTTAGTAAATTCATTCCTTGAACTAACCTAGCGTGCTTTCTATCGATTTCCCTCTACCGGAAAGGTCTCCAGGTGAGCCCGCCGCGGCTCCCGCACGTGAGCAGGACTCTGAGCTCCGGCAGGACTCGCCCAGGTCCTCGGGCTTAGTCTCTGAGTAGCCTTCTCGGTGCATAAAATGCGACGCGCCCTCCTGCGTGTTCACTGGGACTCTAGGCCGGATGAGCACGAGCTCTACCAGCGCTAAGAGAGTCTTAAAGTGTTTAGGCAGGAGGAGAGTTGGGAGGCCTCCTGAGCCTTGTAGTAAGTACATGGCCAGGAAACCAAGGCCCAGAACTGGGAAGGGCTTTGCTCCCAGACACACAGTCCGCACAGGCTGGACTCCAGCTCAGGTCTGTCTGACTCCCAGTCTAGGGAGTGACAGGAAAATGCCCCCCAAGGGTCTGGGAAACTGGAATCGCAAAGACAGGACCCCTCCTGGTGTGGTACTGGGATTTTCTGCCTCTCTGAACTCTAGAACAGGCCTGGGGTTACAGCCTCTGTTTTGCTCCCTCATTGCGGATTTCATCTCTTCCCCCATAAAACTAAAATGCTTAAGGCAAAGCCTTTATTAAAGAACATTTGGAATTTCTTTTTCCTTTTGCATTGTGGTAACAAGTACATAAAATTTACCATTTTAACCACTTTTAAATGTATAGATAAGTGGCATTCAGTACTTTCACCTTGTGTAACCATCACCACCATCCACCTCCAGAACTTTTTCATCTTGCAAACTGAAAGGAGTTTCTTACTTTTAATTGTACAACTGAATTGAACCTTATGTATGATTATTGAAAAAAAAATATTCTTCCCAAATTAACCAAAAAGTCCTCTCATATACAGAAGAGCGGGGCTTGACCCTCAGAAAAGAAGTATAGGTCACAAGCAACCTTTGGGGGCCCATCTTTGGGCCTGTCTTGAGCTCAAACACGTCTGTCTTGTGGCCCAGGGCAGCTCAGAGAAGTCAGGTTGTCTCAGGGCTTTTTCAGCCTCAGAGTAAAGGATGAGAAGGCAGCAGCCAGGCCAGCCCACATCTCACCTACTCCTGGGATGTCCATGGTCAGGAGGCAGTACAGTTGTTGGTCAGGCTGGGCCTTCAACTGGGACATTTCTTGGGCCAAGAGTATCTACAACATGGGTTGGACAACACCAGGAAGCCTCTCCTTCCTCCTCTGAAAAGCCTTGTCCTTCCTTCCTCTGGATTCAGGCTAAGCAGTCTTCTCTCTATGATCTCATGCTTGGTCTTCAAGGTGTCATTGGAGGCCAGGAGGGCAGGGGATAGGAGGAGGTTGCTGAGTCAAGATTTGAACCCAGGGCATGGTGTTTCTCAGTGCAAGCAGCACTGGAATTCTCAATGAGATGATTCATCACTGGGCAAGTCTGTCCATGTGTTTCATATGTTTGATCTCCCTGGCCTGCCCACTGAATGCCAGGAGTGTCTCCCAGTCATTGTGACAACCAAAAGCATCCCATGCAGAATCCTAGGGATCAGGAGGAGGAAAACCTGGGTCAGCCCACTCCTCTTAGACCTCAGATTAATCTGCAAAAGGCAGTAGGAATTCTTGTGATTAGTTTAGCTGCTATGGCACACAGTGGTGCTCAATACGTGTGCTTTCCTTTCTTCCAGAAGTGGGTAGTTTGAGGCAGAACTGCCCTTCTTGGCAGGGAGATGTGAAACTCTCAGTCCTTGAGGCTCAGCTGTGAAGCAGGGCACTTAACCTATGTCTCAGCTGGGACCTCGAGCAAGTCATTCACTCTTTTGTAGTGTCTTGTCCCCACCCCAAACCCTGGGAGCAGTCTGCAAGCTCTAAAATTTGAAGTTTGCAGACCTGGGGATACACAGGATGAGGCCACAAGGGGGCAGCAATGGGTCATGAATGGCTTTGTCTTGCCCAAAGGAGCAGGAAAGGGACCCCGTTGAGTATCTGGGGAAGCGGGAACATATGGCTTCTGCACCCATAAGGATCTGCCCAGGAATCACCCAGCATCATGATACTTCCAAGCAGACTTTGTGCTCTGCCAAAATGACTACCCCCTCAGGGCCTCAGTTTCCCCACATGTAAAATGGATATAGTGAAACCAGCCACATAGGCCCCCTTGGCCTCTTTCTTTTCCCAGCTGGTGGGGAGATCTATGAGGTACCTGGGTGGTGGGAGGAGCAAATTACAAACCATAGAGTGCAGTCAATTTGTGAGGTTATACTGAAATGCCAAAGGACACCTGGATAGTGATTGCCATCATCACGGCCCAACTGTTTCTCTTCCTTTTCACACTGCTGGCTTCCCTGGTGACTCAGAGCAGTGGGCCTGCCACTTATCACCAGCAACTTAGAGAGAGAGGTGAGGACTTGAGATATTCTTCCTCCTTAGCCAGTGTGTGGCTGGGATGCTTCTGCTTCATGAGGAGGCCACGTAGTAGGGTCTAGGGGGATAGCCCAAAACTGTGGCCCTCCTCAGACCTCAGTCCTTGGAGGGAGAAACCCTGAGACACTCACTGCAGGCCCCTTCTTGTCTACACCACTCTGGATGCGCTTGGTTTTGTCACCTGTGAAATGGGCATATTCCTTGGGTCTCTCTCAGGGTTATTATAAGGACCAGCTCAGATGAGTGATGTAGAAGCATTTTGTAAGACTGTGGCCCTTCTTTGGTCTTGGAGTGGGGAGGAGAGAGATCTCTGAATCATGAAAGCTTCCCAGTGTCTGACCTGTCCAGGGTTCTTTTTGTATTCCACACAGTTGGCCCTCACTAACCACAGACAGAATACAAGCATCATTGACCCTTTTTACAGATGAGGTGGCAGGTTGAATTTTCTAAGGTGGCTGCAACAAGGTCTGCTACTCCACATTTTCTCCTTAAAATATGATGTTGACACTTTTCCCTTGGATTGGGGGTCAACTGCTGATTGTGGCAGAAAGTGACACCATATGACTTCTGAGGCTTGGCCATAAAAGTTGACACAGCTTCAACCTGGTCCACCTGGGCCATTAACCCTTAGCATCCAGTAGCCATGCTGTGAGGAGCCCAGACCTCATGGAGAGGCCCTGGGTAGGTGTTCTAGCTATCCGATGTCCCAGCTGACAGCCAGCATCAATTGCCAGGTATGAGGGAGCTTGAGTGACAACCACCCAACTGAGCCCATTAACTCCAGAACTGCAAGAAAAAATATAAATGGTCGTTGTTTTAAGGTAACAAGCTTTGTGATGCTTTGCTATGTAGCAGTCACTGGTCACTGGATCAGAGGAGCTCACAGGGGCTCAGTGACATGATTGATGGGCCAGAGGGCTCAGCTGGTATGTGGCAGGGCTGGGCCTTGGGTCTGTGTCTTCCTAATTTTGAACCCTATCTTTGCCTGACCCTGAACTACTTCCTCTAGTTTCTGGGGTGGCTCTGACCCAGGAAGAGTCCCTTTGTCCCTCCCCACTTTTCAGTGGCCAGGCTAAAACCTCACCCAGTGGTGCCCCAGGGGCATTCTGCAAGGACAGGCATACCCAGACACAAATTTGTGGTTTATTACACGCAGCAGTATCCATCTACACAGAGAGGGGAGGTGAGTAGCTGGGCCAGAGCTGGTAGCTGGGGACCCTTGTCAGCAGTGGGGAATCCTCTCCTCGGTGCTCAGGTGGCAGGCCCCTCACTCGGGCCAGCTGGGAACAAGCCCTGAGGTTCTCTTCACCTGCAGAGTTCACCTGGAGGACTTTAGGCAAGCTGACCAGAGTTCTCCTGGGAGGAAGACTTGGGGCCAGTGAGACCCAAACTCTGAGCTGGAGGCCCATCTCCTCAAGCTGGGTGGTGTGGAGATATGCATAGGAAGCGCAGTCACTCCAGCCTGGGCTCTGCTGTCCACCACACTCAGGGACCACAGAGCTCCCTGCAGCTGGGTCCACGTGGTAGTGATCACAGTGCTTGGCCTCTACCCCTGGCCAGAGGACGTGTGTTCTTATACATGTTGGCTCCCAAGGGCTAGTGAACTTGGTGACAGCTAGACCTGCTCAGGGTGCTTTCCACAGCTGGAGGGGCTGGGTGGGAGTCTTGTCCTGCCCCTGTGAACCCAAGGTCTGGGAGGGCCTGAGTGGGTGGGCAGCTGGCTCTGGCTGAGTCCAGAGGCTGAGGAGGACAGGAGAAGTTGCAATGGCCATCTGAGCCTCTGGTGGGCCCCTGGGAGTTCTGGTTCTTCAGGGGGCAGGTTCTTGTAGGGCAGCCAGGCAGTCAGTCCTCTCAGCTGATCAGGTGACTGAAGGCCCAACCCGGTGTCTTTGCAGCCTTGGCTGAGGCAGGTACGCACCTTCATTTTCATCGTCTTTGTGGGAGAGCCAAGTCCTGTGCATGCCCCTGGATCGGCCTGTCCATGTTCCTGCCAGCTTCACACACTGATGGGCTGGGCACATGCTCAAGGTTAAAAGGCCACAGGCAGTGCATCCCATAAAAAAAGATCAATATATTACTGTTTTGTTTTTACAAAAATTAAAAATGTCCACACGGATCTGTACAGGTCGTGAGCTGTGTACTGAGGATCACTGGAGCAGGAGGGAAAGACTGAAGGTGAGGAGGGGGCATGAGGCCCCGGGGTCCCTTCCCTGTCCCACCCACTTCCTTGGGAACATGCACGCCCCTGCCCCCTGTTTCCAGGCTCCTGGCTTCCACTCCATCTCAGAGGGTCAGTTTGAACAAAGTCCCAGGGGGCTCTGATGGCTTTGTACCGGCTGGGCCAGGCATTGAATGAGTCCTGTGTCATCAACAGGGTGAGTTGCACACGTCACCCAGGGCCCACGGCCCCAAGCCTCAGGCCACATGATGGAGGAGTCAAAACCAGGGTTGTGACAGGGAAGCTGCCAGGCTATTCAGTCACTGTGTGGGTAGCTACAGACACCAGCCTGCTGAGCCAACCCCCTAGTCCCTGCCCCCCCCCCCCCCCCCCCCCCCGCCACCATGTCTTCTCACTCCTCCCTGCCTATCCTTGATACTTCCTGCAAGGTACCTTATGCCAGCAGCCAGGCACGGGCAGCCCGTCGGGGCCCTGAAAAGGAAAAGGTTTTCAGTGATGGAAGCAGGGTCTGGTCGGCTCTCTACCCCTGCACACCTTGCCTTGCATGTAGGGAGCTGCAGCCCAGGGAACGGCCACAGGAGGCTGCCGGACCCCACTGAAGCAGGACTCAAGTGCCTGATCTGTTCCCTGGGCAGCCTGGTCACAGGACATGACCTCTCCTTAGTGCACTGGTCCCGGGGACGCCTCCCCAGGGCTTTGTCAGGACATCTGTGCAGTGAACAGAACCAGGAGGACACTGGACTACTGGGCTCATGCGGGACATCTGCTGGTTAGGTGGGCCAGCCTGGTTCTGAGGGAGCGGCATGGCTTTCTGCCTGGTGGCCGTGACAGTGGCTCTGCACCCTCATCCTGGGAGCCTGAGAGCTTTCAGGAACTGGACAAGAGTGTGTGGACAGTTCAGGAAGTGGGATCCCCCTGTGGTCCATCCTGGTCCCTGCATCTGGATCTGAGTGGCAGATGGGTGGGAGGAGGCTGGCAGGGTGGAACCTGAGCCAGGGTTGTCTGGAAGCATTAGCCATGCCCACTCAGCACTTGGAAACAAGGGCACAGGGTATGGGTTTCCTCAGGCAGCCTGGAGGGTGGGGTCCTAGGGAGGGACAGACGCTGCCCGGCAGCCTGGGGACCCTGGGGGACCCTGGGGCAAACACATTTCACTCTATTCCAAGGCCCATGCATGAGCCTCAGACCCATGGGGGCAGCCCTGGAACATGGTGTGCATCTAGCAGGGGGCACAGGCTAGGGCCCCCAGGGCGTGGGGAGGAGGCAGGCAGGAGTGAGAAGGGCAGGGGCAGACGCCAGCACAGCACAGCACACAGCAGGCCAGACTGCCTACCGCAGGACAGGGCCCACTGCCCCTCGCCAGGCCACTGGAGCCCAGTGCCCCTTGCTTGCTTCCGCATTTAGGGTTTTCCTGTTTCAAAGACAAAGGCTTCATGACTTGGAGGGAAGTCTTGGCCCAGGGGCTGGATCTACGGGGCCATGTTGTCCCTGGCTGTCCCTGGCACTTTTTGCATATGCTCACCACTCAGCTCTTCATGTCTTTTTCCCATTGCCCCCTCATAACCAGCTGGAGGTGGGGATTAACACCCCCATTGTACGGATGAAGGCTAAGTGGCTCACTCGAGGATCTGGGGGTCCCTGGCCTTGACTACCCTTTGGAAGGTGGCCACATACATGGCTGGCAGTCCATCTCCCCATGCCCCTGGTAGGGGTGGCCAGCTTTGACTATCTGGTCACATTTAGTGTGGAAACTCAGCTGTTTTGTTTTCCTGTCTTTTCTGGGTCCCACTTGTTTGATATGTAACCTCCCCTGCTTTCTAGAAAAATGGAACTGAATTTTGGTTATTTCAGGTACTGGGTCGGGCGGGCCCTCATGGACTGTGGTGACAGAGTAGGAAAGAAGAAGGCTGCAGGGAGCAGGGAACTGAGGGGTCTGGGACATGTGGAAGAGAGGCAGGGGGACAGCGTGGGGCCACCAGAGAGGTAAGGGTGGTCTGCCCCTCCTCCGTGGCCAAGGAAGCTGAGTAAAGAGAGGCAGTGATCCCAGCAAACAGACTGTCCAGGCTGGGCCTCCCTCTATATAAAGGCAGTGGATACCCCAAGCTGCACCCATGGGAGTACAGAGCAAGAGGAGCCTCTATGACGGGAGTGACAACGTTGGTGGCCCTGGCAGTGTGAGCACTTCAGGGCAGAGCCAGCATGGCCTCTGGGACTTGTAGGTAAACTCTGAGAACAGGGAAGATGTTGGCAGGAGGTGGCAAAGACCTGGGTTGGGGGACCCCTCCTGCTCTGACACGTACCACAGGACATGGCTGGTCCAGGCCTGGCGGTCCCGGCTCACCCTTCTGGCCCTTCATTCCTTTCCGGCCAGGGATGCCGCGTTCCCCCTGAACAAGAAGGGAGATGAAGGTGTGGCCATGGGTGCCATGCCCAGGATGCCTCCAACACCTCTGAGAGATGCACTTGGGGCCTGCAGCCACCCTGCCTTACTACCTGCCTCCCCGCCTCCATCTGCCCACTCTGCCTCTCTGCCTGCCTCTTGCCTCCCACATCCTTTCTGTCTCTCTTTCCTCTCTTCTTTCCTCCTGCCCTGTCTCCTCTCTGCCAGCCCCACCTTTTCTCCACGTTCGCTCCGGTCGCCTTTCTCTCCTCGAGGTCCGGGGAAACCCTGACAAAAGGATTAAAAGTTAAACCTGAAAATAAGGTTTGGGTTTGCTCCTGTTATCTGTCCATCTCTGTCTTCTCTATCTCTGCTCTCTCCCTCTGGCCCAGCCCCAACTCCTAGGTGACACATATGCTGGGTACAGGCTGCTTTAGGGAAAAGCATGCATTCAGGATACCAGCACCGCTTCCCCCAAAGCAGAATACTGTCCGAGTCTGTGAATGGAAGCCCCAGGCAGGACCACTAGCAAGGGGCCTTCTGTCACAGTCAGATGCAGCCGGCACTGGCCCAAGCTTGGCTGGGGACAGAGACCCAGGAAACCCATCTTCGGTAGACCAAGAAATCAGTGACCTCTCTTTTCTGCCCTTGGCTCTAACTCCTGTATATCCATTCACCTATCTATCCATTTGTCCAACTGTCCATCCATCCAACCAGCACTCTAAGCTTCCACTAGGAACTGAGCTGTGGGCTGGATGCTGAAGACAGAGAAACAGATGTGTTCCCTCTTGTATTTATTATGTTGTTTATTTTCTATGTCTTCTGATGTTTTGGCATCTTAAAAATCTTGCTGCCTGGGGAGAGACCATCCCTTTCACAACTAGCCAGTTTTTAGAGATGGCCAAGGACTGGGCTGGGAGGAGGTCTTTCAGATGTAAACCAGCCAACCCCCCAGCCACCTGCTTTATCTCTCACATGTCAGGGACTATTCCTCTGGGGAAATAGTCCCAGGCCAGGCAGCAGGCAACTTGAGACCACCCCTATAGCTGAGGAATGATTCAAAATGGCCAATCCAAAACTGTTTGCCCTGCCCTGCCTGCCATTCCCATGGAAACCCCAATAAAAGCTCAGGCTTTTCTCTGCTCCTGTCTTCCTCCTGACTAACCTGGTGCTTCCCCATGTGGCTCTGCATGTTGTGGCATGCCTTTCTCTTCAGAAATATAAGTAATAAATGATTCTTTCAAAGGTATTGGCCTCTCTGTGGCATCACACAGTCACCTCCATTAATTAAAACCCCGATGGGTACAAATTTGACACTCCCCTCACATCTAACATGGCAGGCAATGGCGTACAATGTGATGATCAATGCTCAGTGACAGAGGAGTGAACTAGATGCCATGGGATCCCAAGGAGGGAGTGCGAGGTCAGAGAGGGCTTCTGAGCAGACTTCCCATTCCAGCTGGGCCTGGTAGAGTGGGGGCTAGGACTCTTCCAGGTAGAACTGATGGGTGTGGCTTTGAGATGACACTCTGAGCTTCAGGCCTCCCAGAAGACAGCTGTGGTCACATTGCTGGTGACATGGAGTCTTCAGCTCCACCCCAACTACCTCCCTGGGTTCAGATGTCACCTTCTCCTGACCCTTCTCATTGGTGGAGTATGGCTGTCTCAGTCAGAAGCTCAGGTTAGAGCCTTTTTCTTCCTTGTCTGCAGTTGCTCTTCAAGGTGACATTTTGTTCAGCCCTGTATCTGGTCACCATTTTCCTAGTAATAGCTACTTAATTTTCCTAGGGACCCCCTGCCCTTCTCCCAGTGCACAGACTCCACCCCTGTTTCAAGATGAAGCATGTGGCCTGGCCGGATGGGGCATTGCTTTTCTGTGGCCAAATGATATTTCAGCATTGACCCAATAGGGGCCAATGAGAGTTGATGAGACACTTTCTAAAAGTAAAGAGTGAGGCAACTAGTCTGTTTCCAGGAGTTGAGCCTGCAGAGACACTGGTCTGGAGCCATTGGCTCCATCTCATCACCATGTGGAACTTGGAATGATGCCCACACAGAGGACTCAGACACAAGAGATGGTCAGAGGTTGGGTTGTGTTGGCACACATTAGCCCTGGATCCATGCACTGTATCTTTGGATTTTTCAGTTATGAGTCAGTTTAAACAAGTTTAAATTGTGTTTTCTGTCTCTTGCAACTGACACTTGATCCAATCAACACTGAGCTAATACTTCCCCTTCTCTCCTTCCCACGATACTGCCCTAGCTGCAGCCTCATCATCTCTTACCAGGATATTGCAATAGCCTCCTCACAAATCTTCCCACCCTCTGTTCCAATGCATCATTCATCCAGCATCCATCTATCATCTATTTATTTATCATTCATCCATCCATCATTCACCATGCATGCATCCGTTCATTAATCAGCCATCCATTAACTGTCTATCCATCCATCTATCTATCCGTCTGTCCATCCATTTGTCTATCCACCCACCTAACCACCCATAAAGCACTTACTCTGGGCTGTGCATTGGCCTTGGCACTAGGGATGCAAGGGGAACAAGGCAGTTGTTGTCCCAGCCCTGGGGAAGGGGGTCGCACTCAAGCCAACCAGATCAGGTTACTGTACATTCAGCATGGGGGCAGAAGCCACACATAGGAGGGACCAAATCACAGTGAATGGCGAGATACTTACATCTAGTCCTGGCTCCCCAGGTCTGCCCTGAGGAGAGACAAAGAAAAGATGTGTGGGGACTAGAAAGGGGGTGCTGGGAACGCAGCTGCTGCGAAGTTCCACCCTGTGAATTGTCCACAAGCCTGAACTCTGAGAGCAGTGACTTGTAGGGGTTGAGTCCCTAGGGCTGAGTGATACCATGGATGTGCAGCCATAGTTGGGGTGGGAATTAAAGGATGGTGGTTACCTTTTCTCCTTTGGTTCCTGGCAGCCCAATAAGGCCCAGTGGGCCAGCTGGCCCCTGCATGGAAAAGGAATGGGTTAAGAGGCATGGCGGTTATAGGAAATAGCATCTTTAAGGACAAAAGAGGCTCATGACACTCACAGGCAGGCCGCTGGGGCCTCTCTCCCCTGACTCTCCCTTCTCTCCCTTTGCTCCATCCAAGCCCTGGAAACAAAGCGGGCGGGGACATTAGTCAGGGGGAAGGGGTCAGATAGACAGAATGAAAGGAAATCTCGGGACCTGTGGGGAGCTGGGATGTGCAGGGTAGAGGGACAGGGTCCAGGCTCTGACAAACCTGGCCCCAACTTCCTTCCTGTGCAAATAATTGTAATGAGCTGTGGGTGTGAACGTTTTACCTTTTCTCACACACAGTCTCCCTCAGTAATCATGGGAGGTGGTTGTGGTCACACTCATTTCACAGATGAGCAAAGAGAGGAACAGAGAGGGGCAGGGATGGGCCCAGCCGCACAGCCTGCGAGGGCTGACTGCCAACTGAGTTTCTGAGCCCCAGTCTTGGACTCTGTCCCTGACAGCATCTGCCTCTTCTGTACATGATCTAGGGAGGCCTTGGGACAAAGTAGAATCCAAAGCAACACATCTGGTTGGTCACATGCTCAGCCTCCTCGGCTCTGGGAGTCCATGGCTCTGAGTCTCTGAATTGGCCTCTCAGCTGTGGGCAAGCAGTGAGGCCAGCTGGCCTCCCCATCTGTGTGGCCCCCCGGGGCAAGGCATACAGGCAGGCTGCACTCAAGGTTTTAATTTAAGAGCAGAGGACATGACATTATGTAATAAGCACCAAACCCAGTACTTCATGCCCAGGTTATAGGCCGTTGAGAGACAGGCGTACATGTGGGGGGCATGGTAGAGGGAGAAGGAAAGGGAGGCACAGAGAAAGGGGAGGGGCACAGCAGGGAGGGAAAGCAGTGAACTGGGGCCCCGGTCAGAGGGAGAAGGGGAAAGAACAGAGCCAAATGTGGGCATGGGGGCACCAGCTCTGGGGGACTCAGAATGTTTGGGCCCTGGAAGGATGCAGGGCTGGTCTGAGGCCAAGCTCAGGGCCCTAACTTTGCCCATTAGCAAAGCTTTCTGGAACTGTCCAGGCTATGAGTCTGCAGCAAGTAGAGGGGTTTCCACCCATACCTCAGGACTCACCTTGGGACCCTGGATTCCCTGAAGGCCCTGAGAGAAGAGGAGAGAGCAAGTCAGGCCAGGCCCTCTTCTAGTGACCATGATGGCTTGCAGACCACTCACTGGTCCCTGTGGCCCTAATCCCTAGGGTCTCCCAAGCCCAGATCCCGGCTCTGCCCTCCTTGCCTGACATGTCCCTTCCCTCTGGGAATTCTGTCCTCCCCTGATCACAGCTCCTGGGCCTGGACCCACCACCCTTTTTGTATCCCAGTGGCTTCAAGCCAAACTTTCTTACCATGGGGCCTGGGGGGCCAGGGGGGCCGGGGGGCCCTGGCTCCACTATGATCTGGGCCTAGGAAGGGGTCAGAGGTGATGAGTCATGCATTGCACTGGCATCCCTCACCCACCCACACTTGAGCTCATGGGACTTTAGAGGTACTTCCTGGGTGATGGGCCCTGAGCCACTGCCTCCTGTCTGCAGGAGGTCGCTGCCTGTTGGGGGGCCCAGTGGCTGGCCTTTGGGTTCTTAGATGGAGAACCAAGTGGAGGACATAGCCTTAGGCTCCCCCTCCCCATCCCCCACTGATCTGGGTTTGGTCAGGCCAAGCGGCCTTGCTGTCCTGAGGCTCAGGGCTCCAGCCAGCCTGGGCTGGGTGTTGGGGGAGACCCTGGTCCTCAGTGGCTCCCCTGCTTACCAGGCTGTCCTGTAGATTGTCAGATGCCGGCTCTCCCTTCTCCCCTTTGGGGCCTTGGGCACCCTGCATGACAGGGTGGCCTTGAACCCTTTCTGTCCATTACTAAAACCACCACACACAGGGATCAGCACTTTCCTTTCCCTGCCCCATAGGATTCTGGCATCAGTGACTTGCCAGGTTGGCCTTTGCAGCCTAAAATAGTTTTCCCCAAATCAGCAGGTATGTAGAGAGCACAGGGACGGTGGCGCGTGTTTTAGTTTTCCTGTGGGACGGGAAGTGGGGGCAACCAGGGACTCTAGAAGCAAAGACACGGGTTTACCCCCAGCACTATGTCTCTAGCTCAGTGAGTCTCATGGTGGACTTTGGACATAAAGTGGTGGCACCCGGTGGCAGCTCTTCCAAGCCAGCTGCGAGAGCAACACCCAAAATGACAACGATGATGACAGTGGGTATTTATTATGTGCTAGCTACCATTTTCAGCCTTATCTTTGTGTTCTCATATGGGGGTAGGAAATTATCACTCTCATTTTAGAAGTGAGGAAACCAAGGCCCAGGGGGCTCAGGTTGCTTGTGCAGGGTCTGATCAGTAAGAGATGGAGCAGGATGCAGACTTGGGCAGCCAGAGTAGCAGTCTAACCATCTGCCAAGTTGATTCTACCAGGTAGGGCCTCCTTCCTCCACCCTTACTCAGGCCTTGGGAAAGAGACAGTGAGTCCTTCTACAGGTGAGGAAATGGGGGTTCAGAGGGTTAGAACAGTGAGTACTGGGAGCCAGAGCTCCCTTCCAAAGGTCCTGTGGCCCCTGGTTGGACAGACTGCAGACCCCAGCTGCCAGCAGGCAAACATTCACCTTGGGAGCCCACACGGGGAGAGTAGGGTGGGCCCATGCCTACCCAGCCACTCACCGGGAGGCCAGGCAGGCCCATCTCTCCTGCTTCCCCTTTGGGTCCAGTTGACCCGGCTTCTCCTGGGTCTCCTTTTGGTCCTTTGGGACCCTGAAAGCCACAAAAACAAAGGATCAGTGGGGCTTAGCAGGCATTCTCCCTTCCTCCACTCCAACATGTCCCAGGGCTTTGGCCAAGCCAGGCCAGACCACTACTTCCTCCTCATGGGTCCCTGCCTCCAGCCCAGATGGCAAATGCACTGAGAGGCCTGGAAAGAGACAGAGAGGGGGCACCCCTATGCCTGCCTCCCTGCACGCAGGGGTGCAGGGTGAGCTGGGCAGAGGGAGTAGAGCGAGTGGGACCAGGCAGCCAGTTGACACTCATGGACACTGTGGTGCCTGTGTAGGATTATATGTTCATTAATAGTAATACTAATGATGACAATACTGCTGTTAGCTAACGTTTGAAGGCCCTTCGCTCCATGGCATTGGTCACTGCTCTGTTTTTCATATGCCGAATGATTTAATCCTCCCAGCTGCCCTATTACCACCCTCACCTGCAGACAAGCAGAGGCTGCCAGGAAGTGAGCGGCTTGCCTGAGGCCACATGGCAAAATCAAGATTCGCACACAGATGGCACCCTCTGTTCTGTGGTCTCTCCAACGTACACACACACACACACACACACACACACACACCCCACGACACCTGGCACCAGCATCACCAAGGAAATGAATGGCTCAGAGACCTTCTCTCCATCGATTCCAGGAGCACCAGGCAATCCGAGTTCACCCTGGACAGGAACAGACAGCAAGAGGGGTTATGATGTCCCGCAGCCTCTGAGAGGGATCTGTGGCTGGCCTGCCTCCCCTGACCAGCACATCATTTCTGCAGTTAGACCTCCAGGAAGGGGCCCACTGGGTGTCCAGTGTGGTGGCAGGCACTGGCCACTCCCTCTCTTCCACATCCTCAGGCCCTACGGGCACATGCAACCCAGAGCTATAATCTATAGGTTGGTAGGTTATAGGTTTAGAAACTGAGGATGAGGTTAAATGACTTGCTCCAGGCCATGCAGCCCAAGGATGATGGTGGGACCAGACCCTGACTGATTTCAGTCTTGGGCTCTTTCTCCTGAGCCATGTGGGCAGGGTATAACAATGTGTACAGGCTGTAGGAACAGTCACATCATCTACAGGACTTCAAGATGTCATGAGGGGCCGATTTATGAATTTCCACGTGTGAATGGGGCTCCCCAGGGCACAGTACAGCTGGGGCTGGAGAGAAAGCACCCACTTGGTTAGGAAGTAGCAGGCCCCTGTCTCTGAGTCTCCAGCAACCAGGCCAGGATGCCAGGAAAAAAGCAGAGGGGGCACAGCAGAGGGGGAGGGAATGTGGGCCCTGGGGACAAGGAGCTTGGGGGGCCGTAAAGTTGCATGTACACTGACCTTGGCTCCAGGGATCCCTGGTGGCCCCGGTGGGCCAGGAGGACCCTGTGTGTGAAAGTCAAGCCAGTGAGTGTTTAGGCAGGATCTCCCCTTCACTGCTGGTCCACCCTCTCCACCTTTCCATGTCTAGCTGGGTTTCAGCAAGGTCAAGGGTCCTTATATAGCCTGCTTCCCACCCAGCCAGATCAGGCCCCATGCCTTGAGGGAGTCGAGGGAGGTGGCACCAGGTGTCAGTCTCCACTGCTACATCGGGCCCAGAATCTCTCTGCCCTTGGAGCTAGTTTTCCTCAAATCTAGATTTCTTCACAACACTGCCCTGCTCAAGATTCTGCAATGGCTCCCTGTTGCCTCTTGAAGTTGGCATTCGAGGTAAGGGATGGCATTTTCAGTCTCTAGGTCTGACCCCACTCCCAAGCCTGACCTAGGCTTCCTGAAGGCTGCTTGACCACCATGGCTCGTCATCACACCCCAAACTCACGTCCTCTCCCAAAGGCCGCAGCCCCTGCCCAGACCTTCAGCCCAACAAGCTCCAGTCCTCACCCCTCAACCTTCTCCCACCAACCTGCCCCCTTATTGTTGGTGCCTCCATTGAGATGTTCTTTGTCTTACTATCTTCTTCTATCCACCCCCCACCTCTAGGCCCATGTCTGGCACCTACCTTTCTGGTGGCCTCCCTGCTTCCAGCTTTCCCCACAACCACTTTTATACACCTTCTACACCATTCCCCAGCTAGCACTCCTCAATGTGTTTTTTTAGCATCACCCTTCTGCTCAAGAACCAATGGAGTCATTACCCCAATCTGGCACCCCACATTTACTTCCTGCCTCCCTGTACTCATATAGCTTCTCCTGTGTGGCTCCTTGCTGGCCTGGCACATACAATGCACATGTGCGCCTAGGGCCACGTCATGCCACACCACACCGTGCAGGCCAGGGGTGGGCTACCCTTACCATCAGCTTGCACTTCCCTGAGATCTGTGGGAAATAGCTGGAATTGATGTTCGAGTGGGGTCAGGCCTAATACGGTCTTTGACGACTGCCCCTCCCCCAATCCCAGCTCTCTTCCCTGGCACCCAACTTCTCTCTCCACTGGTGAAGGGTCCCATGTTTGCCAGGTACTAGGTGGGGCTCAGCAGTCACATACCTTTCCAGGCTCTGGGGCCAGCTTTGCAGCCCTCCTTGACTCCTGCCCACTGCTGGTCACTAGAAGACCTATTTCTCCAGCCCGAGTTCCCTAGGAAGGCCCTGCTGGGACCAGACACCAGGAAATGCTCTGCCTCCTGCCCTGAGGGGGAAGTTTCCCTCTTTGCTTTGGTCTCAGGGGAACTTGGGCCACATGAGCCACTTTCACAGCATCTCTCTCAGCATCGTGTTTGGTTCTAACACAGCACCTGGCGGAGTTGGGGTCTTTGTGCTAAGCGGTTCCTAGTCCCATGTATAAGGAAGTGGTTACAAACAGAGAGGGCATCCGGTTCTCTGGGAGCACTACCTTAAGGGCATCCAAGATCCTGCCATCGTAGTCGATCACCACTGTGTCTCCCTGCTCGCCCTTGAGGCCCGGGAGACCCTGAGGTGGGGAGAAAAGCAAGGTTTCAGGAGGAGCTCTGTTGGCAGGTGAGGTGCTAGCTGGCTCGGTATCTCACCCAGAGAAGCCAGTAACCAGGCCACATGCAGGCCCGGACACTGACCCCAGCATGTCTGGTCCTTACATGCGGTCCCCTGGCATTCACTCTGCAGTGGTACGCAGGCTCACCGACAAAATGCAGCAGGGGCCAGGCAGGGGGCACGCGGAGAGAATGGGGGCCCAGGGCTAACTGATGAACAAGTCCGGCCTGGTTTGGTGGTGGCAGTGATTGGCTTTCATGTGGGAACTGAGGCCCACTCTGGCCCATCCCTGAATTCTCAAGGGGAAGTTAAAAGCTTAATTTTGATGTGACGTTCTTCAGATTTTTAAATGTTGGCAAACAAACACAGACACCCAAACCCTCCAAGACACTGTGTAGGCCTGTGCCTCGGTTTCCAAAGCTCTGGTAGAGGCTGCATGCACCTTGTGCTGAGGTGCCCACTTGTTCCTGGTAGGAGCACACATCCAACCAAGCATGAGGCTGCATGTATGTACGTGTGTCTGCATGTGCACATGTCCACTCACGCACATGTCTACACAGGCATGCGTGTGCTGTCGCTGGCCCCACCCCTACCTCACTTCCCTGTCGGACATCTCTCTGCCAGGAGAGCACTGAGGGGCCATGAGCACTTTGGTTCAGGCCTGTAGCCAGCCCCCTGCCCAGGGCGGACAGATCCCGGGGCAGGGCCTCCTTGCTTGCTGCCTCCCTGGTCCTGGCCTGCACGGAATTACACGTTTTACACAGAATTCCCACAGACAGTGCTTAATCCAACCCTTGCCCATCCAGGCTGAGGGCTTAGGTGCGGTTTTTGGAAGAGGAAACCAGCCTCCAGGAGCATGAAGGGATGTGACTGCTCAAGGTTACAGAGCTGAGAACTGGATCTGGGATTGTGGGCCTATGGTGTGCTGGTAGGGGCTGGTCATAGGAGATCTGGGACTTTGGGACCAGCTGGAGTGGCTGTGCTCCTGGTGACAGGGATGAACCCCTATGTGGGGCTGAGAGAAAGTCCAGGCCCGCCGACAGGGTAGTGTAACGCTGTGTGTGATGAATAAGGGTCTGTGTTTGACTATGCCCAGAGAAGTCTGGGAAGGGGCAGACACTCACCTGGGGAGAGGGAGTAGGGAGAGGTTGGACTCTTCACATACCCGCATTTGAACATTTTAGCAAAAACATGTATTATGAGATTAAAAATGAAAAAAAAACCCACTAATGAATTATTATAAAATGAGACTCCCAGTTTCTGGAGCCTCCTGCTCCTCTGGGGTTCCCGGATCCCACTGGGGTGGCCTGAAGGGAAAGAGCTTACCCGAAGCCCTGCTGCTCCGTCAGCCCCTCGCTGGCCGGGTTCCCCCTGTGGAGACAGGGTGATTGCAGCCAGGTGTGCACGGCTGGGCCAAAGGTTCCCATGCCCCCCCAGCCTCTTCTCCCCAAAAGGCTCAGGGCCTCATGTATGCAACTGGCACCCCAATAATGAGGCTCTGACCTCATGTTGAGTAGAGATAGGCCACCGAGACCTAGGAACTTAATGCTACATGGTGACTTGCTTCGTCGCTCACCCAGACCCACTATCACCTGCCCCCAAACCAGCCTCTGATTGCCAGTCAAATGAGACCCAAGGGTCCAGGCCCTCCGGGGACTCCTAACTTAAAAGGGCAAATTAGAGGTGAAACCACATCTCCTATTCATGATGGGGCTGCTCTGAATGGGGCCCGTGGATCAGAGCAGTGTGCTGTAAAGTCACCTTTGGCCCTGGGCCACCATCCTCTCCCCAAGGACCCACCCTGCAACAGAGCCTTCACTGTGAGAGTGAGCCCCTGGGGCTGCCTGGGGCTGCTGGCTTTGAGACGAGCCCCGGGGGAGCGTGGCTGAGCCCACTTGTGGAGCATGGGGCTCAGGACTCTCCCCAGCCCAGGAGATGCAAAACCATAACCACCTTCTGGGCTGGGGCTTGCTGCACAGTCGGGGCAGCTCGGGGAATTGAGACATTTTGGAGACAGGCTGGCCGGGATTTGGTGGCTGTCACAAAGGGTGATACAAGCCAGGATGATATCCACTTCTTGGCTTGGGGATAGGTCAGGGAGCAGGGCCACCTAAGATGGGAACCAGAGGACTTGAGGGTGTGAGAGGAGACAGATGGTCTGGGTGAAATGCCAGGCCCGCTGATGAGTGGGCCCTAGGGCCTGCCCACTGCCTCTCTCCAGGCTGCCTTGGGTGTCAGCCCGGGCCTCCATGATGTGAAAGGGTCAGGTGGTGCTCACCTCAGATGGTGGGAGGTGGGGAGCTCCAGTGGGGCACAAGTACCTACCTTGGGCCCTGGGGGTCCAGGAAAACCTGGGTGGCTTGGCGTCCCATCATCCCCCTGAGGAAAGAACAGTGGAGGCTACAGCCCTCAGAACTGGATGCACTGGCTGGGCCCTCAGGTCAGTTTGCCACCCCGTTTGTCCCCCCCAGAACACCTGTCCACTTCTGGCACTAGCATTGGGCAGCTTCTCCGTCTACTCCTCGCCCTCTGTCCCCTGCTCCCAGCAGCCCAGAGCCAGCTCAGAACACACCTCAGCAGGTGTGTGTAGAAATGAACAGGCAGGTGAAGGAGAGGGAATTTGTTCTTCAGTCAACAACTATCTTGTGAGCACCCTCTGCGGGCCAGGCAGACGAGGTGCCTACTCAGTGGGTCAGAGGAGGCCAAGGGCAAAGAAATATCCAGATAAATACACAGCACCATGCCCAGAAGTAAAAGTGCTAAGATGAGAACATAAGAGGATGGAGGGATGGGGAGCAACTTGGGGAGGGCTTGCTTCAGCAGATGGCTGGGGACAGTCTTGGAGAGGAGGGGATAGCTTTGCTGAGTCCTGCAGGAGGCAGAAGAGGCCAGAAGAGGTGGGGTAAGATCACCTTGGGTCATCGTCACTGGCTGTTTGGACAGGGCACGGCCCAGCCTCCCCATTCAAATGTGCTTGTCTAACACACCCCCAATGATGCTGATCCGCTGACCTTTGGCCCACACTTTAAGAACCAGTGTTCTAGGCCCCCAAATGGGCACAAATTTGATGTGTTTGAGGAAGGGAAGGAATGAGTGAATGAGCGAATGAGACCTACCCACAATGAGGACTCGGGTCTGCTGAGGAGCAGAGTGTCTTCTCTGTGGGTGGCCCTATCTCTGCCCCGTGTCCAGCCTCTGCCCTTCTCCCCAGCCACCTCCCACAGCTCCGCCACGAAGCCCCTCCACGGCCCTCCTCACCTTCTTTCCAGGAATGCCAGGCTCGCCCTGAGAAGGAGACAGTGGGTGCAGGAGAGATTAGAGCCATCTGAGCATTGGCTTCTCTGGAGAAGTATTCCATGACCCCACCCAGCATAGCCCAGAGATCCCAGCCCTTCAGAGAGAAGCACATGGTGGTGGGGCCTGGGCTCTACTCCCAACTAGGTCCCTCCCAAACTGAATGACCTTGGGCAAACTACTGCTCTTGAAAGCAGGGATATGATGCCGCCAGCCTCAGAGGGTCTCAGAGGGCCACTGCGACATTGGAGAGGATGCACTGAAAACCTCTGGCTCGCAGCTGCTGCTCACTAAATGGAGCTCCTTCACTCTCTTTCCCCCTGCCCCGTCTGGTGGGGGGTGGCTCCAGGTCCTGCAGGTGGTTCAGAACCAGCCTTCCCACTGCAGCAGGCGTTGTTCAAGGAGGGGAGGAGGAGAGCTGATGCCTGGAGAGGGCTTTAAAAGCTAACGTGTTTTATTATTCTTACCTGGTGTAAAGGTAAGACAGGAAAAGTTCATCAAGTCCCCATTTAACAGGTGAGTAAACTGAGGCCCAGAGAGATGAAGTAACTTGCCCAAGGTCATGGGACTTGGCCTCCTAACCTGCTGCCTGGGCTTCAGGGGGGTGGGACAAGGAGTGAGGAGCACTCACCTTGGGCCCTGGGGGTCCATTTGGGCCCTGGAACAAGAGAAGAGAAGGTGTTAAAGGTGATAGTGGAGGCTGCTCCTGTCCTTATCATCTATATTTTACAAAAGGCGACACCGAATCCCAGGGAGGATGAGGTAGGGCTGTGGTTGGAACTGGCCCATGTCAGTGACAGGTGGACTGCAGGCTCCCTCCCAGGTGTGTGCAAAATTCTGCCAGGGCTGGTGGACTGGCCCGTCTCCTCCCACTGCTTGTGGGGCAAGAGCCCAGGTGTGCACACATGTGCACTCGCACAACCGCATGCAAGACCTCAGGTGGGCTTGTGTGGGGGCAGGGCTTCCGGGCCTAGGACCATGGTCTTGCTAGCTTGGGCCTCCTAAATGTCCTGGGTACTGACCATCTCGCTGTCTTGTCCAACCTCTCCTTTGGGACCCAAAGGACACACAGAGGAGCGCAATGAGAGGACATTGGGATTTCACAGTTAGCAGGACCCACAGCTCCTGCCGGACCCTGGGCTGGGCTCCAAGCACTTTCGCTCTGGATAATAGTCTGACTGGGGTGTAGATCGGGATTTGGGAATGAGTTTGGGGTCAAGGTCTTAAATGGGGCTAGTGACCCAGTTAGTGTTAAGTTTAAGGTCTTTTTGGAGTAAGGGTCTGGGTTGGGGTTGGGGGTAGAGTTAGGGTTAGGTCTAGGTTTGGAATGGGGATAGGACTGGAGTTGGGGTTGGGGTTGTTTCTGGAATGAGGATTTGGGGTTTTGGTAGGTACAAGACCAGGTTCCAGGTGGTCCAGCTCCATGCACTCTTACCACTGGACCTGGTGCTCCCTTGGGGCCATCTTTCCCAGTGTCGCCAGGAGGGCCCCGGGCCCCAGGGGGCCCAGGAGGCCCTGGAGGCCCAGCCACTCCTTCTTGCCCTTGGTCTCCCTGAAAGAGATGGGACCTGGCATGACTCTGAGGGTGAGAGGAAGGGGTTCCAGCCTCCAGGGAGAGGCCCCCTTAGATGGGCCGCCCAATGCCTCCTCCTTCCCCAGCAGGCTCAGGGAAAAAGGCTTTGTTATTGGTCCTCTTGCCACTTCTTGGTGGCCATATGAAGAGATGGGTCCCTATACCTTGGCATAAGAGGCCAACAGGCCCTTTTACACTCCAGGAAATGTGCCATCTCCCCACCTGCGGTATGCAGGTGAGAGACAACACACGCTGAGTTAGGAGAAAACGTGTGTGCCCACCAGTCCCCCTCTTGGAAAGGGGGCTGCACATCCCCTGAAAGGCCTCCTTGGCTGGTCAACTCCTGCCCCTTAAGTGACGGAAGTGCATGCCTGGGCATTTGTTCCCGAGAAATGAAAACTTATGTTCACACAAAACCTGTCCACAAATGTTCACAGCAGCCTTATTTGTAAGAACCCAGATGGAAAACAACCCAAATGTCCTTCAACAGCGAATGGTTAACCAAGTGGGGTACAGTGGAACAGTGCTCAGCAGTAAACAAACAGGAACAAAGTACTGACACGAAGCCACCTAGATGCATTTCATGGGAATCATGCTGAGGAAAAAAAGCCAATCTCAAAAGGTTACACACTGTGTGATGGCATCTACGTAACATTCTTAAAATGGCAAAATTATAGAGAGGGAACACAGATTAGTGGTTGTCAGGGGTTAGGGATGGGGGCAGGGAAAGAGGAGACTGTGGCTGTAAAAGAGTAGCATGAGGGATCTTTGTGTGGTGGTTGCCAGAATCTATGAGGGTGATACAAGTGGATAGAACTAAACAGATACAAATAAATAAAACAGATGAAATCTGAATGAGGTTTGTATCAATTTTCTGGTTAAGAGATTGTACTATGGGACAGCAAAATGTCACCACTGGGGGAAACTGGATGACGCATACATGCAATATGATTTATTACAACTGCATGTGAACCTATACTTCTCACACACACATGGAAGGGGGACGGAGGCCCTCAGTCTCTCTCATGCAGCACCAGACCCCCAGCTCGCAGGCTGGTGTTAGTACTGGGTCAGACCTCAGCCAAAGCCCTCACCTCGTGGCCCCACCTGCAAGGAGGGAAAACCATGGTGCCACTGGCACGTCCTGCTGCCCCAGTGGTGCCCGCCCTGCGCTGGCACAGAACATAGGAAGGGGCACTCCAGCTCACAGTGCCAGCAGTGCCTGACTTTCCCGTAACCAGGAAAGGAAGAGGCTTTTGTGGAGCAGGCCCTGCTGTGTGCCCGGCACTGACGAGACAAGGTATCCTAGGGGTTATCTCACTCAACACTGTGACCACCTGGCCAGGCACTGCTCTCGTTCCATTTTACAGATGGAGAGGTCAGGGTCACAGGGTTACATTTGCCCAGGGTTACAGAGCTAGAAAGGCAGCAACTCCTCTGGCCATGGAGGCATGTGGGCATCATCCATGGGCCCCACGATATGGAAGAGCTTGCCTCTCCAGCCAACTGCACCGAAGTCCTATCTCACCAGTTTGCCCAATGAAAAGCTTAACTGCAGCTCTCAGTGTCCACTGCCCAGATCTTATCAGTCTGACACGGCCAGGTCCTGACCAAGAGGATGGAATCCCACCCGAAGTAAAGGTAACTGTGTTTGGTTAGGTCACCCAGGCATGAGTGGTGATGTTGGTGGGTAATTCCTGTTTCGTTTCATGTTGTATCAGGAAGAATTTGAAGGCACCCTGTTTCCTGTTGCTCTCATCACTGCTCAGGGATCAGATGGGTGAGGTCTAACCCTGGAAATTTGGGGTGAGTCGAGGGGAGCACGCAAACCAGCAGGCCTGGACACGTCACTTGGCCAGTCTACCTTGAAGATGCGGCGATTGAATAAGTGATGGTCTCTACTTATGAAGCCTGGATTGAGCCGTGGGAAAACCATCTACAGCAAACAGGTCATGTGGTCAGAGACGCAGGAGGAGATTTAGAAAGCCACAAGGCTATTTGTGGAGGCAGAGCCATGTACCCCAGCCCCGAGAAAGGCAGCTCAGTGGTTGGGAGTGGCAGACTGTGCTCTTCAAAGGGGCTGCTACGCTTGCTCCAATCCCACAAGCACCTCTGCAGTGTGACCTGGCCACTCCCCATCAAGAGCTGGGGTCTATTCCTCCCACCCCTCACTTGATTCTAGGTGGGCTCTGTGACAGATATGACCAATAGAATGCAGTAGTGATGCTGTGTCCATTCCAGATGTAGATCTTAATAAGCCTGGCAGTCTCGGCTTCCTGCCTCTTGAAATGCTGTTCTTGGGAGTCCCCTCTGGAAGGTCCACCGCTGTGCTGGGAGAAGCCCCAGACACACGGAGTTCCTCCCCAGCTGAGCTCTCAGGGGGTGCCATCACCTTAGACGCCACGCCCCAGCGCCTCTGCCTGCAACAGGAGAGACCCAGCCAATGCAGGATATCGTGAGAGATAGTGGTGCATTGTTGTTTAAGCCATTCTTGGGGGCGGAGGTCATTTCACAGGGGTGAGAGCACTGAGACAACAGGGAGTTTACTCGTGAAGGGGGGAGGGGTCGGATCCTCCAGGCTCCAGGCTGAGGGGTGGGCACGCCTGTAGGGAAGATCAGCTTCCACATCAGAAAGCAAGCAGGAGTTTTCTACGCAGCCGCCAAACTTAGGGTGACTTCAGGGACATCTCACCAGCTTTACATGGCCCTGCCCTCTCCCTCCTATCAAAGGCCCAGCACAGAACAGCTGTGTCTGGGGAAGGGCAGGGAACTCAGCCTGGTCACCCCCTTTCCTGCTCTCTGCCCCCAGCTCACAACCACCCCAGACGTGGGCCCAGTTGGCCTCATTTCACAAACTGGGCTCAGAGTCACAAGGTTGCAGAGCTGAGAATGGGACCCAGCCCAGCCTGACTGCAAAGCCCCAGCCCATGCTCTCTCTGCACAGCCACCCTTTCCCTTTCATCCTCCACATACGGTGCCCTTTCCTCACTCACCTTCCACTTCACTCTTCCCTCCAGACTTGGCAGATGCTCACTGTAGGTGACTGGCCCGCTGGCTACAATTTCCACCCCATGACCTTCTTAAAAACAACTGGGAATATGTCACTCTCTTGCCTTTCTCTGGGCAGCTGATGCCCACCTCTCAGCTTCTGCAATCAGGCTGCCACCGCCGCCCACCCAAACCACTAAGGGACGCTTTGCCAAGACCTGCTTTTGTGGGGCCCATTCTACCTAAGGTCTACACTCTCCTTCAGCTTCTGTTGAGGTGACTGACCCCCACCCTAACACCCGCTGAAGATCAGCCTCTGGTTTGGGACCAGTGAGAGGCCCACTGTCTGCTCACCCAGAGTGGTAAGTGTGATGGGAGGTCTGCTAGAGATGCCCCGTCTGTTCCAGACCAAGTGCCTGGAACTCTCACTCAGTGGCCATTTAAATGAGACTTTGCAGCAAGATAGCCAGCGAGTGGGGCTGGGGGCTGCTCACTCACCTTCTATGATAAGCTACAGGGGTGCCTTATCATAATATAAAACAAACCGTGTAGGCAGGTAAGGGGGTCTTGCTCAGTTCTTACCCGAGGGCCAAAGTCTCCTGGTGCACCCTAGGGACAAAAAACAGGGAGATATGTCACTACTGCTTTTATTACTTCTTCACATATATTGAATATTTACTCTGTGTTCAGAGCTTCGCATACATTCTATTTTTTCAAAAATCACATGCAGGCTCTATTTTAGCTCCATTTCCAATGAGAAAACAGAGAAGCTGAGTGATCTGCCCAAGGCCATACACCTAGCAGATCCTGGTGGTCTCTGACCTATCGCCAGCCCCAGTCATGGTGGACCAGAGACAAACCCCTCCCACTGTGTCCTCTTGGAATCTCCCAACCGCAGAAGAGTGAGGGATGATTATTAGTTGGTTAATGGTTTTAGGCGGCAGTATGTTATGCAGTGATAGATGCCAAGGCACCAATTTGTCTCTGGTTTCAAAGCTCCTGCTTTAATCATTTCTATGCCTTGGAGGCATCAGCTAGAATCAGCAGGAAGGCAATCACTGCACCTGCCAGCTACACCATGGTCTGCAAAGAACACTCAGACCATTACCTCAGGCAGTTGTCTCCAGGGCTCTATGAAGTTGCTTTACATTTGTAGATGGGGAAACTGAGGCCCAGAGAGCTGGGCAAGTCGTTGAAAGCCACACAGTTGGTGAAGCTGGAATGCAAACCTGAGGCTGTGAAACCAGATCCTGTGCCTTGGTCAGTGCTGAGTGGGGACTGGGACACTGGCCGCCCTTAACTAAATGACCCCTGGTGGGGTCGGGGGTGTGTGGCCCAGCCATGTCCAGCTCTTCCCTGGTCCTGCTACACCTGGGTCTGCTCTGGTCCCTGCCCGCTGATCCCACCATGGGACACACACATCTTCCCTCTCTCCTGCTCCCTTATGAAGCTCTTGGAAGTCCCAGCCCTCCAGAGCTGTGGCCATGACATTTAGCACCAAATTCCAGGGACATCCTTCTCATAAGGGGCTCTGAGGATCCCAGGGGCAGCTCTCTGCCATCTGTTTCCCTGGCAGGGGTGTCCTCCCCACAAAGAATGTCATCAGCAGTCATTGTTCAATTCCTAGGCCTCTCCTGGCACTCCAATCCCCAGTCCTTTTCATGATTAATTACTTTGGGAACTTGTCATTCTGGGCAGACTGCTTTGACTTTTGTTACATTCCGCTGTCAGGGGAGCTAAGATTCAACCCTCTGGGCACTTTAAGTTGTCAAATGTAAGCCTTATAACCATTTTAGCAGGTGGCTTGCTAAAATGCCTTTACAAATGGTGAAACCAAGGCTCTAGGAGGGATGTGACATGCCCAAAGTTGTGTTTTGGAACTGAGGTTTGCAGGCATCTGTCTGGATCCTTCCTCTGCCTATTGCATCTTGGACACAGCGTTTCTTACCTTTTCTCCCTTGGGGCCTGGAAGTCCCTGGAGAAGGAAGGTGGAGAAGGAACAGGAGTGAGTGAGGAGGACTAGGCTGGAGCCCTTCTGTTTCCCTAAGGCTTTGAGGGCAGAAGGGCCCATGAGACTGAACAGAGCTATGGGTGGCTGAGTGGAGAAACATACAAGCCTGTTAGCCCTTAAGGAGGCTGTCTGTGCCGGCCACAAAGAAGTGCCACATCTCAGTCCTCAGTGTGAGGGACTCAGGGGACTAGGGGGTCACTGGCATCCTCTCTGGACAGGGGCATGAGTGTTGGTCATTCCCCTTCAGAGAGCAGAGCCCTCCCTGCTCAGCACCCCTGTGCCCGAGTGTGGGTGAGGAGGCCACTGTTCTTGGAGTCTGGGGGGTGTGAGTGTGGGGTGGCTCCATGCAGGCCATAGTGGTTGGCATCACTCAGTGGCTGCAGGGCAGTGTTTCTCTTTCAGTCCTGCCAAGTACCTGGCCTTCTAGGGAAGAAGGTCAGGCCACCAGGTGACAATGTGGGGCTCAGAGTCCCTGGAGTTGGGGCCAGGCTGGGGTGGGCCCGTTTGGGTCCAGCACTCTTGGTCAGGGACTGATCTGTTCAATGGCCTCCATCCATTCCCAAACCATCCATTATCTCTTCAGCCAGTAATGGATTTGATTGTCCATTCATTCAACAACTCTTCTATCTAGGCAGTTGGTTCTTTCCTTCATCCCTTAATAATGCACACATCATCAGTCAACTCGTCAGTCATTTGTTAGTTCATTCATTTCTTCACTCATCTGCTTAACCGTCATGAATTTATCCATCCACTAAATCACTTACTCTTCTGTGCATCCAACTATTTCTACAATTACTGATTCATTATTTCATTTGATTGTCCTTCCATCCATCTTTCTTTCCTTCCTTCATCCATCATCCCATCCACTATTCATAAGTCCATTTGTCTTTCTATCTATCCATCCATTCACCTATTTGTCTAACCATTCATCAGTCCATTGGTCCGTCCATCCATCCATCCATCCATCCATCCATCCATCCATCCATCCATCCATATCCAATTATTTATTTAATTGTGCTGTCTCCCTGTACACCTTATTCATTCTGCTGAAGCTGCCCGTGGACCACAGGTATCTCAGCTCGCTGCCCACAACAGAAGTACTGAGACATATGGGGGATGCTCTGCACTGGGACCTGCTGGGAGGGGCTTATATGTTTTGAGGGCTCAGTAGATGCCAGGAATGGTGCTGTCTACAGTTCTCCACATCTCCAGCATCACTGTGGGGAGGAGTAATGGGCCCCTTTGACAGATAAGAAGCCTCAGGCTTGGGAGGTGAAGAGGCCTCCCAGGTAGCTTCTCTTTGCGCTGAGCCAGGTTCTCAGTGGCCCCTTCCCTCTGGTGCCTCACGGTAGCTTGCAATCCCACAGTGGCAGCCCCATACTAGGATCACCTAGAACTGCCCTGTCATCACTTACGGGCTTGCCATCCAGACCCAGTGGCCCCTGGAAAACAAGAGAGAGAGAAAGAGTGAGAGAGTGAGAATGAAAGAGAGAGAGAGAGAGAGAGAGAGAGAGAGAGAGAGAGAGAGAGAAAGAGAGAGAGAGAGAGAACATAGAAATTACACATGGCAAGGCATTTCCTCTGTGTTATGATCCAGAGGCACTCCTGAGTGACAAGAGACCAAAGCCTGTCCTGAGCCTGTGGCCTGGGTACATTTCATGTAGATTTGGTGGTGGTGGGTGAGTGTCTGGATGTTGTTTGCTGCCCAGAATCCTCTCCTCTGACAGCAGAGTCCATTTCTTTTCCAAAACCATCCTGATCTCCACCCGTGGGACTTGGGCACATGACCGCATTCCTTCAGCCAGGGCGATTGGTTCAGGAACAAGCATCATGCCTGGGACTTTGAATGGTGGTGCTTTTGGCGAAAGAGTGTCCTTTTTTCCTGATAGGGCTAAGCCTGCAGCTCCTGGGGTACCACCTGGCTTGAGAAAGAGGTAATAGAAAAGAAAGCAGAGCTGAGAGATAGAGAGAAAGGCAGGGCGAAGAGCCTGAAGCTGAGACCACCCTGCGCTCTTTCGTTTGTCTATGAGTACATTTTTCCCTTAAGCAGCTTGAATTGAGTTTCTGTCACTTGTAATTTGTTATGAACTGAATGTTTGTGTTCCCCACATTTGTATGTTGAAAGCTAAGCCCCAATGTGATGGTGTTAGGAGGTGGGGCCTCTGGGAGGTGATTAGGTGATGAGGGTGGAGCCCTCATGAGTGAGATTAGTGTCCTTATAAAGGGACCCCAGAGAGCTCCCTTCTACCATGTGAGGGCACTGTGAGAAGACAGCCATCTGCAACAAGAGAGGGTCCTTACCAGAACCTGACTTTGCTGGCCCTGATCTTGAACTTGTGGCCTCCAGAACTATGAGAAATAAATTTCTGATGTTTATAAGCCACTCAGTCTGTGGTACTTTGTCACAACAGCCTAAACAGACCAAGGCATAACTGTTTCTGTGGCTTTGCAGACAGAAATCAAGGCCAAGAGAAGCCAAAGGAACACGAGGGAAAGTCCTGAGAGCTGGGGTATTTCAGGGGCCCTGGTGGCTCTGTGGTATCTGTGGAGGGCTAGTGACCCTGTCCAGTGGCCCCACTGGGCCCCCTCCACCCACCTACCCATCTAACAAAGCCTCAGTGAACTCCACTTCTGTGTGGGGTATAGAGGAATACAACAGGGAGAGGGGGTAGTATTGCTGACCAGGCCCATCTGCTCTCTGCCAACCCCTATCCTCCTGCCACTGTCCTCTCATCTTCCCACACACTTTACGCTTGATCCCAGCATATGTTGTAGACAGCTCCACTTTCCCAAGCCTTTGCACACACTGCCTGTCTCTGTGCAACATCTTTGACTCAAGCTACCTCTTCTTCCATGAAGCCCTCCAGGCTTTTCCACTTCCCAGAGTCAGGCTGTCTGTCCCTGTGCCCAGCATATATACTAACTGTCCCATGTGATACATGTATTGTTAACGTATAGTCTACATAAGTCCTTCAGGAGATCGGAAACAGGGTTTGATCTTCATGTTCCCAGTGCGTGGATAAGGCTGGCATGGAGTGTGTGCCGACTGGTGTGCGCTGAGTCAAGCTGAAGAAAGGTGAACCATGTGCAAATGTGCATAATAAAACGTGGAGAGTGGAGGGGCAGGGCAGGCAAAGGGTTGTGCCAGTTCCAAGCAGGGAGAGGGCATGTCCAGCTTTGGGGGAACTGGAAAAGAATAGGGAGCAGGGCCTTGAGAAGTACCATTTGGGGATTTGGACATAGCAAGCACACACACACAGCCTTACTCTTTACGCAGTGCTCCCTCTCTTGTAGCACAGGGTAGAGGGGGTGACAGATGGCCATCCTGGGGGACCTAGAGTACTAGAACCTCACAGGCTTTGCTTTCCTTTGGGTATTCTTACTATATCTGTCTCTCCCACTGAGCAGACCCTACCTGGGCAGGGCTATCTGGACCCTCTTTTACCTTGATCCTATTCCAGAGGAAGTGCTGGGTCAGATGGATATCCTTGCTGTGTGACCCTGGGAGAGCCAGTCAATCTCTCTGAGCCTCTTAGCATCCTCATCACCCATTCTCCCTAACAGGGCTGTTCCTGCCCTGGCCTCACTCCAATTTCCCTGCTAAACTCTGCCATCGCCACAGGCTCTTGTCAGCCTTGGATTTGGAAAGAGCTATTCCAGTGGTTTCATGGGTACACCTGGTGCCCCCTGAGGCTCTATGCACTGTCATGCATCAGGCTGTTACCTGTACCCAAGCTGTGCTCTCCCACCTCCCCTCCACTGCAGTGTCCCGCCTCTACCTGGAGAACTTCTACTCATTCTCCAAGGCCCAGCTCAAATAGCCCCTCTTCGGGGAGCCTCCCCAGGGAGAAGCAGCATCTACCCGGCCTGTCTGCTGCAGAGCTGGGTCTCCATCCTTCCAGAGGAAAGCCCTATGGCTGAGCTCTGGGAGGCACAAGGAGCCAGTCCGAGGAGGCTGGCTCTGGATTCTGACACACATGGGATCAAATCCTGGCTTTCTCATACGTCAGCTAGTCACCCTGAGCCTCATTATCTGTGACAGGGAGCTGGGCCCCCTGCCTTGCTGACCTGTGAGTGTGGGTTCTGCTGGAAAGGTGTCATATGCACTGAGTGATGTGCAAACTGGGAGGAGACAGGACACAGCAAACCTCCTTTCCTCTTCCCTGCTCCTCTCCGGGTGGCAGTGGTGGCACCAGTGTCTGTGTGATCCTTTAAGAAGCATTCCTGCCTGATGGAAGAACTTATAGAGCAGAAACCCTCCCTTTCTTACTTTTAAAGCCCTGCATGGGCTGGACAGCGTACACCTGTGGGTCCATCTGTCTTCAGGTTGCAGGGAGATCTTAACTTTGGTCCTGTGAGGAATGTCACAGCCCCCCTCAATCTGGGTTCCAGGAAGGCCCCCGCATGTGTGAGATTTTGGGTATCATCCCCATGACCCTTCCCTGACCAAGAACTATAGTCTCTCCTGCACACTGCCTTGCAGAACTTTCTAGAATGCAAATCTGATCATACTGTTCTCCTACTTGAGCCCCTCTGGGAAGCCTCACTCTTGAAGGATGACGTTTAGACCTCCCAGTCTGGTACCCAAAGCCCTCACCCCAGGCCAAGCACTGAGAACGTGTCCTGGTTCAGCCCCCTTCCTGGCTGGGGCTGTCTCCGGACTGTTGCTGGGTTCCCAGGCCCAGGTTCAGGATGGCTGTTTGGTTGACATGCAGCATGCAGAGCTTGAGGTGCCCTGCTTTTCTAGAAGTCTCCACTGCAGAAGGAGCCTGTGTGTCGGGGTGGGGGTAGGGGTGGGGTTGGGGGGAATCTCAGTGCTTCCAGCTGTCCCTGGAGGCATTCTGATGGCCAGACCTCAGCTGCCCCTTCCTGACAGTGGCATTCCTGAGACAGGGCTTCTTGTCTTCTGGGCAGGATGCTGCCCTCTGCCAGCTGAGATTGTCCCTGCTGGGTCATTGAAGGTGCAGCCTTGGTCCCCAAGGCAGCTCTCTGGTGTGTGAGAAGCCCCATAAGACACAGAGAACCAACTTTCCCATCTGGGGCTCTGCCTATATTTGGGATTGCAGAGCTCTTGGCTCCTAGGACTTGGAGTTTTAAAAAAGTGAATAAAGTCTCTATTTTCTGAACAGAGGCAGAGGGTGTGGCGTGAGCAGTGCTCCTGAAAAACCCACCACAGGGCTGAAGGAAAGTCAGCTGCTACTCCCTGGGAGCTGGCTGGATCTGATGCGGCAGATTCCCATGACAAACACAGAAACCCCATGTAAATATTTATGGAGCAGAGGGCATAGCCTGACCTTGAGGGTGGGTCCCACCCACAGCTGTGGCCCTGGTCTGTGGACGTGGCTCTGGGCTCATCTCTGGTGACACCTGGGCAAGAAAGACCCTGACTTCTCTGTCTGGGGAAATAGCTGACCCTTAGAGAGGCTGCTGGGTGACCAGTGGTCACTGGTAGTCACCGAGGTGGGGACTTAGGGAGGTGTAGGTGGTAGAAAGAGGCAGCCAGCTTTTGCAATCAGCCAACCTTGCCAGCAGGGGAGCGGGGGTGGGTGGGTGGGGGATGCAGGGCGGGGCAGAGTTCTGATCTGCCTGTCCTGGGCCCTGCCCACAGTTACCCCATGTGCTGCCTTTCCCAAACTGGTATTCCGTGGAACGCTGGCCCCCAGAGTGTTAACAGGCTGGTCTGGGGAAAGGCATTCCATGGTCAAGTAAGTATGAGAAACACCAGATTACACACTGTGGGATAAGCTTTCTTGCAAGCTTTGTCTGATCCATTATCCTGCTTGTCGCCTCTGGAAGAGCAGCGTTCCCAGCCTCACGGGACTCTCATCTCGGAGCCTGGCTGATCTCAGCAAAGCAGCTGAGGGCTGTGAGGACCATCTGTGAACCAGGTGTTTCCATAGTTGGAGGGGGGCCCGAGCCTGGCTCTAGGTCCTCTGAGAGCAGCAGAAACACCCTAGGAGAGGGCCAGGGACTGATCTGAAGGTGACAAGGACAAACATGGGGTGGAGCACAGGCTCAGGCGGGACCAAGGCAGGGCAGGGTCTCTGCTGAGTGTCTCAGCTGGTGACAAGCTGGTTCTGAGAACAGGGCAGCTCGGGGAGGTCAGGCATTGTGGAGGAGCAGAGCTATAGCCAGTGGAGGGCGCCCTTGGTGGCGGGGTCCTATTTTGTCATGGCCGCGCTCCCCTGCCGCAGACCATGGGGTGCCCAAAGCCAGCTGTCCCTACTCGTCTCCCTGTGTCTCTCAGAAATGAAAGGCCCTCAGGCAGCCCATGGAGCGGAGGCAGGGCTTAGTCCTCGCCTGGAGTCAGAGCCCCTCTGAGCCTCAGCTAGGGTCAGATGCCATAGCATGCTATGCCCAGTTCCTGCAGCCGTCCTCACTGGCCTGATTGAAGCCCGGGGATTCATCATCAGTTTTCAAAGCCAAACTTCCCAGTGTTTACGAGCCTGGTTCTGCTTTCAATCCCTCTTTCCCGCAGGTCGGTTGAGCCCCAGGACATTTGGGCCAGGCGGCAGGGCCCCATTACTGGCTCAGCCCTGCCTCACTCACGGATTGGCACATCCTTGAGCCTCCATATGCTCCTCTGTAAGATGGAGGTCATGCCTATCTCCTCTCTCAAATGCCTAGTTCCGTGGGTCCCAGTCAATATCCTTTGTCTCCTTCTCTCAGACCAACCTGAGACATGAGACCCTACAGGCAAGCTGACACAAAATCGGGGTCTGCATGGGCCCTGGGGGGGACAGCACTATGGAGTGTGGCCCTCTGAGTGGCTGGCAGGGGGATGCCAGGCAGACCCTTTCGTGGGTCTGCTCACTTCTCTCCCACTGTGGAGTATTTCCTGAGTATTTCACGAAGTCATCTTTTGAGAAAAATAAACAAGGTGGCAAAAGAGGGTAGGTTTCTTGGTGAAATAAGTTTGGGACATGGGGTATGCCGGCTCTATCGCTGAAGCTTCTCTGCATCCCTCAGGAAATGAAGGCTGGTGTGTGAGAAGGGGAAGCCTGCAGCAGAGGGGCCATGCTGACTGTTCACTCCACCCTGGAGTGGCTCAGGAGTCCTGATCCATCAGAGAGAGTGTCTGTTGAAGTGAACTCGATCAGTGAACTGGCAGAGGCAGACGGCAGTAAATGCTCAGACCAGCCAGAGCTGGGTAACTGTCTTGCTTTCTGGTTGTAATTAATGCTGATGGCTCCTGTCAGGGAATGAAGCCCTCGAAATGAGGCCTTTGGGTGAGGGGGCTTACCAGGCTTATCAGTCCAGGGCCCAGTAATTACGGCCCAGATGTTGACAATTCATCAAATTACAAGGCGGTTGAGGCCTAGAGTCTCAGCTGGGGAAGTGCACATTCCTGTGTGAAGGCACCCTCATTAGGGTTGTCCAGTGTGCGAAGGGGCGGGTCGGCCACTCCTTGGGGAGGCCCACTCCATGTGCTCCTTTCTCAGGCCAGGCTGTTTGCACACATGAGTCGGGCCCAGCAATTTCCCAGACTCGGATTCTGCCCTCGGGGAAGGGAGAAGCTACCCTCCCTTCCTAGGTCCAGATGGGCTGCAGCTGGTGCCCTGACGTAGAGCCCGGCACACAGCTCCTCCCAGGGGACCCCTTCTTGGGGTCTGGAGCACTACACAGAGTGGGCTCTACCGTCACCCATTGTGCCCCAACTCACAGTACATGGAGGGTGGGGGCTAGGCTTTAGCTGGCTGGGGTTCTAGGGACCTTTGCTTGCTCCTTGGCCCCACATGATGCCACCTTCCCTCTCCTCGTCTGTACAGTGAAGTGCTGGGCCTGGAAACAGGTTCAGTTTGGTCCATGCAGTTAAAAACAAACCAAGAAGGCACTAACCCAATTAGTTGCAACATTTAAAAATTGTGACGCTTCACACGAACACCTGGAGTTTGGACTTTTCTCAAAATGTTGGAAGATCTTGCAGCCGGGGGGCCACATGCCTGGCAATACCTTCCAGGGTAAGTGTCTTCTCCCTGGGACACCATCCCGGGGTCACAGGCTCTGCCTCTCCCTACTGCCTCACACCTGGCCTGATGTTCTATTGAGGTGACCTGCCAGTTCTTTTGGGGCATCTGGGTTTGTAACCCTTGATCTAGAAAATCTCCAGGTCCTTTTAGCTCTACGATTCTGTGAGGATGGGAAGCCAGCTGGCTTCTATTCTGGGGAGAGAGCACGCTCAGTGACTCTGCTGCACGCGCTGGAAATAATTATATGTATGTCCACGTTATACATCTTGGCTAAAAGAGGTGGTGCTTTGTCTTTGAACTGGTCTCCAAGTATCTGCTTAAATTATACACTTGCCTGTTACCTAATTAGCCTGTCAGGTATAAGGAAAAACTCTTCCTGGGTAGGGCAGAGTGGGTAATGGGCCTTACTCCTACCAGGTCTGGGAAGATGGAAGGTGGGCCAGTGAGTCAGGCTGTGTCCATCTGTGCTATCTCAGATCTCTTGTCTCCAGCTCAGGCACACACGGCTGGTCTGCTGGAAGACACTGGAAGTAGCTGGCAGGCAGGGCACCATTTTGGTGGCAGACTTTCCTGGGTTGAGATCTAGCAGGATGGAGCAGCACCTGGCTAGAAAGCTGACAGTCTCAGTGTGGCTTGAACTACATGATGGAGACCATTTAAAGGGAGGCAGCCTGCCTGGGACAGCATGGCTCACACGGGGTTCACAGTAAGAGAGTCAGGCCCAGAAATTTCCCAGACTCAGATTCCACCCTCAGGGAAGGGAGAAGGCACCCTCCCTTCCTAGGTCCAGCCGGGCTGCAGCTGGTGCCCTGAGACCCAGCATTATCTAGACACTGGGGGACAGGGTCACCGGGACAGCTCTCAGCAGACCCTGAGGTTGTGGGCGCTCTGCAGGGACACCCAATGCCCTGGTCATGGCCAGGCCTTACCCCTGATCTGCTCTCCTGTCCCAGCCCTGGTCAGTGGGCCATCGCAGGCTTCTTCCTAGAATCTCTCAGGTTTGATTGTCTAGCCTCTCTGAAAGCTGTTCCCTGGGCTGTGGGGTGGGCCCTGCCTCGTTTCCACAGACAACACAATAGTCACCCACCAGAAATAAATCAATTAGAACCTTTAAGGATACAAAGATTTCATGTAAAATTTGGATTTCTAACCTCTCTTGAAATATTGGAAGATGTAATGTTTGACCTGCACAGGTTGAACTGCGACACCCCCTGTAGACAGGGCATGGCCCCTGTAAGGCAGCAAAAAGCTCATGAACCTGCAGTTGTGGCTCTGAACCATCTTTCCAAACTGTGGCCCCCTCTTCAGTCCCCCACCTGGCCCTGCCTAGGACTTGGCCTCTCTGCCTCCGTCTCCACATGGCTGTCCTCCCTGCACTCTGGAGGTGTAGGGACGTCTGGATTGCTATATCCCTGCCCTGTAGATCTGGCAGTGAGCTGCACAACTTCCCTGGAGCTTAATCCCTCCTCTGGAAAGTGGGCATGGTGTGGATGGAATGGCTTCTTGTAGGTGACAGTGTCTGGCCTGGAGTGTGGCACCCAGTGGGTTGAGTGAGTGTGCTTGTAATGCACTGGACCAGTTCTGGTGGTGAACGTCAGGGAAATGGGGCAGAGCTTAAAGACACACTCCCTTGCCTTCTCGTCTGATGTCACTGATCCTAAGCACAGCCGTCAGGTGGGTGCCATTACTATTCCCATTTCATAGGTGACGAAACTGAAGCTTAGAGAGGCTAGGCATGGCTAGCTTGGCTTGAGACTCAACTTGTATTTTATGCCTGAGCCCTGAATGCCTCCTTCGAGACTCACACGTCATCTCTGAGAAGCCCTCCTCAACTCTCCCTCACCCCACTTCAGTTTCTCCGTTACAGACCCCCTGCTGTCTTCTGCCACCTCCCCTCCCACAGTGACTGTCCCCGAGGCTCCAGTGCCCACCGCAGGCCCAGCTGAGGGAAGTCTGTTGAGTCTTTGAAGTGCTCCCTCTCTAGGCCCGCAAGCTAGGCTTGTGCCATGCAGTGCCATGGATGAAGTTTCAGTGGCCCCAGAAAGGGCGGCCCCGTCTGTGGAATAGCCCCCACCTTGTCTGGGAGATGACCCACTGGGGCCACTCTATCCCTGGACACCCTTCCTGACAGGTGGCTGTGCAGCCCCAGCCTGCACTCTTCCAGTGATGGGCAGTGCTTCCTGGGCAGCCAGATGGGTTTGCAAAGGTTTTGGTTAAGTTTGGCCCTTCTCAGGTTGGTTGCCACTGCATATTACCGTCACCTCATGGCCACCTTGGGAGGCAGCTAACTGGCTCCATGAGGCTGGGTGTTCCAGGGCCACTGGTCGATAGTCCCCCAGCCTCACTCTCCTGTTCCTTCAGCAACCTGGCCTGTCTCCGGTGTACCATCTCTCTGCACCCTCTGTCTGAACATTCCCCCCGAAGCTCCCCACTTGTCAGCACCTGCCCAGCTTTCTGGCCTGGGTCACACCTCCCTTTCCCACCCCCCAACCCCAGCAGGCTGGCTTGGCTTACAGGTGTCCCCACCACCATGCGCAGTGCAGTGGGAATGCCCATGAATTTTGATTCTCTGTCCCACTCAACCACAGCCCCTGAATATATTTCTCACAATTGTGCTCCATATGCCAAACAAAATCCCTCATACATAGGGCGAACACCGTAACTCTTTGCTGAATGAATGTCCGGTTTCCCACTGGCTCCAGTGCCCAGCCTTGGAGCACCAGAGGGCGCCCTTGACCTGCCAAAGGCTACCAAGGGCACCCGCTGACCCCTGCTCTCAGGCCACAGCTTGGGAGTTCAGCCAGGACAGCAGTCCCCAACCTTTTGACACCAGGGACCTATGAGAATCTAATGCCTGATGATCTGAGGTGGAGCTGAGGCAGTGATGCTAGCGTTGGCGAGCAGATGCAAATACAGATGAAGCTTTGCTCACCTCCTGCTGTGTGGCCTGGTTCCTAACAGGCTATGGACTAGTACTGGTCTGGTCCACAGTCCAGGGGTTGGGCACCCCTGAGCCAGGACCCTGGGCATTAAGGACTCCTTCAGCCTCCAGGGCTCCCCCTGCTGGAGTCAGTGACCATCACAGCGGTAGGAACTGCCACTCACTGAACTCAGCCAGTGTACCCAGCACTGGCGTTCCCTCACTTGCTGCAGAGGGGTTGGGTCATACAGTCTAAGATACCCAAAGCCCATTCTCTCTCTATCATGTAGGCAGCACAGAGGTACAGTCCCTGATTTCAGAAGCTTGGTGGGCCAGCTTTATACAAAGACTCACTTTTTTTGTGAATCTGTTTACTTGGAGGATCTGACTTGCCTTGGTAACCTGGTGCTGGTCTGTGAGCACCCTCTTCTATGCAGTGGGGTGAGGATGCTGGAGGATGCTTTGCTGCCTGGGGAAGTGAGAAGATATTCTGCCAGCAACCAGTCTGGAGGGCCCCATTCTGCAAAGATGTCACGGGCATACCCACAAAGGGAAGCTCCCACAGGGCTGGCCCTGCTAATTGCTCTCCCAGAGCTGGACTTGGGAGGAGGGACTTTAGAGGCTGAAACCTGGGGCTGAGGGTGCCTGGCTACTGCCTGGAAGATGCAGAAAGCTGCAGAGGGTCAGTGAGGTATCTGGGAACCACAGCATAGGCCTCTTGCCTTTAAGCTGCCCCACATGTGACATTTTAGGGGACACTGGGGAAAGAGTGTGGGCTCAAGGCAAGGAGTCTGAGTCAAGAAGCACTTGCTCTGGGCTGGGGAGGGACCCTGGGGAGGAAAGGCCAGTGTGGTGGCCCTTTCCTGAGGGCCTGGCTGTGTCTCCCTAGGTTCCAATCTGGGGGCCCTCACTTCGGGAAATCTGCTTTCACCCCATTCCCTCTCAAGCTGGGGAGCAGCACTGCAGGGGTCAGATTAAAATGAGATGTAGGATGTCAGAACCTAAAAACAGATGAATCTGGGATATTACAGATGAACCACTGAACTAATTATACTTTTACAATCAAAGCTGTTTTTGAACAGTGACAGTGCGGGAAAGCATATGGATGGGTGCTACTCTGTGGTCCTTCTTTGCTCAGTTGACTAATTCCAAACAGTCCAACTGAGTCATTCTCTTCAAAATTGGTCCCAGACTGAGGCCCTGCCTCATAGCCCACATTTCAGCTTGGAACTTCTGCTGTCCCTGTAGCCCAGGCTGTCAGTGGTCCCATTACTGCTTCTGGAGACACTGTGCAGCCCCCCTGACCCCACCCCAAGATTCCAGTGTGTGTGGCCAGATAGGCCCTGGTGCTGCTGGGCGTGAGGAGTGCTGTTCTGGTTCCTCACCTGCCAGAGCCGGCCTGCACCTCCTGCCAGCTCTCATTCTCACGTTGGCCCCTTTCCCGCCATTTTCACCAGGACATTCATGATTCGGGCTTCCGGCTTCAGCTGTGAATTACTGTGTCTGCCTCCTACCTGGACTCCTTCCTCCAGAGTCTGCCTTGGAGTAGGGAGGCCTTTTCAATATGCACATCTGTCCATGTCACAGAGGGGCTTCCTTGGCCTCCAAATTCTCTGCTAGGTGCATTGGGGGACATCACTCATCATCACCTTCTCTCCTCCCTGCACCTCCCCCCTGCCACCTGCTGAACCACTGCCACTGTGTCTGTGTTGCTTGGAGTGCCTTCCCACCTTGTTCTCCATCCGAACTCTTATTCATCCCTCGAGACACACCTCAAGTGTCCCTCTTCCGTGGGGCACTCCCATTTCGTTCAAGGCAGAATTCTCCACTCCTTCTGTGGGGCAGAATCCCTGCCTATGATTGACAGCCCTCCCCACTGTACGGCAAAGCTCTCTCTGTGGGAGAGTCTCACTCTTGACTAGTGGACAGTGGGCGGGATGGGTGGGTGACAAGCTTCCATCTATGGTCAGAATGCCAACAGATGTGGCTGGACCCAGAAAGCCACTTCATGAAGCAGTTCAGAGTCCAAATCAGTGGGGACCAACGAGCACTTGCCGAGTGGGATGTGCGTTTTTCCGGGGCCTGCTGGCCTTATCTTCTTCCCTCAAGTGACAAGTGTGACACAGACCTGAAACTCTAGTTATGTGCTGAGTGATGTGCCCCAGTTATCACAGGCCTTTGGAACTGGCGCCACCTGCAGGTGGAAGAATCAAGGAGACCCCCAAGATCAGCGTGATAGGGTTTGTAGGGGGAGGCCAGGCCCCCATGTTCACCACTGCAAGATCTGGAAAAGCGACATGATCTCCCTAAGCCTCAGGTTTTCAATCCACAAAATGAGCACAAACTGTAATGCACAGGGATGGGATGCACTTTGATGGGAAGAACTACTGCACAGATCTGACTCCTGACATTGTCACCCAGGTTAAGCCTCACGCTTCACAAACGTGGACACGGAAGCCCAAAAGGGCTAAGTGACTGCCTATGGGTGGGGGTGGGGCCTCCGTCACGACTGCAGTCCCCTGGCCGTGGCCTGCTCCATGCAGCTGCTCCTTGACAGGACAGGACCAGGCCAGGTAAACAGAATCGGACATTTCACCATAAAGGCAATGTTTTTCTTCCTAATTTCTAATGATGGCTATGATACTGATGTATGAATGAGCACTAGGAGGGAAGATGGAATGGAGAAATGGACTTCTTTCTTTTAGACTTGTTTTGTTGTTTTGTTTTCATGTTTTTGGAAAGCAAGAAAGGGTCTTAACAATTTGATAACAGGGTGGACAGCAGTGCATAGGCAGAGAGCTCCAGGGACAGATAGAAATAGGATGAGGAGGAGAAATGGAACATTCACTCTAAATATCTGTTTCTCCAGACGGTGACAGGAGAAGAACCCTCCGTCAGTGCACAGACAGTCAAAAGTCCCAGCCTGTGGCTGTGACTTGCTTACTGATAGAACAGCTGGTGAGGGAGGGGAGACCACAGCCTGTATGCTAATTGGGCTTTGTCACAGGGGTGGGCTTGTGTCTTAGCCAAGTTCTGACACCCTCTGAGCTCAGCTTCCTCATCTGTCAAGTTGGGCTGACACCGTCAACCTACCAGGGTGAGAGCACGTGGGAGCCTGTACCCAGCAAGCACTCAACAGGTGCAACTTGCTTCCCTGGCATGATGGAGGGCTGTGGGGAGTGGAGGGGACAGTCCTTTCTTTTGGTTCTCTCTGAAGGGGGAATCTCTGAGCCCTTGGCACGGCACTCTATCTTTGGGGACAAGTGGTTTCTATAAACACAGAGCCAAGTAAGTTTCCTTGGTTTCTCACTGTGGCCTCCAAGATCCTTCTCAATGCAGCCCTAAAGGCCTCTCTGGCTTCCCTTTCTACCATCTTTCTGTCGCTTGTTTACTCCAGCCACACTGGCCTCACATGTACCCTGGACATGTGAAGCCTGTTCTAAACTCATGACCTGCACACTTGCTTTTTCTCTGTCAGGAGCACTTTCCTGTCAAAGTCACTGCATCTGTTTCATCATTTAAGTCTCAGCTTAAATGTCATCTTCCCCAAGAGCCTTTCAACCATTTAACCCAAAATAAACCCTCCCATCCACCCAGTCAGCAATCTCATCATGCCCCTGCTTTATTTTCTCTCTTTCTGACACATGTTACTGTTTGAAGCTATTTCGTTGGCTTACTTGTTTACTTATTTATTGCTTCTCTCCTCCCCACTACAGGGAGAGGCCCTGTTTCTCTTGCTTGTTACTGGTCCAAAGACTCAGAAAAGGCTCTGGCACAGAGTCATGGATGGATGGGGTGGCACGTTCCTTACCCCAGGGTCTTGTCACTGCTGGCACATGCTGGGTTTAATGGTCTCCACGTACCTCTGGCCTCACAACCTAAAACCCTCCTCATCCATCCAAATGCAGAGAAATCTTAAGCCCTGGAAGATGTTACTGAAACCATGTTTTTCAATAAATGTTTAAATTGCATTCCAAAGGTGTGAAACAAACCAGAAAGTCACTAAAGTTCAACAGCAAGAGTCAGAAAGGTCAAATACCAAAGCAGAGGAAAGTCAGGATTTTGATGTCATAAACAGGAGATGATGAGAGGATCTAATGTGTTTTGTGCAAAAGTCAAGGTGTGGGCATGATTGAGACTTGCATGAGAGACAAGTCTTGTCACCTTAGACAGAAGCTATAATTTGAGGAGGAAAAAAGGGGTTGTGATAAAAAAAAAACTTTAGGAAAATCACAGTGACCCCTAACAGTTCCTCCCTCTCTATCCCATGGCAAACTGGCTATGTAAGTCCCTCTTTCCCCCAGCTCCCCAAATGCTGCGACTGGGTCTGATCCATCTTGTGCCTTCCCAAACCCACCACAGTATCCAGCACAAGGCATAACATATCTTACAGATTTGTTGAATTGAGCCAAATTTATAAGATGGCAAAATCTCTTTATCAATATAAATGCTGATTACTATTCCAAAAGGCAAGAGTGCTGTGCTCACCTCTCTTCTGCATGTCCCACCTTGCGATCACAATGCTCTGAGCTCAACATTCCCCCTTGCTGCTGACACCATGACGTTTGCCCTCCCTGGATGAACTGGGATCTCAAAGCTCCCGAACGTGATTTTCTCTATAAATGCTAAACCTGCAATTCCAAACTCTACCACCAGGTGGCAGTTAGAATGGCAGGAACCTTTCAAATCTAGTTTAATCTCTAAGATTCTACTTCTCATGAAAATACACCCTAAATTAAAACAAGATATATATGCACATCTATCTTTTTTTTAACTGATTGTATTGGCGTAGATTTAAAAGCATGATAATGCCCACTGTTGCCTAAGGCTTGGGGAAGTATGCAGCGTTCATATGCTGCTGGTGGGAATGTAAATAAGTACAGCCTTCTGGGGGACAATTTGGCAATACACATCAAAGGCTTAAACATGTGCAAACCCTTTGGTCTAGCAATTCAACTTCTAGACATTTATTCTAAGGAGATAATCATGGAAGTAGGCCTAGATTTATTCCCAGGATGTTGACTGCAAGGGTGAAAAATTGTCAATGTAAATAATACTACTTGGAGCCTGCTTAAATAAACTATATATGATAAAATACTATGTAGCTATTACATTTTATAAGAAATCTTAATGATGTGGAAAAACCTTATGATACAGTAAGTGAAAAAAATAACCTACAAAAAATATGTTGAGTAAGAAATATAGAAACAAACTTGTGTGTAAAAAATGCTGGAAGAACAAACACCAAAATATTGAGAGGACTTGTCTGTGAGTGGTAGGATTATAGATGATTGTTCTTTTTTCTTTTTTGTGCTTTTCTCTACTTTGGGAAGTTTTTTTAATAAACACTCTTCCATTATCATCAGCAGCAAGTGATTAATGGACCTTGCAGTAGAAAAGACAGGCCAACCTCTGTACAGGACGGTTGTGAGCATGCAACCTTGGGCCCTGGTCAGTCCATACCCTGCCCCATGGAGGTGGGCGGCTCCTATGCTCCTCCCCCCACTACAGGGTCCACATATGGACCTGCTTTCAGCTGTCCTTGCTCAGGGGAGGGGCCAGCCCAGATTAACCCAGAAAACAGCCTACACAGTTGCTACCACCATCCCCCTGTGACTCTTGTTTCTCCTTCCCCTTAGGAAGGGACATGATTTTAGCATAAATTAAAAAAATAAAAAATAAAAAAAAAATCCTTCTTGAGACTGGTTTTGAAGTTTACTAAGCTGCAGAAAAAAATGTTTTTCTACAATTGACGGTTATCAAAGCCGTTTTCCTCTCCAAAGGTTGCTGACCTATGTAGGAGCATCAGAGTGGTTTCCCAGGCCCATCTGCCCTCCCCTTGAGGTTTTCCCCTGTGAGGGCAGTCAGTGAGGTTATTGAGGGGCTGCCATGCCTCATGGCACTCAGGCTCTGCCTGTGCTACCCATTGACCCTCCAGCTCTGGGGCGTGATGTCCTTGACTCAGAGAGGCTGAGTAGCCTGCTGGAGCATGCGCAACTGAGCCGAACTGGACCTGGGGCTGACCGATGGGAAGCTGGTGGAGACTCAGCATACGAGGTGCCTCTTAGGTGGCCCAGGCCCCTCTTGTTGGTAGTTGCCCTAACCTCTAGGATGACCACATGGAGCTATTTGTAAACAGACCCAGACTGGGAGCCAGGACCTCCACAGGTCAAGAGATCTGGATTTCAGTTCAAACACGTGAGCTCCTCCCTCCCACGTCCCTTGCCTGCATGGGCCGGCTTTCCTTCCCTCTGGGGGAGGCCAAGCTCCATATGACCCCCACCCTGTGGGCCTCATGGAAGGGACAGCCCTTGAGGCAGTACCTGAAGGAGGTGCTTGGAGGCACAGAACTGGGCAGGGAGGTTGGCTCCTGAGCTGCAGACACGACCGCCCTGAACCCAGCCAGGGCAGAGGCCCACATGGGTGTGGAAAGCAAGGCATCCATGTAAACGGGGGCCGGCCGACCTCAGGAAAAAGGATGACTGGCTCTGGGGCAATCACGGGTGTGACACCTGCTTCTCACCCATCTCCTGGCCCGGCCTGCTGCCTGCTCAGGGCTTCCCATGATGAGGAGCTAGAGGGGCCAAGGATACCACCGGAGTTGCCTGTGAACGGGCAGTGGGGTAGGCTTGCTGGGCCCTCACCTGCCTCCTTCCCTGGAACCTCCCAAGTTCATAGCAGCTAGTCACGCCGCATGCATACCACCCCGGTCCCCCATGCCCACAGTCACAGGGCTTCGTCTCTGGCCCCGGCTTGGCACCCCTGGGCTCGGCACTGTGCATCTCACTCGCTAACCCTTCAGGCTAGAGTCCGGTCAGTCCCGTGATGCCCTGTGACCCGGCCACTGTCTGCTATGACCCATGGTGTCTGGGTGCTGCAGGAGTGACCTCACTTCACCTGAATCTCAGCTCCCCTCTTCACAGGGAAGGAAAAGGGGACTTAGAGCAGCCAAAGGATTCACCCCCTGGATCCACCCTCTGGCTGCCTAACTCCAAACCAGGACGCCTGCTCATTGTCCACAAAGCCCTCAGGCCACCCCCACCTGCCACTGTCCACCATCATCCCTGTCCTTTCTGAGGCTAGGAGGAAGGGAGTCCTGAGTCACCATGTGCTCAGAAGGGAGGATAATGGGGAAGAGTGGAGAAACCACTTACCACCCACCACCCTCGGCCCCTCGGACACGTGTATCTACAGTCCAGAATAACCGGCCTGTGAAGTTAACAGGGCCACGCCGGAGGGCCTGTCTGAAAGTTTCCAGTCCTCACGACCTGCTGAAGCGGATGGCCCCAAGATGTGAGGCAGAAATATTCCAGCAAAGCCTGTGGTTCCCCACGACTCTAGTTGCCATGTAGGAATGGGGATCCCTGGTGGTGGGGCCTGGTTCCAGGGTGCTCCTGGCTGGTGTTCACATTTCATTCTGCTTCTCACAGAGCAGGACATCTGCAGTCTGGGAGGCCAGGCTACCTGCCGCTGGGGAGCTGTCCTCGCAGCTGCAGAGACCCCAAACTCTACCCCAGACCCGGTGTGGGTGCCTCTGGACATGAGATAAATGCCCCCAGTCTCCACTGAGTCCCGGAGAGCCTGGTTTGTGATGCATTTAGTGTCACCGTCACCTCCTCAATCTCATTTAATCCAAACTCAGCTCCCTGAGGGAGTTCTTCATCACCCCAGTTCACAGAACAAGAAACTGAAGCTCAAAAAGGGTGAGTGCCTTCCCCAAGGTCACCCAGCTGGGAGGCATAGGTTTCCCTGATGCTCTAGGCTGGACTTTCCTCCATAGCCTCCTGTGAAGGCAGCTCCTGTAGGTCTGGGGACTCCACTCCATTCTCCACTGACAGCTGTCCTGAGTCTGGACAGATCTGCCCATTAGTAAGGCCTCTAAATTAGGCCTGAGGCACAGAACAAACACGTTCCCCAATGGGACAGTCCTGCCACGCTCTCCTTCCACCAGCTCGCCACCTGCTCTGATGTGTTGGGACTTCTGTGCAGGACTTGGCAGCGCACAGCCACCTTTCAACTTGCTTCTTACGTGGCCCTCACCCAGCCTGGGCTAGGGACGTTGACTGCAAATGCAAGCTAAGTTTTAGGTTTAATTGTAAAAGATCTGAGAAGTGATGACACCATAAGGCCAAACTGGAATGTACCAGTCTCTTGTGGCCGAGTGGTGACAGAACACGGGCTGGGACAGGGTGTTCCCTGTGCACTGGGAAGATGCCAGCACCAAGCCGGCCTGGAGGGTGCTCTACAGCCGAGGGCTGGACCCTGGGCTCGGGGAGATGTACTGGCAGGAAGAGCAATGCTGGGTGGGCTCCTTCTCAAAGCCTCTTTGCTTTGCATGTGGGGCAGCTGGAGCTACAGAAAGACCAGGCCCCCAGGAGCAAAGGAAGAGAGAGGAGTGCAGACAGTTAAATAAAAGGCTCAGAGGAAGAATACTGGCTTGAGAGAAAAGGGATGAGAGAAAAAAATAAATGGCAAATTACCGGGTAGCCATCTCGTCCTGATTGCCCCTGTGATAATTAATATGTCATTAATAATCAGACTTTCGGTAGAAAACCATATGGCAACACTTAGCACTCAATCAGGGCCCCAGATCCCCCACCACTCCATGTTCTGCAGCAGAGGCTGCTGGTGGATAACTGATGCCTTTTGCGGGGGGACTTGGGGCTCTGACAGGTCTGGGAAATGGAGCATCCATTTATCGCCCCATTGGGTCAGGCAAGAGGGGCTACCAGGGCACGCACCCATGTACGTCCTCCCCAAGTCAGCCAGCACACATGGGGACAAGGGGTTCAAAAGGGCATTGTCACAACCACCATGGAAATGATCTTAAAATGCTAAGGGACCTAGAGAGCAGATATGGGTTTCCCACCTCCTGCTACTGCGATGGGGTGAACCCAGGAAGACGGCCTTGGAAGCCAGTGATGTGGTGGGGGTGGGGGCACTTATTGCTACTGGATGCTTCTTGGTCTCCATGTGCTCAGAGAACTGACTGACTGCCCAGCCAGTGTCTCACTTATCAGCATCCATCTCAGGTTGTAGCTTGAGAATTCTTCATTTGTTTAATAAACTTAATAGTTTAACAGCCGAGCTAAAATCCCTGCCCCATAGCGCTCTGCATTATGCACTTCAGCAGGTTCACACAGGCTACCTCCATGCGACAGCCAGGAATGACTCAACAGCGAAAAACTGCTTGTGGCCAATAAATCTACACATTCTTGCTGGCTCACTTTTTGGCTCAGAGTGGCACTACATGTATTGAGAAGCCCAGACACTGAAGGGTGCTGATCGAGACATGAATCATGGTAAGTGGAAGTCAAAAGTAAAACAGCTCATCTGAAAGGAATTCCTTTAGAAGGTTCAGACTCTCACTGTGCTTCTTGAATCAATTCGCCAGAATTTATTGGGCTCTGAAAAACTGCCATGATGACTCAAAAGCGGACTTGTCACGTTTCTTGAGAAAACCGGATTTCCGGGGTGCTGACGATTCCCTGCCTTCAATGCTGCCTTGGGTGCCCGTTCCTCTCCCACACCTTTCTCAGACACAACGCCCTCATGGCCAGCTGCCCAACCCAGAGAGTCAAAGGTGTTTTGGCAAAGAAGGGAAACGGACCCCAGGATCTAGTGATTCAGCCCAACTCATTCCAACTCTCTGACTCCAGAGCCTGAGACAAAAACATTATCTCAACTGTTCAACTACTGCAGAGCAATAAGAAAATGTGGGCATGGTGCTTGTGTTTCTGTGAACCCAGTGGAGTCAGGGACGGGGTGAGGAGCAGCCAGGCTCGTGCTAGCTCTCTTGGAAGGAAAGTGTCACAGAATGCTTCAAGGGGTAGGTCCAGTCATGGAACTTGCATTCATCTACAAAGTTAAAAAGATATGACCCCTGTCTGGACTGATCTATATATATTTTTGGACACACCTCTCTAACCAAATAAAATAAAAGTGCTACAAAGAGAGAACAAAATGTCTTATCTTTCAGGAGCAGACAGCACAAATCCAGGGCACTTACTGGAGAACCTGCAAAACACAAGCAGAGACACCACAGTCAAAATCAAAGGGAGAGAGGGACCCCTCGGCCATGTAGGTCTGCCTCCACACAGCTACTAGCCATCCCTCCTCACAGGACTTTGATGTTGTCACAAGCCTCAAAGCAAGTGGCAGGGCAGAGGGAGTGCCTTTGCCCTGGGAGGGGCTGGGATGGGTGTGTAGGCAGTGATGACAATCTCGCATGCATGGATGGGTTCATGCATTAACTTCACCAGGCTGCTGATCCCTGCTCAGGGCTGCCCATGTTGAACTTAGGCCAAATGACGAAGGAGTCAAACCTAGTTTCTGCCTGAAGGACAAATTTTGAGGCTCACTGGATGTCAGTTCATTTCTCTTGAAGGGGAGAGACTTAGAGGAGAAAACATTTGGGGCAGAGGAAATAACATCGTAAGATAACTGGGATGTGTGTGGCTCAGCAGACATGAGGGTGGTGCCCGAGAACCAGCCCAGGGGTTAGGGGCGCCAAGCTTGGGTGCATGGGGTACTTGAAAGGGACAAGTCTAGAAGCACAGGTGCTACTGCAGGAAAGGCTGGTGCACAGGCCAAGGCTCGTCCCCACGGCGATGTGGATGCCGGGAGGACACTCATGACACACAAGGGTGTTCTTACCTTATGGTTTGCAAATCACATGGCATATCTGCATTTGACCTTCTCAACAGTTTACGAGGGATGTGATGAACACACCCATTTGACTGATGGCAACAGAAAGAAGTGACTTGCCCAAGGCCACATGGTTGGTTAGGGGTGGAGCTCATTCCGGAAGGAGGTCTCCCAACTCAAACGACTACTTGAGCCATGTCCGCTCCTGGCAGACCCTGGACCTCAGTCTGGAGAGTGAGGCTGCACGGGGAGGCGAGTAATGGAACCCAGTGGTGAGTGAAAGAGGCAAGACCTCGGACTCACAGAGTTTTCCTTGAATAGACAGGTACTTAAGAAAACAATTACAAGAGGAAGCACAGGAAGCTCCCTTCACGTCACGAGAGGCCTGAGCCAGGCTGGTCCACTCAGGACAGGAGGCTGGGCTGAGTTCAGAGGGCAAGGATGATTTCTGAGAGTGGGAGGGGGAGGGAGGAGCAATGCAGAGATGGGAAGCTCATAACACGCCAAGATAATGAGGGCTGCAGTAAGGGAGGGGCTGGACACAAGGTAGGGTCAGCCAGAGCACTAGGCCTTGTTTTCACGTCATGAACCAGAAGGGCCACTGAGGGGTCTGCAGGAAGGAGTGATTCAAGGGGTCATGAGTGGGTGCGGGTAGGACTTGCTTTTCAAGTTAATGGTGGAGGTGGGGGTGGAGGGGTGCATGGGGCATAGAGGAAGGAGAGAGGTAAGAAAAAGATTTTTGGCTTATAAACTGATATGTGATGGTGCTAATACCCAAGAATGATAACATGGGGGCTGTGTCCCCTGAGTCTAGACTGGGGTGGGGCAGGGTGTTGGTCATTTAACCACCGTACAGCTCACTTCTCACTTGTTTTACAAAGGAAAGAAAAGCCACCGGAGAGATGCACCATCATCTTTGCCACATGCACACACCTGCCTGCAGCTGCACCTGCGCCTGGTCTCCTCTCCCAGCCCCTTAGGTAAAGTTGGAGGAGCTGACTTGCCTCCACCTTCCAGGGGCCCCGCCGCATCCTCCATCCCTCTCTGCCTGTCATAGTCAAGCTTGCCTCTCAAGCAGATTCTTCCCAACAGCTCTGAAACGTGCTCTAATTCCTCTGATTTTTTAAAAAATGCATATTTTTATTTTTTAGTTATAGTTGACACTCAATATTTTATTAGTTTTATGTGTATAACAGAGTAATTAGACTTTTTATATAACTTACAAGGCTATCCCCTGATAAGTCTAGTACCCATCAGACACAGTACATAGTTATTATATTATTGATGATATTCCCTATGCTGTACTTTACACCCCTGTGACTGTTTTGTAACTGCAAATTTGTACATCTTAATCCCTTCACCTTTTCACCCATCCCTCAATTGCCTTCCCATCTGGAAACCATCAATTTGTTCTCTGTATTTATGAGTTTGTTTCCATTTTGTTTGTTTATTTTGTTTTTAGATTCCACGTATAAGTGAAATCATATGTTATCTTTGTCTGACTTATTTCACTTCGCGTAATACCCTTTAGGTTCATGCATGTTGTCACAAATGGTAAGATTTCTTTCTTTTTTATGTCCGAGTAATGTTTCATTGTATATATGTACCACTTCTTCATCTAATTGTCTATCTATGAATACCTAGGTTGCTTCCATATCTTGGCTATTGTAAATAATGCTAGAGTGAACATAGGGATGTGTATATCTTTTTGAATTAGTGTTTTGGATTTCTTCATATAAATACCCAGAAGTGGGATTGCGGGGTCATAGGTAGTTCTAATTTTAATTTTTTGAGGGATCTCCATATTGTTTTCCATAGTGGCTGCACTAATTTACATTGCTGCCAACAGTGCATGAGCGTTCCCTTTCCTCTACATCCTCATCAACACTTAGTTTTTAATTTCTTGATGATAGCTATTCTGACAGGTGTGAGGAGATATCTCATTGTGGTTTTACTTTGCATTTCCCTGATGATTAGTGATGTTGAGCATCTTTCTATATATCTATTGGCCATCTGCATGTCCTCTTCCAATTCTTCTGTTTGAAAAACATCCTTTGCTTGCACATCCTCCTCTACTCCTGCCCAGCTCCCCCTCTCCCTCACAGCCACATTGCAGGAAAGAGGTTCTCAGGAGGTGTGTGGTGTGTCTGAGATCACTCAGCTAGTGAGGGGGCTACCCAGGCCGACGGCAGCCCCACAGGACCCCAAACCCATGGCACCAGCCACTGTCTCCAAAGGGGTGGCCAGAGTAGGAATGGCCTTGTGCCAGGCTGAACCTGTTGCTGGTGGGACAGGCCACTCCTAGCCCATCTGAGAGACTCCAAAACACACCAAGCCACCCCCTCTCTCGGGCCCTACTGGTACTACATCACCAGGCCATCATCACTTCACAGAGGTACCTCCGTCACAGCCTCCTGATCAAACTTTTCTGGGGACCCCAATTCCACTGGCCAGAGGGGACTTTTAAAACTACCCCCCCATTCCCAGGTCTTCTACTTGCACCTGGAATAACATCCCAAATCCCGCTCTCCCGCATGGCCCTGCTCCTTGTCTATGCCCCGCCCTTGACCATCACACTCTGCCTGTCTCTCTATATCCCCAAGGGGTCAGTTCTGTGGCCTCAGGACAATCACATCGACCATGTTCCCATGCTTGGCGGCCTGTGGCTCATTGCCACTACATCGGAAAAACATTCCTATAGCGTGAAATCTGAAGACATCCCCTTGCCATTTGACGCACTGGTTTCTATCACAGCTCCCTGTTATTTCCTCTCCAGCGCTAATCACAATCTTTAATTATTAAATTCATTTATTTTTGTGTCGTTTATTGTCTGTCAGCCCCATCAACAAGGCAGCTCCCTAAGAGCTGGGACCCCATCTGCCTGCTTCCTACTGTCTCCTGCCTCCTAGCACAGGGCCTGGTGGTCACACACACTTAGTAAATATGTGCTGAAGGGATGAGGGGCCACCCGGCAGGCCATCGCCTCTTCTCCCCAATTCTTAACTTCACAGTCTAGGGTTTGTGCTGCTGCTGCCGTAGCCTCTGGAGATGGGATCTGGGACCTGCAGCGAGCTGGGCACCCAAGAGTGATGGTTGGGGTGGCTCAGGCTGTCCAGGGGTCCCTGTTTAGAAAGCAAGGCTGACTGGTGGTTCACCCATGGCCCGGCCCCATTCAACACACAGCTTTCAAACATGTGTTCCGGGCATTGCCCAGATCTGCTGACTTTGCTGTCAGGAATGTGGGAGCAATTAAATAAGGGCCAGATGACTTGGGAGATAAACAAAATGCATCTTGGGAATAGAGGAGCCAAGGACTCTGTGGCCTCTTTAACTGAACTGATATGGCCTGACAGAGTTTCCCTAACTGGGAGCCACGCCCACTGGTACCTTGAGGTTTGGAGGGTGTGTGAGCTACTTGTTGACAGGTGTGTGGAGAGTCTGGGGCTCCACAGTGGCCCGCCTTGAGTTCTCAGCCCCTCCCTGGATGATCACTGCCTGTTTCCCAAATGGTGTATTCCTAGAAAAACAAACTGGGAAGAACATTTTTCACAGCCTGGAAGGTGCCCAGCTATACACCAGGAGGTGAGGGCTGGCTTTGGTGCCTGTGGCTATCAGGCCTACGTACCTGCTTACAGCCCACAGCTGCTCCTCTGTGTTGTGCTCAGACTCCTGACTCCCAGCTCTGTCTGACAGGCCTGGCTCTGACCCAGCCCTCCGCCTCTCCCCACTCAGCACCTCAGGTTAAGAGGCCCTGGCTCATGACTCTTGAAAACCCAAATCCACCCCATTGTGAGGGTGACATTCAGCCATGCTTCTTTGGGAGTTTCCCAGGGGAGCAGGGTGGGCTGAGGGCCATTAAACCGAGTTTGCAGGTAGATGAAATGAAGCCTGGAGGTTGGCAAATTCAGAGCCAATAATGAGTTAGGAAGCCAGGCACTTAGCTCAGGCCGCAGGCCCTGGCTTTATTTAAGCTAGTGCCATCAGGGAGTGCTGAGGACTGGAGTCACGTGCCACTTAATGACGGGAATGTGTTCTGAGAAATGTGTCTCCGTTGTTGTGTGAACATCAAGAAGGCACTTACACACACCTGGGTGGTATAGCCCACTACACACCTCAGCTGTACAGCACAGCCTACTGTTCCCAGGCTACAGGTCTGTACAGCATGTCACTGTACAAAACAACATGAGATTAAATCAAGCACAAGAGAAGATGATGCAAACAAGAGATGCGGTAAACACGAGATGTATGAGGCTGCCACTGGCGTAGCATGGCATGCTCTTTTATAGCAAACTTTTTTTTTTTTTAATACGTAGAAAAAGTACACTCTAAAATATAGTAAATATATAAACCAGTAATATAGTTGCTGATGATCAACTTTCATGTACTGTATATAATTGCATGTGCTACACTTTTATACAACTGGCAGCTGTAGTAGGTTTGCTTACACCAGCATCAACACAGACATGTGAGTTGCGCTACAATGTTATGATGGCTACAATGTCACTAGACAATAGGAATTTTATGGCACCACCATGGTATACACCGTCTGTTGTCAACTGAAACATCATTATGCAACACATGACTGTGTAGCATTCTTTCTCTCTCTCTCTCTAACACAAACACGCATGCACACACACGCGTGCGCACACACACACACAAACGCGTGTGCGCGTCCCTTAGATCTCAGGAAGAAGAGTGACACAAATGGTAGTTTTCTGTTGTTGGGCTTTGTCATGTTGCAGAACAAATGCTGGCTATACAACAGGTTTGAAGAATCTCCTGTTTAAATGACATCTCAGACGGGCCTCCAGCATTTTAGCTAGCTGGCATTGTCAGGTACAACCCTGGAGGTCAGGGTACCCTCAGCCATTGGCTATTTCTATGAATTTACCTACTCTGGGTATCTCATGTGAATGGAATCATATAGTATTTATCTTCTTGTGACTGGATTATTTCACTAGTACAATGTTCATCCACGTTGCAGCCTGTGTCAGAATTTCTCTCCTTTGTAAGGATGAATAATAGTCCACTGTATGTAAATCCTGCATTTTGTTTTTCCATTCATTTGCTGATAAACATTTGATTGCTTCTACCTTTTGGCTATTGTGAATAATGTTGTTATGAAATTTTTGTTGAGACCCTGGTTTTAATTCTTTTAGATCTATACCCTGCAGCGGTATTGCTGGATCACATGCTAATTTCATTTTCAAGTTTTTGATGAACCACCATACTATTTTCCAGAATGGCTTTACCATTTTACATTTCCACCAACAGTTTATAAGGATTGCAATTTCTCCAAATCCTTGCCAACACATTATTATCTGATTAATAATGTTGAGTGTCTTTTGGATTATTTATTTATTTATTTATTTATTTATCAATTCTGCCAATCAGAGACAGTTTCTAGTGATTGCTTTTCTCTCTCTTTTTTTTTTATTGTCAGACTTTCTTGTATCTTTGTGTGTCTCATAATTCTTTATTAATAACTGGGCTTTTAAAGTAATTTAATGTGGATACTATAGAAATTAGATTCCGCTCCTCCTTTCCAGGACTTGTGGTTAACACACTTGCTGTTTGTTGTTATCATTGCTGTGTGATTAGGGGCTTTCTTGAACTGAATCTCTTCCTTGGAATAAAGCGTATATTTTTTATCATGTGCAGCTATTGAATCCTCTGCTTGGTTGGCTTAATAATCAGCATAGACAGAGGTTTCTTTTTAATTCTTGGTCCAGTAAGTCTCCTGCTCTGTGCCAAGCATATGATGGAGCACAATTTCTGTATTCTGCCAGTTTACGATTTGTTGCCTGCTTGAGCAGAGCCACAAGGTAAGCCAGAGGTGAGGGACTGAGGCTCTCTTGGCTCTTTCCTGCACATGTAGACAGCCCTGCGCGTGCACGTGCTTTATAGATCCCCAAGAATACGTTGGAGCTTTGCAAAGCCCCTTTAGTTGTCTTATTGCCTAAATTTTTGCTTAAGTTTTTGCATCAGCTTCTGGTTTGCTCCAGCTGGTATCACCACCTCAGGCAGCTGCGATGTTAAACAGTTGTTACCAGGTGTTTTGGCAAGCACTCTGGAGACAGGGCTTTTCCCAATGTGTACAAACATTTCCAGGGAGCTTCTAGGCAGATCAAACAGTGACAATTCATTTGGGGAGCTTCAAACCTGTTAGCCTCCTCTAGTGGCTGCTACTTTTCATAGGTACTGTGGTTGCGAGGCTGATGGTTTTTTTTAAGGGTACCGTAGGACTGAGGAGACAGGCAAGCTAAAATAGTACAAATATTGCTGTTCTTAGCAAAGTTCATATGTTTATATGTTTTTCTTGAATAAACATTTCTTGGGTCATTGCAAGCCTTTCATTAATTTCTTGTTCTGAAAGGTCAATTTTTCCTAGTGTTCTTGCTGCTCTTCTGAAGGATCAGATTTTCAGAGGTCCTTAATCTAACATTCCATAAGTGCATCTTTCACTAGATTTTTAGGAAGAATTTCTTGGAGCCCTAGTGGATAAAAGAACAACAACCTAGGGCTGAAAAGGGAGCTGTGGAGAACTGGTGAGAGACTCCATTTGTCTCTGAAGGCTAGCGCAGGCATCAGCCCAGCAGCATTTGATTGTTTCATCCCTGTGTCTTCCCACCTCCTTAGCCGTTATCCTTCATCTGCTCACCAGTATTTCTTTCTGTCTCCCTGCTCTCTACACCCCTTTCCTGTCAACAATCATTTATTGACCATCTCCTGAGTGCCTGGGGGTCCAACCTCAGCCCCATGCTTTGGTGAAGGAGAAAGGCAAGTTTTCAGAGCAGACCACCACAAGCAGGTGTGGGAAGTGCTGTGACTGAGGGAGGTGTCTGGGGCTGGGAGAGCCCTGGGAGCCCGGGGAGAGCAATGGATATTCTTGGGGAAAGGCAGGATCTGGAAGGAGAAAGGTCCTTGCCCAAGGTCCCTAGGAAAAGGAACCCCAAGGGCAAGAGAAGAGCTGAGAAACGGGCCAGTGGGGTTGTAAGACATCCATTCCTTTATGATAAGAGACATGTAAACACTGCAGAGCCACGGAGGCACTTGCCAGGCGAAGCCTCCCTCTGCAGCTAGAGTGAACCGACTGGTGCCCACAGGCAGGCAGGAGGGCTCAGCTGTCTGCAGGTCTGCAGTGCATCAGGAAGGCATCTCAGTCAGATACCGTCCCACCAGGCAAAATGGGCCCTTCTCCCTGGGACACAGGAAAAGTCCTGGTTTTACAAGGGAAGGCGCCAAAGCCAGGATATGAATGTGTGCGAAACTACCTAGAAATAAACACCAGGCCCAGCCAGAACTAATCAGTAAGGAACATCTGCTCCGTGCTGTTCACACCATTCACTGAGAGGCAGAGAATCAGCATGAGAAAGGGCAGCAAAGAGGATGAGGTGCAGCCTCATCAGACTTGGGCAGATAGCCCTTGTCCAGTGGCTGACTTTTGACAAGACACTTCTGCCCTTGGAGCCGCTGTTTCCTTATCTGAAAAATGGGGCTAAGAGTCAGGGGTCCAGTAAATCCTTGTTTTACTTTGACTTTTAGATTGTATAAATTGAATCATAATTTTAATAGGTTTTGAATATGTTGAGTAATATTATATTTTGTTGTAAAAAAAAAAAGTCGCTATGTGTTTGTTTCTTATCTCCTTCCAAAGTGGACATCAGGAGCTTACAATAAAAGGTAATAATAACATGTTTTATGAGGATAGACATGAGAACTGAGTGATGAAGTGTGTATTTGGTGGGTGGGTGGTGTGTGTGTGTGTGTGGTGGTTGTGGGGAGGTGATTACACACAAAATCTAGAGTAAAGGAAGCCACAGCAATCAGACATGAAACAGCCTTCAGCTTCTGGAAGTCAAAGCATACAGGGAACATGACACCATTTCCTACCAGTGCACTCTAGCGAGTTTATCTGGAGGGTCTCTGTAGAAAGGACTAGATAATGTAAGCACGCAGCACACCACGGGGGTAGCAAACCCACACCCAGTGCCAGAGAGAAGAGTCTGAGGCCCAGAGGGAGCCTGCCTGGCTCCCCTGGCCCAATTGGCCGGGGTCCTCTAGGTGGTGGGCCCCTGTGACACCACTACCACACCCTCCTTGTAAAGCAGCTTAGGGGCCGAGTGTGTGTGCCTTCATTCATTCATTCATACATACACTGTGCATTTATGTTCTCTGTGCTGCCCTGTGCCAGGTTCTGTGCTGGAGGCTGAAGACTTGGGCTGATAGTCCTCAGCCAGAGGGATTAGAGAAGGCTTTTTAAAGGAGATGTTTGAGCTGGACTTTAAGAACAAAGAGCAATGAACCTGGGGTAGGAGTTAAGGTAGTCCTGGGCAGGAGAGGACAGAAGAGCAGGCTCAGAGTGAGAGGGCCTCAGACTCCCAGGGTGAGGCTAGAGGTAGAGACACGGTGGAGGAGTGGTGAGGATGGTGAGGACAGAGAAGGGGGCACAGGTCTGAAATGTACTGAGGAGGAGACTGACCCGGACTTGGTGGTGGGGGGCATCCAGGACTACACTCAGGTGTCCGCACGGGGAAGTGGGGGCAGGGATGCTGGAGGTCTCTGCCTGCGATGGGAAGCTGGGGGAGAGAGGGCTGGGGGCGGTGCTGGGCTCAGTGGGGCCATGTCCAAACTATGGGCCCAGAGGAGATGACTTGGCTGGAGTCAAGGAGGGGGCTTTGTCAGTGTCATGGGGGAGCTGGAGCCATGGGTGGAGTGGGGGAGAGAGAAGGAGGCTGGGGGCAGATTCATTTAAGAGGCAGGTGAGGTCCTATAGAAAAAGCAAAGAAAAAGAGAGTCAGGGA
>CM053515.1:33675959-33859165 GCA_028627145.1 Eidolon dupreanum
ATCAGTTTCCACAAAGAGAGGGAGCTGCTTCAGAGTGGGAGGCTAGCGGTTGAAGTTTCTGAGGCCAGCGATGAGATTTGGGGGCCGCCAAGGGCATAGAGAGGAGAGCCACTGGAACTGTGATGTCAAGAAGCCAAGAAAAGACAGTCCTGGGCACTGTGGCCTTGGGGACAGTGGCTGGAATTGGAAGGGAGGGGAAGATCTGACCCAAGACCAAGGGTCCTGAGTAATGGGGTGGGAGGGGACAGATGCTTCCAGCCAGGTACCTGGTCAAGGGTAGACTTCCAGGCCTAGGTTTAGGAACTAGGAGAACCTGAGACTCACCGGGATCACCTCTTCTTCCAGGCTTGCCACGCCGTCCAGGGGGGCCTAGAAGGAAAATAAGGACAGACTCGTTGAGAAAGGAAGCCAGTGAGTTTGATACAGCCTGCCTGTTGCCAGTCCACCCACCCACCCTGCAACAGCATCCTGGGGTCAGCCTGCCCACCAACCTACTGGTTGGTGGAGGGGAGAGGAGTGGGGAGAAACCATCTCCTGCCCACCCCATCCCTCTCCTCTGGGCCCTCCCCTGTAGGCTGTGTTCTCAACCCTCATGCACTCATTCAGTTATTCAATTATCTGTTCATTTACCTATTCAAATCCTTCCCTAAATCAAAACAATTTACTACCTGGAAACTCTTGAGGTAGAATAGTCTGCAGCTGAGAAACTTCAGACTTATGAGAAATATAAGGCTAAGGGTGGAAGTTATCTTATGAAAGCTCTGATCAATGCTTTTAATATTCATTACAGTAAAATGGCAGGGACGACACACCACATGAAGGCACTATCGTGGCATTTCAAATACTTATGCTCAGTAACTGGCACTGTCCTCTCCATCTCCTGTCCTTCCTTTGCTCTCTAGAACCTTGGGCACCTCCACCTCCCACAGTTTGAAGGAGATGCTTGCTTACACATTTCTCATGCTTTATTGCAGAGAATGTGCACACGAATGCAGATTCTTTTCAGTATCCAGTCCTCCATCCACATGTTTTGAGACTTTCTGAGTGATGATAGGGACCATCCTGCTCTTGTCCACATCGGTCCCCGTGACTCGAAGGAGAGGATTCTGGGTAAGGAAATGCTGACTGGCCCACTGCCCCAGTCAGAGGTCCAGGCCCAGCACACAGCCCACCTTGCTAGGGAGGGGGGCAGTCTCTCCTGGAGCTTTCTGTAAACACCCCCGATCCCCTTTGCCTTATGTTTTCACTCTTGTCTGCCTCATTTTTACTCCCTCTTAGTTGGACTCTGCCCTGTTCTTCCTTCTCTTTTCTCAGGTGCCAGTGGAAAAGTGCAGAAGTGAGGCTGCATGTATTAGATTGCAATTTAAACAGCACTTTATACCTGTCTGTCTCTATCCTGCATGCCTGGTTCTGGGCCGGGCCATGAGGTGGCAGATCAGCAGGCTGTGACTATATTACAAGGCACAGCCCTTTCTTGTAAAAGTCAACCTTAACCCTCTCCCCACTCCTTGTCCCCTAAATTCTCAGAACAACCACCCTGGAGAGACAGACTGGCAGAAAATCAGGTCTGAAGCAGGATGATTCCCTGAACAATTAGTGTGTATGTGTGTTTTCCCTTTTTCCTTCTCCCAATTTTTAGCGGTGCTCACTGGGACAGGGATGGGGACAAGGACAAAAAGCAGAGCAGCCCACATCAGCAGTCAATGTCAGTCACCAGTGGGGCCTTCTGACTTTTGTTAAGGGGCATTCCCGGCTGGGGAGGAGGGAGGCCCTGAGAAAGAGATCCTGCGTGCTATTTTAGAACCTCAGACATTATAGGCTTGCGTGAGATGAGAATGAATCTGCCAGCCTTGGGGGCTTGAGATCAGGACGGTTCAACAAAATTAAGAAATTAAAAACATGCTCTTTTTCACGCTCCTGAGTTTTGTAATTTTTCAAAATTTTTTATCGTGGTCAAGAACACAAAATGTAAAATTTACCATTTTCAACCATTTGTAAGAGTACAGTATGTTAGTGTTAACTATACGTACAATGCTGTGCAACAGGTCTCTAGAGCTTTTTCTTTCTTTTTGTACATCTTTATGATTTAATAATAGTAACAGTTCCCATGTTCCAAGTACTTCTATACACCATGTAATTTTTTAAAAATGTATTTATTTTAATTAGTTTCAAGTACACAGTACATTGGTTAGACATCTATATAGTTTGTAAAACTACCCCCCCCCCAATTTCTCCTTCCTACCCCTGACTCTCCTCCTGGGCAACGAATTACTGCTAATTGTATTTCCTATGCTGTGCTCCTCATCCCCGTGACCATCTATCAGCTACTAATTTGTACTTCTTTAACTCTTCACCCCATTCTTCTAGACTCCAAAACCTCCCTCCCCTCTGTCCATCACAAAATTGTCCACTATACTTGTGAGTCTGTTTTTGATTAGTTTGTTCTTTTTATTCCTTAGATTCTGTATATAAGTGAAATCATATAATGTTTATTTTTCTCCGTTTGACTTAAATACCTTTTAGGTCCATCAAAACAATACCTTTTTCTATCCCCTTCTTTTTAGTCTGTGTCTTTTAATCTGAAGTGAGTCTCTTATAGTCAACATGTAGGGGTCTTGTTTTCCTTTCCATTCATCCACTCTTTCAGTTGGTGCACTTAATTCTTTTCCATTTAAGGTACTTATTGATAGGAATGTAGTTGTTGCCATTCTTTATTCCTGTTTTTCATACATGTTTTTTCTTCTTAAAGAAGTCCCTCTAACATTTCATATAATACTGGTTTGGTGGTGATAAATTCCTTTAGCTTATTTTTGTCTGGGAAGCTCTTTATCTGTCCTTTGACTCTAAATGATAGCTTTGCTGGATAAATTATTCTTGGTTGTAGATCTTGGGTCTTCATCTTGTCAAATATTTTTTGCCAAGCTTTTCGGTCCTGCATAGTTTCTTTTGAGAAATCAGCTGCCAGTCTTATGGGTGTTCCCTTATAAGTAACTCTTTGTTTTTCTCTTGCTGCTTTTAATATTCTTTCTTTGTATTTAACCTTTGGCATTTTAATTATGATGTGTCTTGGTGTGGACCTTTTTGGATCCCTGATTTTTGGAATCCTCTGAGCTTCCTGGGGTTTTATGTCCATTTCCTTCACCAGGGTAGGGAAATTTTCCATCATTATTTCTTCAAACAGCTGTTCAGCATCTTGATTTTCTTCAGTTATGCCAATCAGACGGATATTTGGATCCTTAACAGTGTCCCATATTCTCCTCAAATTATTTTTATAGTCTTGGCATCTTATCTCTTGCCATTCTGATTGTATGTCCTTGGCTTTCCTGTCTTCCAGATAGGGTATTTGATTCTTTTCTTTATTCACTTTGTTTGTTCCTTTGTTTATTCCATTTAATATACTTCTCATCTCAGATGTATTCTTCATTTCAGACTGGTTTCCTTTTATAATTTCCATTTCCATTTTTATGTTTTTTATCTCTTTGTTGAAGTTCTCACTGAATTTACACTTCCCATAAGTTTATTGAGCATCTTTATAACTAGTGTTTTGAACTCTGCATCTGTTAGATTACTTGATTCCATTATATCTGGATTTCTGTTCTGTTCTCTCATATGGTTTCTGCTTCTTTGTCTTCCCATTTGGGATGCCTTTCTGTGTCTGTTTCTATGTACTTAGCAAAGTTCCTAATCTCTCGGTCTTGTTAATGTGGATTTGTGAAGTAGATGTCTAGTGGCACAGTCCTGAGAGGATCAGCTGCAGGCCAAATTTAGCCCAAACCTCTGCCCCTCCAGGGCCACCTGTTAAGATTCAGCAAGCAATCCATAGATGCTGTGCTTATGGTTGCCTCAAAAGGCCACACCAGAAACTGAGGCCAGCTGCCTCCATTGTGAGTCTAGGCACTCCTCAGCAAGAAGCACCTGACTTGCTGAGGATACACCTGGATGTGGCTTGAGTGGGGCTGCGAGTTGGGGGAGGCGGGGTTTCAGGGAATCCTCTGGGCGCAGCGACCTCTGTTATCCAGTTTGATGATGTCATGGCTGTGGCGGTGCTGTGTCCAGTGCACTGGTAAGGGGGAGGGCTCAATAGGGAACAATGGATACCACCGGTACTTCTGTACAGAGCGAGTTTTGCCTCAGCCCTCACCCTGACGATGTCTCCTTGTAAGTCGCTGGTGCCCCCTGTGCGCAGCCGAATTGGCACTGGTGCTCCAAGTGAACAAGTCTGTCACTGCGAAAATCCGCTCGCGGACGCGGCCCCTTTAAGAGGTTTCTGCTGCTGTTGCTGTCGCAGCCTTTGTCTCACTCAGCCTCAAGACTGGGCAGCCCTGCTTTCTCACTCCGTCCTACCTTCTGCTGTTGCAGGATGCTTTCTTGGATTTCTCTCTAGTTGTATGGCTTGTTCATCTAGATTCCAGGTGATTTTTCTTTGTTGCTGCTCCTTGTTTCCTTCACAACTTTTATTTGGCTGCCAGAGGGATGAACAGAGCCTCTATTATCTATGCCATTTTTGTTCCCTCCTCAAAGCCATATAATTTTAACAACAAGGGCTATGATTATCCCTGTTTTGCAGAGGAGGAAACTAAGGCTTAGAGAAGTAACTTCATTTGGTCAAAGTCGCACATGCTCATGGGGCAGAGCCAGGGTTCAGCCCCAACTTTGACTCCCAAGCCTCTAGAGTTTTTTCAACTTGCAGAATTTGAAACTATTTACTGAATAACTCCCCTCTTGTCCCTCCCCCAGCCCTCCGTTAACCACTACTGTATTTTTTCTATGAGTTTGCCTATTTTAGATACTTCAGATAGGTGGAATCATGCAGTATTGGTCCTTTTGTGCCGGATTATTTCCCTTAGTATAATGTCTTCAATGTTCATCTATGTTGTTGAAGTGACAATTGTCTTCTTTTTTTTTAAAGGCTGAATAGTATTCCTTTGCATGGATACACCACATATTCTTCATCAATCCAGTATCTCATCTGGTGATGGACACTGGATCTTTTCCACTTCTTAGCTTTTGTGAATAATGCTGCAATGAACATAGGGGCACAAGGATCTCTTCAAGATCCTATTTTCAATTCTTTTGGAAAAACATCCACAAGTGGGATTGCTGGATTATATGGCAGGTCTATTTTTAATTTTTTGAGGAATCTCCATATTGTTTTCCATAGTGACTGCAGTATTTTACATTCTCGTTACCAGTGTACAAGGGTTCCAATTTCTCCATGTTCTCACCAACATCTCTTCATACACCTGTGGCCATTCGTATATCTACAAAATGTCTATTCAGATCCTTTGCCCATTTTTCAATTGGATCATTTATTTTTTGTTGTCGAGTTGTAAAAGTTCTTTCTATATTTTGAATGTTAACCCCTTATCAGATATATGGTTTGCAAATATTTTCTCTTTTTTGTAGGTTGCCTTTTCATTCTGTTGCTTCCTTTGCTGTGCAGAAGTTTTTTAAGTTTGGTGTAGTCCAATTTTTCTATTTTTGTTTTTATTGCCTTTTTAACCTTTGAGCTAACTTTTGTTTATGATATGTGGTTATCTGGTTTTCCCAAAACCATTTGTTGAAGAGACTGTCTTTTCCTCAACATATGGCCTTGGAATGTTGTCGAAGATGATTTGACTGTATCAGTGATGCACTCCTGGGTTTTGAGAGCAGAAATTCATGCGAGTTACATAGCCCTTGATTTTCCCTGATACCAGACATAGACCTTGAGTTTCATTCTGGAATCTCCCAGGGCCATGTTGACTCGTTAAGGCCAAGATTCTGGTACCTCATAACAGACAATAGCTCTTCGTCACACTGGCTAGAGATTTACAGCTTATGCAGTGCCTCCAGGTTGACGATTTCAGTGGAGGCCTGCAATACCCACGTATCCAACTGCCTACCTGACATATCCATGTGGGTGTGTCATTAAAATTTCGGGGCAGTCATGGCCAAAATATACGACTTGATCTCTTCTCAGCTCCTGGTGAGGCTGACGGTGTCTCAGAACCTCGCGAGGCTGGCCCAGTGTTAGGCATTTCCTCCTCTCTGGGCACAACTGTTTTCAGGGTGAGCCCATCCCTGTCCTCTGGGCTCTTGCCAGGCCACAGAAGCCATGCTTGGTTCAGCAAGGCCACTTGCCCTGGGCCTCGGGCTGAGAGGTGGGACATGGCAGGAAGGGGCCCACGAGTGGGAGGGGAAGCCAGGCTCTTCCCGGACCTAGAAGCTAAAGCAGCACCACGGTTCTCTGATGGTCATTACTGGGTATGACTGTAAAATTTTCCATCTGAGTAACTCAAGCCAGATGAGGACATTTGCTTTCGCTGAGGTAGCTGAACTGGTGGATTTGTCTAGGTGGTTCTCCTGGGTAGCATGGTTAGGCAGAAGGCCTGATGAAGATGGATGGTAGGGTGGGCAGCTGCCCAGGCAGGGGGGTGCCCCACCTCCCAGGGCCTTTGGGGGACCTGGAGTGGGATGGGGGCCCAGTGTTGCTGAGCACCCAGAGTCTGTGGAGCTGCAGGCCTGACAGGCTGGATGGGAGTCTGAACTGAAGGGCTTAAGTGGAGAAATAAAATGAGGCTGCTACTCATGAACTCTCTCCAGGGCCAATCTAAACCAGATTCTGGAGGCTTCTGTGTGAATAACTCACAAATTAACAACCAGTCAACCCTTTAATCTGAGATTCATACTGTATTGTTCAACCGTGTCTGGGACAATTCCACCAGGAGGCAACATGTCCAAACCCAAACTCATGTCCCAGCCCACGTGCTCCCCCTCAGGGTTCCATCCTCATCTTAACGCAGGCATCACCAGTTCCCACACGGCCGAGCCAGAAAGCACCTGGAGTTGTCCTGTAGCATCCTTACCCCCACCCTTCCCTCCAACTGAGACCTCTTTCTCTGCATCAGGCAAACACTCCCCCAATGCCTAGCCTCTTCCTCTCCCATTTTCTCTTTCTGCCATGTATGACTTCTCCTTTCCTAACAGAAGGTAGTTCACTGAAGTGTGTAGTCTTCATGTCATGCAGCTCTGCATCCCCAGCTACCTGCATGGGCAGGACTGATGACATTAGTTGAGGAAAGGAAGGAGGGAGGGAAGGAATGGATGGGTAAAAGATTGTCAACACTAACAAGATTCAGGGGTTAGAAGAGATGCAGGACTGCCTGGTTTGATAGACATGGGCCATTGAGACAAGGGGCACTTTCTGCCCTCTTTTTTCCTCGATGGCAGAAAGTCAGAGGTGGAGAGGTCTGCCACAGTGGGTGAACTCAGAGGCCATGGGTGCAGGAAAGTGCCAGAGCTGAGCTCCGTGCTGACTGCCTGGCTCCCATCTGCTGCAGAAGGGGAAGGCAGAAAAGTGCTCCTTCTCAGATTTCCAGACTGCTAGGATCTGAGGGCTGGTCACGGGCATCAACCTTGGTTCAGTGTCTGCTGGACGCCAGGCTGGCTGCTCGTCCAGTGAGCTTGTCTATTTCCCTAACAGCCCTGGTGTCCACAGTACAGAGAACTAAGGCTAAACAGGTGAAAAGACCACACAGCTGCTGCCCTGCCTTAAGCTGCCAGGGCGGTTGTACCCAAAAAGCTGAACCACAGGGCAGGCAGCCCTGATGAGGAGAAAGAGGGTCTCCCTGGGGTAAGCAGTGGAGAATACTGGGGATCCCCTGTCCTGGCTGTGCTCCTGGGCATCTGGGCCAGGCCGGTATCCCCCACTGTGTGGGGACAGCCATGCCAGCTGGTCATGGCTAAGATGTTGCTCCAGACAAGCAAAGCCAGGCCCGCTGCCCAGTGGTTTGCTCCAGAGCTTCTTCCTTGCTAGCTTTCTTCTCTTCCTTCCTTTCTATAGTGGCCAGCACAGACTCGGACACTCAGGCTGCTCTGGAAAGCATCTGTCACAATTGGCCTGCTCACATACAGATGGGGAAACTGAGGCTGCGAGCAAGAGCACAGGTCTTGCCCAAGGATGCTACTGGAAAGCGGTCCCATCTGAAGAGTCTGTGGGTGGTGATGCTCAGTTCAGGCCGTTCTGCCCACCTCTGCCTGGGATCCCCATAGCTCTGGGTCAGGGGCTGGCAGCTGTGGGGTCCCCAGTGTTTCATAGTAGGTGCTGCCATAGTGGCATCTGTGAAATTTCCTTCCAGAGGCTGTAGGCAACAGATGTTAACAAGGGGGTTTTGGTGCACAAGGGAAAAAGAAGTGACTGATGTGAAAACTGTTTACCCCGAGCAAGTTACTCAAACTCTCTGAGCCTTAGGTCCCCAAATCACATGAGGATAAGAGTTTAGGGGTAGGGGCCACTACATCTGTCTTGCAGGACTGTTACACAGATGAACTGACAATAGACTCACCAGTTTAGGTACACAGAAGTAGGGCTTTTTTGGGGTTCTAAGAAACAACTGGATGGAGGGGGTCTCTGGCCATTAGAATCTGGGGCACTGATATAAATGGGTTCTTATGTGCCCCCCAAGGTGGGCAAAGCCTGAGACACAGCACCTGCACCTCAGTAACTTTGTGGGCAGAGTTTGAGTCCAGGCGTTTACCATGTCTTCAATTATACCCTGCACTGACCCTGAGCCCATGAAGACAAGGCCAGTCTGGGAACTTCCCATGTCTCTAATCACTGTCTGCCGGTGGACGTGGGAATGGAGATGCAGAGGCTGACCCATCCGGGAATGATATTTCTCAAAGAAATTCTGAGGTTTCAGGCATAGCAGGGGCTGGCGAGGGCCCCAGCTTGCTGCTAAATGACTCTGGATGCCCGTGACAACCATCTGCGCAGTAAGTAACCCCAGGGAGGAGGACGGTTTTCTCCAGCTCTGTTCTAAGCCAGACAAAATGGAACCATTTCTAAGTCAAAAAACTCATCTCTGTTTGGGCTAGAGAATACACACCAACTGACTAGCTACAAAGGTGGGGGCCTGAGCCCCAACAGGCTCTGTCAGACACCCCCTCCTCTGGCAAGGCCTGCCTGTCACTGTCCTCTCAGAACTGTGGGCCCACTGCTCCCCAGCCGGGCTGTGCAGGAGACAGTCTGCCCAGGCCCCTCCCTGTCCTCGGCCCTAGGCCTTGTCCCCGCTACCAACCCCTAAGGGCAGGGGCTTTCGTGCAATTTATTTAATTAAATCTATATACAGTTCTGCAAAGTGATTTAATCCCTCTCCACTCTTTTTTTTCTTAAAGATTAAGGAAACTGAGGCTCAGAGAAATCAAAAAATGCACCTAGACACAACAGCCAAAAGGTGGAAGGAAACCAAATGTCTATCGACAGATGAATGGATAAGCAAAACACAGTATATACACACAGTGGGATATTATTTAGACCTAAAATGGAAGGAAATTCTGACACAGGATACAACATGGATGAGCCTTGAGGACATTACACTAAGTGAAATAGGCCAGACACAAAAAGACAAATGTTGTGTGATTCCCCTTATATGAAGTGCCTGGGGTCAGACTCACAGAGACAGCCAGTGCGGTGGGGTGGCTGGGAGTCAGCATCACTTGGTACAGTGTCAGCTTTATAAGATGAAAGAATTCTGGGGATGGATGGTGTGATGGGTGCACAACAATATGAATACAGTCACTAAACTGTATACTTAAAAATGACAAATTTAAGTTATGTGTTTTACCTCAATTAAAAAAAAGAAAAGAAACACTTCCAGGTTCTAGTTACCAAAGGCCAGAGTGAGACTGAGTTTAGGCCAGCCTGTGGAGACCACTGTGATGCTGTTGGCAGCATGACTACCAGACAGTGACGTCCCCAAGGTCACACATGAAGGAGATGGCAGAGGTAGAATTTGAACTGAGGTCTGTGTGACTGTAGGGCCATTCCTGTGAACTGCTTGGCCACTGTGACCAAGGCCAACCTCTTCTTATCCTAGGATGTGTCTACAGTTTCCCTCGGCACTCAGAGCTGGCCCTTCTCATGGGCATTGCGGGGGGGCACCAATCTGACCCTCTTCCCAGAACTCTGAGAGGGCAGTGGGGGTTGGATAGTCCTAATCCCCCAGCCCCTCAGCCTGGAGCTCCCTGCGGTTTCCCAGAGCCCCAGGGACATCTTGGAGACGTGCCTTGAGCAGAGAAGGAAGGAGAGGTCCCTGGATTTGCATCTCCATGTCACCAGATCATCAAAACATCTCCCTAGCTCATTTTGTCTTACAATTCCAGACAACTTTGGGGTCTTTCTCCCTGCTCTTTTCCATCCTCGCCTAACAAAGCCCTTGCGGGAGGGAGGCAGGTCTCGTGCACACCTCTGGGTGGGCCTAGGGTACATGGCACTCCTGGGGTGGGGCACTGATGTCCTGAGAGGCTAGCTAGCTGACAGGCTGCCCAGATTGGCCAGCACCTCAGGCCATGTTGTCCTCGGAATTAAAATCACAGCCTCTTGCTCAACAAATACAACTCATTCCACAGGGATTTGTGTCCCCACAGGCTCATCCTCCATCACCCACATTGCAGGGAGCCCAATGGCGCTGAGTCCCACCACTTATTGCAAAGTACTAGAGCAATTTGGGGAAACAACGCCATGGGCTGCTTGGATTATTGGGTAAATGCTTGTTTGGACCAGGATGGTTGTTCAGGCTGGTGACAGACCTCTACTGCCCCAATGACCAGACCTGGCAAGACTGCTTGAACGTTGTGTCATTCAGTGACTAAATGAACAGAGCCCATGGCGGTAGAGGGGCGGGGCAGGGCTGGCTGATGGTCCCAACCTCACATTCACAAAGGGCCTTGCATGTGGACACTGATGTTCTCTCCAAAGAAGCTGACAGTACCAGACAGCCACACAGCCCCTGAGAGGGCTTAATGAAAACACGAGTTTGGCAGCACCATTTACTGAGTGTTTAACTTTATGCTTGGCAGGGATCTTGCTTCCACGGTATTAACTCATGTATTCCTCACATCAAACCTATGAGGAAGGCTACTATTACTATCTCCATTTTACAGATGGAGACACTGAGGCACAAAGAGATGTGTCCATGACTAAGGCCTCGGGGCGAGTGGAGAGTTGAGGAATCTGGTGTTTTTTGAGGGGTACTGTCTCCGTGCACCTTTGAGGGGCCTGTTTTTTAACAGAAACAGGAACTTGGGAGATGATGGGCTCTGGGGTCATACAGCTGGTAACGTGGTGGGGGGGCGTGCAGGGTGGACCCTGAGCTCACACTTCTGTGCCCTGCTTGCCCGTGGCTACACAGAAAGATACTTGTTGCAGGAGAGTGGTTAAAATAGTCCATGATTTATATAACCAGTTCTTGACATTTATTATTATTTTTTAAAATGTACTGGGAATCGTGAGATGGAATGGGCCCAGAGATGGCTCTTAGAGGTCTGTGAATTAAATATTGAATTAAAAGGCCACATGCTACCGCCAGCACTGGATGCCCAAGTGACATGGGCCGGCTTTTGTTACTTCTTCCGAAATCCCTGCTAATTCCTTCCCCAAGTCAGGAGGGGCTTTAATAAAGCGTTTAAAATGAGATCAAGGGGTCCAGACCCACAACTCACCCCAGTGGCACACCAGATTCAAGAACCATCTCCCAAGGGTCCTAAAGGGAGGGACCGGTTGGGGGCGTGCAGCGAGCCTAAGGAGGTATGACTGCTGACACTTGCTGGGTGCTTCTGCTGGTAACTGACATGTGAATACAATTGGCTCCACTAACAGAGGAGAAACTGAGGCCCAGAGGTGAGGCTACCTGTTCCAGTGGAAGAGCCACTGGAGCCAGGAGTCGGCCCACCTGCCAGGGCTCTTGCCAGCATGGACACTGCCCTCCCAAGTGCCTTCTGTCTGGGGTCATGGACCATGGTGCAGGCACTGCAGCTGGAAAGTGGACCGTCTCATCCTGAGGCTCCAGCTAGAAGGGCCTGGAAGAACATGGGTAGAGGGGACGAGTGTGCGTGGGTGGTTTTGAGGTCAAAGTGAAAGGGATCCCGGGAAGGGCTTTGAGTGAAGGCTACGTGCGGTGCTGCCAGGGATCCTGTGTCCTAGAGTGGGGACTTCAAGGGATTACTAGTGGAATCCTCCTAAGTGATGCACATAAGGCACTAGGGGACCCTCTGTGGGGGCAGCCTAGTTACAAGCCTTTTCTCGGCCCAAGCAGCTGAAGGGGGCGCTGAGCAAACTCAATGAAGAGAGAAAAGCCTCTCAGAGGAATGACAGAGACCATGGCCCTTCCCTTCTACGGGGCTCAGGCCATGAAAACATCTCTGAGGGCTGAAGGCCCTGACTGGCCAGCTGGCCTGGGCGGGAAGTGGGGGTAGCTGGGCAGACGCCCCAGAAAACAGAGAACTTTCTTGGGCTCTCAGATGATGGAGGTCAACCTGAACAAGGAAAGAGCTGGTGCCCAGGCAAAGACAGGGATTGCAATCAAGAACCTGTGTGCTTGATGCTGACAGCTAAACGGCTAGTACCTGCACAGGTGGCAGGCACATCTGGGGCACAGGCTGTGTGTAGTTGGTGTTGGAGGCTGGAGGTGGGTGCTCGGGGTGACTCTTTGGGGCTCTGTGAGACTCAGATCTGTACTAGTACGAATCAGCTTCTCACCAGAGCCCATTGTCTCCTGGGCTCCTATTTTTTGTTGAAAAACAGGCCCCACAGAGGTGACAGCACCCCCAAAGACACCATATTCTTCAATTCTCCACTCGCCCTGAGGCCTTAATCACAGACACATGGACCAGTGAATCTTGCCTAACTTCACAAAGGCTGGAATTTCTTGCTGTCAGAGAAGGAAAAGCTTTTTAATTTAATTTTTTATAACTAACATGTGAGCTTTGCTTTTCATAAAAATTCCTTAAAACCTGCATAAAGAAAACCCCACCCTGAAGGTCTTAGAAAAAGGCAGGTGAGACCAGGCAGCTGGGGCATGAACCTAGGAAAAACACTCAGAAAAGTTGGCTGCTCAGTGGGCACCGCCTGCTCCAAGGCCACCTGACCCTATGGGCCATAGACCTTGGACTCCTGGCTCCTCAGGATGGAATACATCTCTCTCTCAAGGGAGGGCTTGTAGCTCCCAGCAGGGCCTAAGGTGCTTGAACTTGTGCATCCAGGAAATATGGGGACCAGGTGGGTACTAGGGTGACCAACCACCCTAGTGTGCTCAGGACTGAGGAATCTCTTGGTACTTTCAGTGCTGAAACTGGGACAGCCCCAGGGAAACCGAGAGGGTCGGTCATTCCAGCAGGCAGCCAATGGGGAAGGGGGCTCTCGACACTGCCCCATCTCCCACCCATTCCCTTTTCTGCTCCTCAAGCCTGCCAGGCCCAGTCCTACCTCAGGGCCTTGGCACTAGTTGTCCCTGTTGCTTGGGGCTCTCCTCGCACATATCTCTCCATGGCTGACTCCTTGTTGTGCTTCCTGGATGCCTTCACTGACCACCATCTAAAGTTCCCAGCCCTCGGGGACTCTCGGTCATGTTTTCCCATATGATTTTTTCCAAGACATTTATCTCTATCAAAATTATTTAGTTTATTTATTTTATTTGCTTTTTAGTGTTTATGGTTTCTTCTCCTCACTGGAATGTGAGCTCCCTAAGAACGTGGCTCCTGTCTGCTGGATCATGGCTACAGCTCCCAAATGGCTGTACCACCAGAGCATGAATGAGCTCTGTTCTGGTGAGGAAGGGCACCAAGGATGGGCCACAGGAAGGGCACAGAGCTTCCAAGATGGGAGAAGGAAGATGGAAGTGGCACTCAGGCACCTGCTGCTGATGGGCGTGCAGTCAGATGCATGTCTGTGCCACCCACGTAATTCTCACAGTGGGCCCATGAGGTGGGGACACCAGCATCTTTGTTACAGAGAGGGGCAGGGGCTGCCCAAGGGCGAGTGGCCCCGCAGCCTGGGCCCCTGTGCTGCCAGCTGACAGGACTCTGAGGCTCGAGGAAGCCGTCCCAGCTTTGTGGACCACACGCCTCAGAGGAGCCAAGAGGCTGAGCAGGAAGATTCCAGGAGGCCCTGCAGTACCCCCTTGTGATTCTTTTCAGTATATATCTAGGAGTGGAATTGCTGAGTCACATGGTAACTCTGTTTAGCTGGGCAGCATCTTTTATTTATAGCAGCAAAGAGGAGCGTCCTGTGTCTGACGTCCCTCTTCATTCCTGGTTCCCTTGGGAGAAGCTGCCCCTCCTTTCCTTCTTGGCCTTTCTGGGATCATGGGCCCCGTCCTGCTGGGCCATTTCTCCTGAGCTGCTGTGGAAGGGCATAAAGCACACAACAGACAGAATCTTTACTGTCACAAAGCCTGTTTTCTGAAGAGGAAAGACTGCATTTGTGTACGAAATTCTGCTTTAACTAGTATGGTCTGGAGCCAGCCATTTTCTGCCTTGGAGCTTCTGCCTCCTCACTTTCAGAATGGAGATGGCATTTCCAGTTCTCAAGGTCATTTGAGATGAGCTAACACATGACATTTAACCTCTCAGACCTCAGTTTCCTCAGCCTCAAATGGGAATTTGAATCTCAAACCCCAGTCTGTCATTCATGTAGTCATTCCAGAAACATTCACTAGAGACCCTGCAGGCACTGGGGACCCCTCGACGGACCAGGCATGGGTCCCATCTCTAGGTTCTGTGTGCCAGCGACATCTATCCACCAAAGAGCTAACCATTCACAGTGTGGTGGGGTGGGCACTGGCTGACAGCCTGACTGGCTATGCCACCAGGGGACCACCCCACGACATGCTGTCCCTGCAAACTCAGGTGTGTTCACGCCCTTGTCGTGCCACCTTCTGTCTGCAGGGACTTTCTCTGGGCCTGGAAACTGGCCTCTCCAGAACCTGCTGGATTGTTCCTTCCTCCCCACAGCTGTTTGGAGTGGAAGGAGACTGGGCGGGGTGGAGGTTTGCTCCCTGGCTGGATGGCTGTGGAGGACAAGGGTTGGCATGTGGCACTGCCTGAGTGGAGAGGCATTGGTGAGCAGAGGCCTGAGGGCTAGGCAGCTGGAAGGGGTGTGGGTAGCCAGCTGGGTGCAGCCATCGGGATTCCCTAGACCCACCTGGCCCCGGGAATCCTGCCTAAGGTGACATTGGGGACTGCCTGGGGCCATCTCCCATCTATTCAGATGCCACAGTCTGAACAGAAACACCTGAGTGTCTCCAGACACAAGTAGTCCCTTTCTTTTCTGCCCTAGGTCCTGCACTGCTCCAGCTGGGGCAGTGCTGGCCCGACTCTGGAGGGTGCTCGCTGGGCATGCGATACTGGACCGGACAGCTGCTTGTGGTGCTGGAGGCCCACTGCTGAGAGCAACAGCTGCCTTCTATGGGCCCCAGGTCCTGCATACAACTTGTCAGGCCTCTGCAACGGGGGAATGTCATCATCACCACTGCTTGGGCTGCACCCAGAGCTTTGGAGCCAGGTTCTGGAATGCTATGGGGAACGAGGAAGGCGGCTCCTGCTGGTGGACCTGCTATGTGCCAGGCTTTGTGCTGGGGGGCTACACATATGTCTGCTCATCTACTCTGCTCAGTATTCCTGCTAGGGAGGTGGCATCCACCCTACCCTGCAGATGAAATGGAAGAGGCTCAGGGAGAAGAGACTTGTCCTGTCACACAGCTGGTGTGTGGCAGAGCTGGGATTCAAACCCAGCTGTGTCCAATTCCAAAGCACTTGCTTTTTTTTTTTTTTTCCCTCTTAAGAAGAAAAATAAATAGGGACTTTCTGGGGCTTCTCCCATCTAGCCAGATGTCATTGTCTTGCCAGAGACCCCTGGGTGTCCCCAGACACAAGCAGCTTCCTTCTCATCCTAGGCCCAGCTTGGCTCAGTGGGGGCGAGAGGGCTGGGGTTACTCTTAAAAGTGCTTGGTGGTACTCTGCCCTACCCCTAGTTTCAGATTCAGTGGGGCTGGAGTGACCAGAGAATTTTCACTTTTAATAAGTTCCCAGGGGATGTACTAACTATTGCTGGTTGAGGAAACATACTCAAAACTCAATCATGTTCTTTTCTCTCTCTCTCTTAAAATATTTTCTTTCTTACAAAATATTTCAAGCCTCATGTACTTTTTATAGTGCCATGTTGCCTTCTGTGTGCTCAGGGGATGAGAGGCTAGAGCCAGGCTGTGAGTTTACAGAACCCAGGGACAGTAGTTCTAGGCTCATGAACCACCAGCAATTATTTCTACTACTCCTGCCATGAGGACTGCTGTGGTGTACACTATGGTGCATTTACTGTGTGCCAGGTCATGTCAATCCTCGTGTAATTTTCACGGCTACTCTTGGTCTCATTCTACTGGAAACTGGGCCCAGAGAGGGCAAGTCATTGGCTTGAGGTCACATGGCATCAAGTAGCAAGGCCGAAATTCAGCCTATGTTGGTCTGGTGTCAGAGTTCACTCTCTGAGTCATGGGCTGTTTGGCTTCAGGATTAGATGAGATGAGATAGAAGCCCCTCACCAGCTGTAGAGGAAAATTGCTGAATGGACTAAACCAAAGTCATCCCACCCCACTTTGATTCTCCGTCTGAATCCCCCGAATCTGTGAACAGCACTGCCATCCATCCTTTACCCACCGGCCATGGGGAACGTGGATGGGTCATCCCATCCACACTTCCTGAGCACTGCCTCCAAGTATAAGAGGTGCCAGGCCATTGCTCCAGGTGGCTGACCACACCTCGTCCATTCCTGGTGTGCTATAGGTATCGCTGAGAACTCACAACACCCCTGTGCGGCAAGCACAACTGTCTCTATTTCACAGACGTGGAACCACAGCACTGGGGAGGTCAACCTGCCCCAAGTCACAGAATCAGGAGGAGAAAGAACTCGAGGCAGTCCCTCTCTGTCCTCACTGGGTGCCCTACCAGCATCTGACAGCCACAGCCTCCTGCTTCCCTGGTTTCCCAGTTTCCTTCATTCTTTCCCTCAGTCAGGGCAGTCCTTCTAAACCACTGGTCAGATCCTGCCCTTCCCTTCAAAGCCACCCTCAGGCTCCCCACTGTCCCTGGGACACAGTCTGAGCTCCTTGGCCAAGGCTCTTCCAGGCTGATCCAGACTTCCCTCTCTGGCCTGCTCTGCCCACCCTCTACTTGTCCCCTACACATAGCTGTTGGTCCACCTTTTGCCAGAACACCTGGCCCAAGACATACCGTGCTCCTGAGCTGTGTTGCTCATGTCTCCAATGTCCTTTCTGTCATTTTTTGTCAGGAAAACTCCTACTCATCCTTCAAGACCTAGCTAAGATACGGACCCTCCTCTGGGAAGTCTCCCTGGCTGCTCACTCTCAGGCTAGGGATATTTACATGCTACGGTACTTGGTGCACTGGGATGGAGTTGTTTGCCATCTGTCTCTGCTGGACCGTGAGCCCCATACTGGATCTGCCTTGGGCCTCTGAGAGGCTGGCCCAGGCCCAGGCCCAATCCAGCTAAACTAGGTCAAGGTGAATGGTCACTGGTGACCATGCCTAGAGGCTCTGGATTCTGGGGAGTCTACCAGATGCTGTGTCTGGATCTGATCTTTGCTGGGCACTGGGAAAGAAGATGAAATCTTTTCACCTTTATGCCTGTTCCCCTCTGCCCACTAGAGTGGGAAAATGCCAGTTTATGAACCAAAGGCAAGCAGCCATGGTTACTCTAGCCAGGGTTGTTGGGAACCACTGGGGACAGACCTTGCCCCGGTGAACTACTCCTAACCACTCCCTGGGGAGAGCCCTGAGCCCCACGTAATTAGCCGCATGTGTGTGAGAGACAGGTCTGGTTTTTTTCTCAAGGATTTATGAGGACGGGGCGTATTATCACTGACCTCCATTTCAGGAAAGGCCTCTTTCTGGAACACTTGCTGATCAACAGGAAAGCACATATGCTCGCTCGCAGTAAGCCTGCCTGACAGCGTCATACCCACCACCATGTGTTTCTTGTCTCAAACGCATTTTAGCACTCGCTTTGGGGACTGAGGGTATTTCTGAAGGTCCCTAAACACAGCTCCGAATGAAGGACTTATAATTTACCCTTCATGAAAGCCGTCGCCGCTCTTTCAAAACATACTTAGAAGTGGGCTCAACATTTATTTAGAGAAAAAAATTTTTTTTTAACAGACAGAAAGGGAGTGTTTGTGAATTCTTTCCCTCACCCTCCCCTACTTGGGACCTTGGGAACAAGTCCTGAGTTTCACACTGACACCCTTAGAAGGGACTGTGAACGTGTGAATACGGGTCCTCTTGGCTCAGGCAGTTCTCCAGTTCACCCTCTGTATTCACCTGTTATGCTGTTTCTCCCTCTGTCCCACCCTCCCTTTCTCTTCCTTCTACTCACGCACTCCCATATCGTCACTGTTCATCCATCCATTCGTCCTCCCGTAGAAAAACTACTCAATACATAGTTTTGGGAGCATGAACGATTATTCATCTAGATAATCAAATATCCACCTGCACATTTTTTCATCCATTCAGCCATCCATTTGGCTATCGGTCTTTGTCCATTCATCCTCGTGATCGTCTGTCCATCTGTCCGTCAGTCCATCCACCCACCATTGACCCACTCTGGGCCAGGCACTGGAGGTACTCAAATGAGTACATCTGGTTCTCGGCCTGGAGCAGCTCACAAGGAGCTGGGAGATGACGTGTAAACAGCCCATTGCAGTGCGGGAGACAATCTGAGAGAGACGCCTGGGGAAGGGGGCGGACCCCTGAGAACAGTTCCGGTACAGAAGAGGAGATGGAGCCACCCACAGGTGAAACACCTGCTGGTCCGGCCCGGCTCCTAGAACCAACGCAGCAGCAGCCGGGGGCGAGCAGAGTCAATGGCCCCTGCAAGGCCTGAAATTCCACAGTGCCTTGCAGACATTTTCTGTCCGAAACATCCTGGGCCCACTCAGGTGTATCACTCTCTTAGGATTCTTATAGCAATCCTGCATCTCTATTCTGCATACCAGGACTCAGGAGAGGGGAGGACAGATAAGAAGTGGCAGTGCCTGCATATCAGAGTTTGAGGACTGGCGGTGAGTCCGCAAAGCCTGCTGTAGTTTATTTAGTAGGTGGCCCTCAGACAGCACCAGCTGCTGGCCCATTGCTCTCATTCTGAAGGCTTCTAGGGCGCCCAGTTGCATGAAGTCAGGGTTCTCCCTACACCCACATGTCCCAGAGCTAACTGGACACCCCTGGCAGGTTAGTTGTGATCCCTCTCTAGGAAGCTGAGTGCTCTGCTATTGTCAGCGCCTCCCTTCTCCTGGCCCTAGGCCAAGGGGCTGAGGACAAGGACCTTGTTCACAGAGCAGGGACCATGCAAGCCAAATTTCAGGGTCTGGACAGGCCGTGGGCTCTGGATCCTGCAGAGTAGCCTTGGTCCACAGAGGGAGCATCCTAAAAACTTGGGTGAGGAGGGCAAGGCAGCCCCTCTGTGGGTCCTCAGAAAAGAAAGAGTCATTTTATATTTACGTCTTCACAGAAGTCTTTCCTTTTATGTGGTCCATGTTCAATTAATTCTTTGAAAAAAAAAACTCAACACCAAAGTACTGTTTGGGGAAAACATACAACTTCAACCAACGCTAATCAGTGTTAGTTCTAGATGCTTATCTCTATAAGCCGAGGGATCTATTAAGAAAATAAAAGGAGCCTGGTAGTTAAGAATGAGAGACGGAATGTATGCATTTATCTCTACTACTTCCAGAAACCTGAGCTCCAAGGGCAAAGAGGTCAGGAGAGGAAACACTAGCAACAACGTTTAGGAAGCCGGAAGTAGACAAATGAGGGATTAGTGTTTGTGCAGAAATGGGATTTTAAACTTGCAATGGGGAAAGCTCAAGTGCAATTGGGCCCCCACTGCAGAACACCCAAAGCTCAGGAAATGGCAGCACTGGGCACCTGAGGAGCTAGACTCTAGACCAGGGGTTTCAAACTAAGGCCCCTGGGCTAAATTGGGCCCACCGCCGATTTTTGTAAATGAAGTTTTGTTAGGACACAGTCTTGTCCATTCATTTATGGCCTGTCTCTGGCGCTTTTGTGCTGCAACGGCAGAAGCGAGCAGTTGTGACAGAGATGGTATTGACCTCTGATCTGGACAGTTGCCCTTTCTTAAGATGGGCAGAAATCTGGGGGTTATTTTCTGGAGAGAGGGAAGTAGAGAGTCTCTTGCTTGCAGTAGGCCAGGCAAATTGAGGGAGGAGTACCATCAAGTGAAAGTTTATAGGTGGAAGGTGGAGGCCCCTAGACCTGTCCTTCCTTGATGTGGTTCCCAAGATGCAGGCAGCCTGGTCTTGCTTGCAGGCAGGAGATGGGAAGGCTCACCCTAGGGAACTGGATGAGCCTAGGAGAAAAGAGTTGGCCAGTTCATGCCCCTGTGAAGCCACAGTTGATGAGCCCCACCTATGTCCATGGAGCTGTTAGGCAGCCTTTTTAGGCTTTCACTCTGAAAAGTGAGCCAAAGGCATCGGATGTTTGAGGGACCCTCTTACATGGAAAACAGAAGGTGAAACGGGTGGAGAAAAATAACTCAGAGGACAGAGGCTTTCAAAAACAGAAAACTTAAAAAAACCACCACAATTAATATGTTCAGAGATGATGGTAGATATGATATCCATGAAGCTAGATCAGGATGCTATTAAAAAGGAATATTCAGAGAACATTTGTACAAAATTTCTTACAGATTAAAAACATGATAGCAAAAATGAAAATTAGATTAGAAACAGAGTTGCAAGAGAAACGTGGACGCAGTCTCTAAGCAAGTAGAACAAGATGAACAGGTGCAGAAAATTGGGAAAAGAGATACAGTCAGTTCAGGAAGTCAGGATCAGTCCAGGGACTGTTACCCTCTCCTCTCAAACCCACCCCTGCCAATGATAAAAACTTCAGAAAGAAGGAACGGAGAAATTTAGATTGGGAAATCATTAAAGAAATAATTCAAGAAACTTGGATATCATGAGTTTCTTTCTTGGATTTCTTGCTGAGAGTCCAGCTCACTGAAAGAAAGCAGACCTTGCTAAGGCACTTACTTCGCCTTGACATTTCAGAACACTGGGGTTAAAGAGAAGAAGATTTCAGAAGATTCCAGAGAGAAAAGAGAAGTTTTCATGAAAAGAACTGAGACAAAAGGAAGGCTTTGGTCTTCTGATAGATAATGTCTACAATGGAAAAATCAAGAAATTGCAGGATATTCGTGGTATTTAGTGGAAGGTGACAATTATCAACAGTCTCCCCGCTGTCCCCCATTTGTCAGGCGCTGTGTCAGGGGCTGTGGATCAATGGGAGTAAGACAGGCACAACCCTACCCATCATTCAGACTTGTGTACCAATGATGCACCAAAGTACAAAATGGTAAATGCTGTGCAGGACAAGTATGGTGACCTCTAACGGTGTGTGACAGGTGAACGCAACCTGGTCTAGCAGATTCAGCTTTCCCTGAGAAACTTGTTCTTGAGAAGAGGACAGACAGATGCCCAGAGAGAGGAGGGATAGCAGGCGCAAATGCTCTTGGTGAGAGATAGCAGGGCCTCAACCTGGCACCCGCATCAGAATCCCCTGAAGGGACCACAGCACAGGGTTTCTGATTCAGTAGTTTTTGGGGTGGAAACTTCAGAATTTTATAACTCTAACCATGGCAGATGATGGCGTTGCTGCTGGCCCAGGACCACGGTTTGAGGAGAACCAACCTAAATGTCCGCAGAGCCCAGTCCTAAGGGGTTTGTGCTTTATCCTTCAGGCCAGCAGTTCTCAAGCAGGAGAACCAACTGGGTGTTTGTTGAGAATGCAAAGTTCCTGGCCACTCCAGAGATTCTGATTCTTTGGGTTGGGCAGGACCTGTGTTTTGACGTGGTCCCAGGAGGCCATTCGAGGTTTGGGAGTCAGGGAACAGGCATGCATCTCTTGCAGTCATGTAGGAGCGAGATGATGGGACCTCACCAACCAGGCACGGGACTAGAGGTGGAGAGTGCAGGGCTGAAGATGGCTTGAGGACAATAAAAACCAAAGGGTGTGTAGGAACAGGGCCAGCATGGATGGCTCTGGGCTTGAAGGTCCAGCTCCCCAGCCAACAAGCACTGTCAGCCTCAATGCCTCAAAGCCTCTCTTTGTCAGGCAGAAAGCCCTCCTCCAAGTGGCCAATTTCAGGTTTCAAGTGTCAGCTGTATTTTCTGCTCCTGGCCCCCTCAAACCTGCCTGAAAGTTCACTGCCAGATTGACTTCCAAATTTTGTGAAACAATTTATTCCCGGGTGAAAACGACCATATCTGATTTCTTTCACAGATGCCCCAGCCAAGATGGAGATCTGCTGTGTCTGACTTTAGAATCCACCAGAGTCAGTTTCTGTTTCTAAGACAACTGGGTGAGGCCTCAATTCCAACTCCATCAGATGGAGTGAGCTGGCCCCTGAGGCCCACCTGCTGCTCCTGGCTTTTCTGAGACCCAGGCCCCAGGTTCCCCCTGCCAGCAAAGAAGGAGAAACCACAGATCCCACAAAGCACACATGTCTCCCCACCCCCACAAGGAGAGACCTGCTATTTGTTGGCCAGATTGAGTCAGTAAAAGTCCAAAAAGTCCCCACACCTAAGAGGCTCTATGGCCTCTGTGTCAGGCCTGTCCCCTTGGGTCCTCCCTGGGCAATCTCAGTCCACCCACATTCAGAGTCAGGATGAAAGGCTCAGATGAAAGGTGATGGACAGCAGTCCCGTGGGGCCCTCTGCCCACGTGACATGGAGCCGCCAGTAGAAAGTTCCAGGAATTGGAAGCCTGTCTTGCTTCTCTTGGGTGGCCAATTGGAAAAGGCATGTATTCGAGGGGAGAGGTGGTTCCTGAAGGCTTCTCAGGGACCCAGGGACTCTTGTATTGCTGTTCCCCCTCTGCAGGGCCTGCGGAGAAGGGCCTAGAGACCCCTGCCTTCCTGATGTTTTCAAAGCCCCTGCCCTCCATTTATGAGGTATGGGCCATCCCCACCCCCTATGCACTGTATTTCTGTGAGCTTCGACCTTAGTTTTTTCAGTCCTCAGTCCTCACAGCCACCTCGTGCAGCACAGTCCCTCTTTTCTGTGTCACTCAGGGCATGTCGTGCTGCTCAAGCCCTCCAGCCCTCTCCTGCACTCAGGAGATCCCCTCCTCCCCTTGGCCCATAACCTCCCTGTCCATCTGTCTCTCAGCTACATCTGTGACCTCATTTCAAATCCCCCCTGCCCCTGTTAGCCACACGGACCTTCTTTCTGTGCCTCCTATGCCCCCTACCCCATTCCCATTCTTCTGCCTTAGAACACTTGCCACCTCCCCTGTTGGACCCTCTTCAGCCTTCAGGTCTCAATTCAAGTGTCACCTCCTCAGAGTGGCACTGACCCAAATGGCTCCCAGTACTTCATCACATCGCTGGGTTCCCCACATCACATTTCCTCATCCTGCTGGAGTGTAAGCCCCAGACAGGACAGTTCTTGTCTAGCTGATTTCCTAGTGCTTGGCATACAGCTGTGGCTCAGAAATATTTGTTGAACAGATGAGACGAGAAAACAAAAACATGCAAAGAAGCAACTTGCTCCAAATCACAAGCTAGCAGAGGCCTGTCAGGCCTGGGCACTGGCCTGGCTGTCATGTTGTGTTCCCTGCTGCTCCCCTCCCCTACTGGGGTACTGGCTTAGGAGGCTTGGGTGGCCATTTCCTCTCACGAATATGTCCCAGTCACAGGAACCCAGAAGGCAGAAATGCTGCTTCTGGGTTTATCTTTCAGAGACGTTGCAGAATCTGCAAACCAGGTCACAAAGAACGAGTCGCCAGCAGAGGCTTTGAAGACAAACAGACCTGGGCTGACTTCCAGCTCCACCACTGGTTGAGTAGCAGTTAGCAGGTCAGCTAGCTCCCTGAGGCTTGGTTTCTCTGTCTATAAACCAGGGATCATATGGCGCCTACTCTCTGGAGTTGCTGTGAGGTTAATTAAGACCCAGCACATCACGTACTGAGCACAGGCCTGGCACTTGATAGTACTGCGATAAAAATAAAAGTGGCCACTCTGCTTAGCAGGGGCTGAGGCTCAGAGCTCACCATTCAGTCGAAGCTCTAGTTCTGAGAGGAGAGGTCCTGGCCATGTGCCCCCAGGGCTCTGTTCAAGGCCCTCAGGGAATCAGCATCCCCTGGGGGATGTGGCTCCAAAGATAAAGGCAGCCACCAGCAGCAGGAGGGTGGGTCAAGTACAAACACTGCAGGGCACAGAACTCTGGACGCAAACACAGTGCTTCTCCACTTCGGGCAGAACTGGGACATCTGCACCGCATTTCATCTTTTAATCCCAGCTGTTATCAGCTGCTGAGAAACAGCTGAGCCCAGTCTTCAAGCTGGCAGAGCCTACCTCTGAGTTCCACTGAGAGATCAAAGAATTCAGGAAGGGTGACACAGCTGCCCAGACTGGCAGCCCGGGTGGCTGACCGGCAGGGCAGGGCTGGGAGGAAGGCACATGAAAGCCGAGCAAAGTCATTTGGCTAGAGGGTGGGCACAGCTGCCAGGAGGCTGACCAGTGGCTCTGAGTTGTCAGGTTGGGGGGCGTCTTTTCTTCACTGTTTTTGTTTTTGGGAACCCGGCAACTTCCTGGTGGTGTGAAGTGCCTGGTCCAAGCCCATGGATGCAAGGTAGAGGGCTTGCCCAGGTCTCTGCTGGGTGACCAGAGCTCCTCGTGGTTGATGGCCATCTGTGTCTGCCCCAAACCTCTTGATCACCCTCTTCCCATTTGGATGCTTTCCCATAGCGTAAACCCAACCTTGCAACTTGTCTTCTTTCTTGGGTCTGGCCAGGTGTGCTTTACCTCCCATCCATCAGACATATCTGCTTCAGAACTGAGTTTGGTGGGGACAGAGGTGGAGCCTGTTCCCCAGGTGGAGCCAACAGCCCCAGGTCTCTTCCTGGTCTGGGGCAGTGCTCCCTCACAGGCTGGCTCCTAGCTGTGGCTCTGGGGCCACTCCTGAAGCTCTGTCCTCCTGGGGCTTCGTATCCCTTACTAATCCTTTCTTTTTCTTTTCTTTTTTTTCTTAAACTAGATGGACTGGACCCGTTGTTGGCAACTATGAATCCTGACAAACTCCTCCAATGACCTGTTCCCCCCCAACAGTTTCTAACTCTCCTGCTTATAGGTGGAAGCGGGATACATCAATAAAGAAAACAGACTCATCCAGCAAAAATCACAAGGCAGCCCTCGGGCTCTATATTTGATTTTTTGACAAGAATGTGGTTTAAAGAGGTCTTTCTTTACTAGGAGAAAAGAGAGCACAAGCCCCAGAGTGAATGGTGACTGACACTCAAGTTCAGGGCTAGAGAGACAGTAAGGACTAGTGGAGGCTGGAGTACATCAGATGGCACACTGTGTCCAAAGGGGCAACGACTGTCATTACAGCAGACAGTTTCCAGATCCCTTCATTTTTCAAAGGAAGCCAGAAACTATGATTTTTAAAAATGAGAAATGTCCCACATTTTTCCTGGTTAATTCACATTTTAAACATGCAATGAAGGCCAAAAAAACACCAGGAGCTCAGTACCTTCAAGTCTAGGCTTGGTCTACGGTTGCCCCTTTATGACCACAGCCCACAGGATCAAGTTTGAGCCCTTTTGATGGCATTCAAAGCTCTTGGCACAAAAACCCCCTTCCTCCCTTCCCCTTACTCTCCGCTCCTTATCCAGGCTGCCTCCCTGCCAGCCACACACTTTCCTTTCCTCTTTCCCCTGCCTGGCAAAATGCCCACGCATTCCCTAAGGTCACTTCAGTGGTCAAGTCCTTTGTGAAGCATGTCCTCATCTCCTGGAGCCAGTCTTCGGGCTCCCACAGTCCCCTCTGTGTCCTTTCATCTTGATGCTTCTCACCCTGTGCTGTAACCATTGAGGCTTCTCTGTCCCCACCCCAGTGCCCAGAATACGTCCATCTTAGAGAAAGCCAGGTGGTGGGCTGGCTCTCTGAGGCGGTGGGCTGCTCCCAGAGTCTCAGTGGGCTTTCATCCTAGTGAACGGGGGTGTGTAGGGTGCAGTTTAGGGAATCCAGCCTGGGAAAGGCAGACTCATCCTGCTTCTTCCTGCTTCAGTGACATGGGGCTCCCCAAACCCGTGAGGGTGTCCATGGGGCAGCCTGACTCACCGTCCAGTGAATGAGCCCTGGGCCAGCCCTCCTTCCAGAGCTTGAAAGCATCCATGTGCCTTCAGGGAGGGTGTTTCCCCTTCCTCTTAGGGAAGCAATGGGCCGAGCAAGGCCAGAGGTATTGGCACTTGTCCTCCATCCCACCCCTTGGGGGAGAGTTTGAGGCATGCCTGGTCCCTTCTTGCTCCCTCTTTAACTGTGGGCCTACCTTCTGCCTGTTCTCTGAGTGGGGTGGTGATGCCTTACAGTTCACCCTCCTCTAAACAGGCTCACCTCACACTTTTATTAAGCTCCTACTACGCAACCGGCAGGGTACCAGGTATGCCCATACCTCACAATGACTCTTTGACGTCAGTTCCATGCCTGTTTTATAGATGGAGGAACCAAGGCTCAGCATGGTGAAGCCACCTACGCAGGGCATGTGCCTGACCACGGCCCCAGTGCCAAATCTGCCCTTTCCAAAAGGCACGATGCCATCTGTGGGGCAGGAACGGGGAGCCTCCCAGAGGCACTGGCCAACCTCTCCATGCCTCCTGCTCCTGAACTGATGTGAAATGGGCTCACAGGCACATGTCCACGTTAGCACTCCAAAGGGGACCGCAGCCCAGTGGCTATTTCTAGACGTGTGAGAGCCTCCGTAGGGAAGCCTCCCCGGAGCAGCGCCTGATTTGCTTTTCCTTGGGGCTCTGAAGGGAGAGACATATCCTTGGAAGAGCACTGCTGGGTTCTTTTCATTTACTGTCCATCTGCACGCAGACAATACTAAAGCTAACAGGTGACATGAAACCAGGGTATTCCCACATGTTGTCTCCTGTCATCCCTCCAAGTCTTAGGAAGTGAGGATATTATTACTAATTTTACAAATAAGGTGATGGAGCCCAAATGGATGATGACCTTCTTGAGGTTGATACAGGACATCACTTATGAAATTCTTAATCTTTCAGCAGGAAATGAAACGGGACATCTCTTGCAGAGTTCTTAATCTTTTTTAGTAAACCTAGTTAAGTTTTCTTTCCTTCTTTCTTTGTGAAAAAGGCTCTCTCCCTTAAATCCTGATAACTGCCTCGAAACTGGTGACTCGGGTCCTCTGGCTATTAATATGGGTCGTCGGCCCTTTGTTAGCAGAAATGGTGGTAGTCCAGACAGGGCCCTCAGAATCTGAGAAGATAGGGGACTTTAGGCCAAAGGTGTTTTTACTCTTTAAGAAATATATTAGCCAAGACTGTTTCCCTTTACTCAGTTAATAGGCAAGTCGATAATAGAAATTAATAGATATATGATTTCAATAACAAGTTCATATCTTCTTTTCCTTGTCTGAGGACTGAGGCGGCACTTCAGCAGGAAACCCAAGGCTCCACCCTGAGTAAGGCTGAAAGGGAAAGAGCTCCATGAAACCCCAATAGGCAGGGACAACGACTGTCCTCAGCAGGAAGCAGATACAGAAGAGACCTCTCATCCCTCAACATCCATGCTAATAATAAGGGGGTTTGTGCCTCTTAGAAAAGAAGAAAGTTAGTTAGGGGGTTTTGGGTCTGCCTACAAAGACACTGAGGTCATCCTATCCTAGAAGGGGTCCACCCTAGTCTGCCCACAATTAAGCAACACAGAAGGTATTTTGGGGCTAAAAGTAACTTATAGAAAGAAACAAGTGAGCAGGAAATTGGTTTCTAGTTTCAGCTAGTCACTTGCACCTGTGCAGTAAAGACCCCAATGATCTTCAATTTACCTGAGCCTCATTATACCATCATTATAATATGATGCATATGACCAAAAGTTCATTAATATCATTATAATAGACTGAATTCTGGGAACAAACATGCACAGAAAGCAAATGATGAATCACTGAGTCCTGTCAATCTTAGTTGTCAATCAAAGAAGCCCACCCCTCTAAGGAAAGTAACCACCCATAACAAATAAGGATAAAAACCTCAAAGGCTTTGTTACCAGGCCTTTGAGACATGCTTCTCTTGCTCAGGTCTGCTTCCACATCTGGAAGTGTACTGTCACTTCTAATAAAGCTTTTCTTTTCTGCCGTATTTTGGTATCTTGCTCAATTCTTTGTTCGAGACATCAAGAGCCTGGATGACGCGCCAGGAGAGGATCCCCACTCTCTGGTAACAAGGTCACTCACTCAGCAAGAGATGGTGCTGAGGCTCACGCCCAGGGCAGTGGATGGCAATGCTGCTGCCTTCCCCACACATGGGGCATGTTCTCAGTTTTCTTCAAAAGATGGAGACACCCCCAAGTAAGGCAAGGCACAGAGTTGTTGACCACTAAAGACTAAAGATGAGAGAAGCAAGATAGGAAGGTGAGGTTTTCGCTTCTCTGAGAGCTGGCCATTGTGCGCCTGCCAAAAGGGATTTTCAGAAGCAAAATGTTTTCTAGTTAAATGAAGGTGAAATTTCATAGAAATGCCACATTTTGAACCTTCAGCTTGACCTGTGAATGAAAAAGATTTGTTCCTAATTATTTTGGAGGAGACAACATCATTTCCAAATCAAAACTTTTTTGTGACTTAAAGTGATGGAAGGACTTTCTGTTCCCCCTTGGCAACAGGAATTTCATAAGCATAACAGACTTTTCATCCTGTGCCAGGGGAAGAATATTCTCCCTGAGCAGGTGTCAGGAACAAGGAAGACAAAAATAAAGATGGTGGCTACTTCAATCACATGACTGTGGCTTATTCCATGAACTGGATATACCTTGGCACACAGTACTTATTCCCTCTTGAACCTCCAAACCAGGGCAAGTGGTCTGGTCTACATATACTATTTGGAGGCCCTCATACTAGAATTTGCCAGCCCTTTTAGCCATATATGAGATTGCAGTTTCAGTATCTCCCTAGAGAGAAGAGCTCTCAGACAGTGTTTCTGTTCAGCCTGTTTTCAATGTAGAGTATAAGTCAAGAGGGGAGGGTCTGTAAGAAGCCCAGAGGACTGGGAACTACCATTTGGACACTATGATAATTGTCCAAGTTATTGCAAAATGTTTGCGCATGACATTTGAGCTGCAAGTCATCTATTATGACTTTGTAAAGAATTCCAAATGATCCGTGGTATGCAAGCGACTGCTCTGACATCACCCTTTTAGATGGTCATGTGTGGTTTCTGGTTTTAGACTTTGTCTTGCCCTATATGTGTTGGCGGGCTGATGGGAAAAAGAAACCCTTTATGACATGAGAAGAATAGGCCAAGAGAGGCAGAATTTGAGGCTGTGAGGAGGGTGAGGTGAAGTCGGGACCTGGTAAAGGCTGTGTCTTAGTTTGTTCGAGCTGCTATAACAAAAATACCATAACATGGATGACTTTAAACAACAGACATTTATTTCTCACAGCTCTGGAGCCTGGGAAGTCCAAGATTAAGGCACCAGCAGACTGGATGTCTGGTGAGAGCCTCCTTCCTGGTTAGAGACAGCTGTGTCTTCACATGGCAGAAGGAGGTAGGGAGCTCTCCGGGATCATTTATAAAGGGCACTAATCCCATTCATGAGGGTTCCATCCTCATCACCTAATCACCTCCCAAAGGCCCTGCCTCCTAACACCATCACATTGGGGGTTAGGATTTCAAAATATGAATTTGGGGGGGGCATAAACAATCAGTCTATAGCAGGCTAGACATTACCAGATATTCAGTAACATCTGAAAGAATCCAGCTCTTCCTCAAAAAGTTAAATACAGAGTTGCTATAAAAACCAACAATTCCACTCCTAGGCATATACACAAAATAATTGAAGACAGGAGTTCAAACAACTACTTGTACACCAATGTTCATAGCAGCAACATTCTTTACAATAGCCAAAAGGTGGAAACATCTGAAAGGGGGAAACATCCCCAAGTCTATATAAGTGAATGAAGGGTAAGGTGTGGCCTATCCGCACAAGGGGATATAATTCAGCTATGAAGAGGAAAGCAGTGCCGATACACACTGCAACATGGATGTGGTTTGAAAACAGTATGTAAGTGAGAGAAGCCAGACACAACAGGCAAATCCAGAGACAGACAGTAGGTTAGTGGTGGCCGAGGAGTGGGGAGTGACGGTCAATGGGGTTTCCTTTTGGGATGCTGGACGTTTTTGAACTAGATAGGGGTGATGGTTGCCCAACATCTTAACCACTGTGTTTAATTAAATTTAACTCAATATTGTTGAATTATTCACTTGACTGGTTAATTCTGTAATATGTGAATTTCACCCAAATAATTAAAAAGAGAGTTCAGCTAATGGTTCATCTGGCCTCTGGGAGTGCAGCCTCTCTTTCATCTCTGACATAACAGTGCTTTTAAAAATAAACAAAAATTAAAATAGGGGAAAACTGACTATGGTAAGAGGGTAAAAGGAAAAAAAAAAGCAAAGCCAAGAATATGCAGCTTTTGAGCAGCTGGTTTCCCAAGCCCTCTGTTTTACTAAGGGATGATTTTCACATGTAAAGAATAAAATATTGCAAAGCCGGCAGCCCAGAGTGGCTGAAACAAGAATCAGGCAGATCCCTCTGCTCCGTTCTCCCTGACCAGTGGAATTCCATTTCCCATGGGAGAGGAGGCGGTGGACATAGGAAGTCAGCGGCCTGCAGGGAGTGGCCCCCGCCCTGCTTGGAGGGATCTGTGTGTGGGGATCTTGCACCCCTCAGGCTGGAGCATAGCAAGGAGCAGTCACTCTCACTGGAGTTTGTGCGTTTGTACGTGAACAGGTTTCACCCACTTTTTCATGCTGAAGGTAGGCTCCAACGGCAAAGTCCAGACATCACCTCTCCCCACTTTTAAAATTAGTTCCATCAAATGGAGTAAATTCAAACACATGAGACTCTTCAGTGAGCTGGGCTGGCTGCCAGGCTCTGCAGAGACCCAGATTGGGAGGGAGTGGGGTCAGGGGGTGCATCCTTCCAGATGCAACAGTCCCGCTCTGGGGGTATGTGGATTCTGCAGGGTGGGGGGCACGGCGGAGCTCTCCCTGGCAGCCAAAGACTGGAGGCTCTTTTTCTGCCCAGGGAGTGGGGCTGCTCTACAGACCCTCTGCCTCTGGGCACGAAAGCATCACTGTCCACCATTAGCTTCCAGTGATGAAAAGGGTTCATGGAATTATGGAGGAGTCCAAGTAATAATAACGATAACTACAATCCCCGACATTTATCGAGCAGTCACCACGTAGCAGGCACTGTGCTTCGTATGGATCATTACATCCAGGCTTCAAGACAAAGTCATGAAGTAGAAACCATTATCCCTATGTTATCACTGAGGAAACAGGCTTGGAGGGTGGTTAAGTACGTCCTTGGGGCCACACACTTGGGGAGTAAGGATGGGGGTGATTTCCCCTGGGCAGTTTATTCTAGGGGCCATGATGGTCTATACCCAGGACCCTTGGTGTTGGGGCAGGTGTTGGAAATGATGAAGAGAGTGCAGGTGAGGAGTCAGGCAGATTAACCTCAGCACCAGGCTGCCCACCTGGAGGGACAGTGATACCTGGGCTGGTCACTCTGAGCTGGATTCTATGCTGAGGCACAGCGAGGTAACGAAGGCTGATCAAGTATCCAGAACATGTCCCAGGCACAGAGGAGCCATCTCACTCCCCTCCCTGACCCTGCCCAGCCTGTGCCAGTCACATCAAGGACAGGTGTCCCCTAACAGTGTGGCGCACTGGCTTTGATCCCAAGACAGCAAGTTAGGCAAAGCCTTGAGTGCATTGCTGAAACCCTCCTGGGTGTCCTGAGTAAGGTGTCCTGTTGGAAACAACATTCAGCCCCTTAATGAGGCAAGAGCAGCAGGCTGCTCTTCCCAGCGCTGGTTGCTACCAGTCGCGCATCAAACCAGATGAAGCAGGAAACCAAGCATTTAAACCCTAGATGCTCCCTTGGGACCATATAGAACAAACCCAACCACTCCTCAAAAAGGCTCCTGAGAGGCAGACAGGCAAATTGCAACTTCAGTTCCCAGAAGCATCTCTGTGAGGTGTGTCTTCCTCAACCCTCTGCCATCCTGGAAGACTCCTCTAGCCCTGCCCCATCCAAAAGGTTTCTTCCCTCTACAGCATGGTTTCCAGAATTGAGTCCTTAGGGCAAGCCTCAGAGCAGAGCAGGATAATCACCTCCCCAGCTGAAGACATTATGCTCCTGTTATTATAGCCTCAGATCCTGAACTGATATGCAGGCAGTTGAAGCCATGATGAGTTTGTCCCCTAAGTCTTTAGGCTGCCCCCTCTGGGCCTCAGATTGTCCATATGTAAAGTGTGCACAAGTAGAGGCCTGCCCTGATTCTGTCCAGCTGGTCTGGTGTGTATGAGCAGAAAGGTGCTGGCCATGGGGGTGAGACCCTAGGTGTCCCTTGACTGTGCAGTGGAGATGCATTCCACTGACTCACAGCCAACTACGGGCAGACCTCTGAGACACTGTGGGTTCAGTTCCCGATCATGGCAATAAAGCAAGTATTGCAATAAAGCGAGCCACACAAAATTTTTGGTTTCCCAGTGCATATGAAAGTTATGTTTGCTCTGTTCTATAATCTATTAAGTATACAATAACATTGTGTCTAAAAAACAATGTGTACACTTTAATTAGACAATACTTTATTGCTAAAAATGCTAACCATCATCTGAGCTTTCAGTAAGCTGTAATCTTTTTTGCTGGTGGATGGGCTGCCCCTGTTTTGATGGCTGCTGACTGATCAGAGTGGTGGCTGCCGAAGGCTGGGGTGGCTGCGGCAAGTTCTTGAAATAAGACAACAATGAATTCTAATTCCAGTTCTCTTGTTATTTCTACAACATCTGCATTTACTTTCTCCACTGAAGTCTTGAACCCCTCAAAGTCATCCACAGGGGTTGGAATCAACTTCTTCTAAACTCCTGTTTATGCTGATATTTTAGCTTCTGTCGTGAATCATGAATGTTTTTAATAGCATCTAGAATGGTGAATCCTTTCCAGAAGGTTTTCAATGTGCTTTTCCCAGATTCCATCAGAGGACTACTATCTGTGGCAGGCATAGCCTTACAAAATGTATTTCTTAAATAACTGAAAGTAGAAATTACTCCTTGATCCAGGGGCTACAGAATGGATGTCATGTTAGCATACATGAAAACAGCATTTAATCTTGTCCATCTCCATCAGAGTTGTTGGCTGACCAGGTGCACTGTCAGTGAGCAGTAATATTTTGAAAGGAGTTTCTTTTCCTGAGCAGTATGTCTCGACAGTGAGCTTAAAATATCAGTAAACCATCTTGTAAACAGATGTGGTTTGAGCGGGAAGGTGCTGGCCATGCTTTGTTGCTCTCATCCAGGCTTTTTTGGTCCATTTACAAAGCACAGGCAGAGTAGATTTAGCATAATTCTTAAGGGCCCTAGGAATTTTGGAATAGTAAATGAGCACTAGCTTCCAATTAAGAGTCGTCAGCTGCATTAGTCCCTAAAAAGAGAGTCAGCCGGTCCTTTGAAGCCTGTAGCCAGGCACTGACTTCTCTTTAGCTATGAAAGTCCTACATGGAATCTTCTTCCAATACAATGCTGTTTCATCTACATTGAAAACCTGTTATTTATTGTAGACACCTTCATTACTTAACTTAGATCTTCTGAATAACTTGCAGCTTCTCCATCAGCACCTGCTGCTTCACCTTGCACTTTTATGTTCCAGAGATGGCTTCTTTCCTTAAACATGAAGCAATCTCATAAAACAACCTCTGCTAACTTCAAACTTCTCTTCTGCAGCTTCCTCACCTCTCAGCATTCATAGAATTAAAGAGAATTAGGGCCTTTCTCTGGGTTAGGCTTTGGCTTAAGGGAATGTTGTGGCTGATTTGATCTTCTATCCAGAACACTACAACTTTCTCTACATCGGCAATAAAGCTGCTTTGCTTTCTTGTCATTTGTGTGTTCCCTTGAGTAGCACTTTTAATTTCCTTCAAGAACTTTTCTTTTGCCTTTACAACTTGGCTATTTGGTGCAAGGGGCTTGGTTTTCACCCTCTCTTAGTTTTCCACGTGCTTTCCTCATGAAGCTTAGTAATTTCTAGCTTTTGACTTAAAGTGGAGGACATACAGCTCTTCCTTTGACTGGAACACTTAGAGGCCATTGTAAATTTATTAATTGACCTGATTTCAATATTGTTGTGTCTCAGGGAACAGGGAGGCCCGAGGAAAGGGAGAGAGACAGGGGAACAGCCAGTCAGTAGAGCAGTCAGAACACACACATTTATCAATTAAGTTCACTGTCTTACATGGTTGTGGTTCGTGGTGCCCCAAACAGTTACAATAGTAACATCAAATATTGCTGACCACAGATCACCATAATATAATAATGATGAAAAATTTGAAATATTGTGAGAATCACCGAAATGTTACACAGAAACACAAAGTGAGCAAATGCTGTTGGAAAAATGGCACCAACAGACTTGCTCAAGCAGGGTTGCCATGAACCTTCAATTTGTAAAAAACAAAAACAAAAACAAAAACCCATGAAATATCTGTGAAGTGCAATAAAGCAGAGTGCAATAAAATGAGGCATGCTTGTGCACATCTTTGGGGGATAACGTGATAAATGATTTGAATATCAAGGATTTGTTCACTTATGTGTTGGCATAAACATGAGACAGGGATGTGCATCTGCCAGGCCCTTAGTTAGCCTCGGTTCCCACTGGGCTTGTGTAGGGATTTGGCTGAGATTCTGCAGTTTGGTGGCTAAAGACTCTCTGGTACTTCCAGAGCTCCTGAATGCAAGCCCAGGCTGTTTGTTTATTCCCTTTCCAGCATTGGAGCAAACATTGGCTCAGTGGGGTTTCAGAGAGATGGTACATTCCTGCATCTTATGAGTAAACTGAGGGATTTTCAGGAGCAATTTGGACCATGCAAGATTTTTGCCTTATCTAATCACTTAGGAATAAAAATCCCACCTAAAATGTGATGTTGCAAAAATGTCTTATTTTGTATTTGCCATCCTAGCTCTGGGAAGGCAGGGGTCATGCATTTTGGTCACCTATGTTTCTGCAGGGCACGCTCCAGTCACTGAGACATCACAGGAGAAGGGCTGGATGGATTGGTGCATAGATGAGTGATCAATAAATGGGTTGGAGGATGAGTGGGTGGAGGGTGGCCGGATGGGGAATGAATGGGTGGGTGGGTGAACACGGGGATAGATAGGTGGGTGCCTGGGTAGGAGGATGAGTGGGTGGGTGGGTAGCTAGGTGTGGGGGTGAATGGGTGGGTGGAGGTTGATGGTTGGGTGGTTGAATCGGGGGAGGGTGGGTGGCTGCATGATGAATGGGTGGGGGAGGATGATGAAATTCTGGTGCTATCTACCACTTGCTGTTTGACCTTGGGCATACCACACCTCTGACTGTAAAGTGGGATTATATTCCCTCCTTGCAGGGTTCTTGTGAGGAATGAATCTAAGGAAACCCAAAGTATGGAGCTTGAGGCAAGGATGAGCTTGGCTGAGAGGGAGGACACTTCTCTGACTAGCATCGACAAAATACGCACACACTTAAGAACAATAAACAGTTTCCAAAGGGCATGTGATGCAGCAGCTTTATCTGTGCTCCAGAGTGGGAGTGTACAGAATGATAAAACCCGGTGGTCTTGGTAGTCGACTTTCACTCCTGTCTTTGTCCAGAGGCAGGAAGAGCCCCCATTCCTCCACTCCAGGTACAACTGGCATTTAAGTCGCAGGTGGGGCTGCTCCTCCCCACTTCTTATTAGGCTGGGGCTCTTCAACCTTCACGTGTGTGGGAATCATCTGGGGATCTTGTTAGAATACAGGGTCTGAGGACCAGGTCTGGGACGGGGCCCCAATTTTCCCAGGAGGAATCAATGCCGTGGCCCATGGGCACTCATGGACTGTCTGCCAGCCATGGCTCTAGGTGTGGTGAACAGGATGGTGAGACTGTGACTCTCATCCAATGCATGGGTGAGAGTGGGTCCGGTCACTGGAATAAAGGTGCACAGAGGCCCAGCCCAGCTTGCTTAAATAATGAATGCCTCTGCTGTCCATCTAAAAGGTCATACTGTTGTGTGTGTGTGTGTGTGTGTGTGTGTGTGTGTGTGTGTGTGTGTAAAATGATTGTGGCATTAAGCACCCAAGGCTGAGGCCCACTGGTTAGGGGAGCTGAGGTAAAAGTCTGGATACAAAGGCAGACTAGACGGATCACCAGCCATGCCTCTAGCTCAAGTCTCCGAGCTGATGATAAGGAAACAAAGGCACTTGTGCTGAGACACTTCGGCTGAGACACTTATGTCGTACCTCCTGTCCCCACCGGGATTTCATAAAGATAATAAAAACCTGGGCTGAAGATAGCTCCTGCTTTTTCCTGAAAGCAGCCTCCGGGGGCTCTAAGCCTGAGCCTGTGGCCTGTCCCCAGAGCCCTGATAAGCCTCTTCCTCCCTGAGCCCTGTTCCACATTTTGTTTTCCAAATCTACAAGTAAACATAGGCAGACGACAAAGATGGGGAGGCAAACATTCTTCCATGTAAGGCTGTGCCTTGGGCTCTGCTCTGGGCCCTGGATGGAGTGTAAATGCCGGGTCCCTCATGTAGCCTGCCTGTGTGACCATAGGCTGTTCTCTCTCTGTCTGAGCTCCTGAATGATCTGGGCCTTTTATCCCAGACCTCACCTGCTACCACTCACCTTTCCTCTTTTTCTCCCCCACCCCCCTACCTGAGACTCTGCGATGTGCCCATTACACGAGGCACCAATCCGACCACAGGACCTTTGCACTGGTGGTTCCCATTGCCTGAAACACTCTTTCTCCAGATGACCAATCACCTGGTGAGCTCCCTCACTTCCTTCATTCCTTTGTTAAAATGCTACATTCTCAATAAAACTGACTACCTCCCCCGTCTCACCCCAGCATTCCAGGCCATCCTCACTTGCATTATTTTTTCCATGACTCACTAACCTTCTAACATACTGAAACCTACTTATTGCCCATTTTTCCCAACCAGAATATAAGCTCCATGAGGACAGGGGTTGCTGTCTGTTTTGTTACTATGTCTCCAGTGCTCAGATCTGTGCTGAGCATACAGTAGGTGCCCAGTCAGTACTTGTCAATAACACTTGCCTATGGATGACGTGGCTTCTTCCAGGAGCTGAAGTTTGTGAACCAGAGAGTGTGGCGTGCGTAAAGAGCCTGACATAACACAGCGTAGTGACAAGTGCTTTCCGCAAGAGTAGCTGCATCTAGCCCAGCCAAGGTCTAGGGATGGGGTGGTCGTTCCCATATTAAAAAAGTTACGTGTGCAGTCTCATCCCATTGTCTTTGCTTATGGAATCCTGGCTGGAGTGAAGCTGCCAAACCAGCAGGGGGCCTCAGACCTCCAGCCACAGGGACACAGGAAAGGGGGCACCTGCCAACAGGAGGGAGACTGCACCCTGCTCAGGCTTCCCCTGCTAGGCTGGACCGGCTGGGAACACAGTGACCTATGAGGCCTCCTGCACGCCAGTGGGGACCAGAACAGGTGGGACAAGGAGAGACAGACTCAGGATGACACATACAGGAGAGGGGTTTTGGCCCAAGGAGGAGGATTCCACAAAGAGGAGCTATGACCTGGCTGGAAGGCAGTCCTCATCCCAGACCTGCCAGAGCTCCTGGGAGAGACACTGTTCTCAGGGCAAATGTCCCTTTGTCTGAGGCCACAGGGGAACCAGACGACACCCAGCAGCCCTTAGCAGAAGCAGTTCAGAAAAGGAGTCAGAGAACACTCCTGCCCCATGTCTAGCTGTGTGACCTTGGCAGGCCCTTCGCCTCCAGTGCTGTAGACTCTCATTTGCAAGGCAGGATCTGCCATAAGGGGCTGATGTGAGTGAAGAGCCAGCACAGGTGAGGACGGAGTAGGCTCTTGGGAGCATTTATTTATTTTAAAAAAGAAGAACCTTAATTTTACATCTAGCCAACTGACATCCAAGTGTGAGGTAATGCCCAGGACATTCACAAACACAAAAGGCTCGAGAAGGTCTGCCACACAAAGACCCATGTGGGAAACAGTTCTGAAGGGAAAACTCAGACGAGAGAAGAAACAAATTGGAGACACTCCGCGACGCACCATCAAGGGGCAGTCAGATTCTTAGTGAAGGCAAGACCAAGAAAGGAAAGAGAGGAAGCACGTCCTCAATGTCATGATGGGCATTGGGTGGAGGGGACACTGGGGACAAAAAGGGACAGTAAAGTTTTTGTCTTGACAGAGGGACATACGGATAACAATTTTGTCCAAAGGAAAGATTAACAAAGAGAGATACAAAAAGCAGGAGACAAGCTGAAACCATACACTTCTCAGTAAAAAGGCAGAGGCTGTTGATTGGATAAAAAACAAAATCCAGCTGCAGGCTCTTAACAAGAAAGACAGCTAAGCCATAAATCAAAGTAATGAGGGGCGGCGGAGCTGTGGACCGGGTATGCACAGCCCAGACTGTTGGAGCTGGATGTGGGTCCATGGGAGTTCGTTATGCTATTCCGTCTACTTTTGGAAATGTCTGAATTTTTCCATTAGAAAATGCTTTTTAAAATGGCATGTTTTGGACTAAGATTTCTCTCTTCTCCAAAAGTCAAAGACAATTGTAAATTGCTAATTTTTACACCGTGCCCATCACTTGAACTTTCGAAAAATGGTTAAATAGATTTGAGCTTATGGGAACTGATTTTATTGGGTAGTGACAGAAGTATGCCTCTAGAAATACCCCAAATTTCTCTTTGAAAAGATCACTGTAAATTGTCTGGGATGAAAGGAAAATTGTGTGCTTAGAGCGATCTTTTAAAATTAAACACAAGTATGTACATACATTTAAATATCATACATATGGTACGGGCCCTCACAGACTCCCCCAAATCTTTATCCTGCGGCTAGCAACAAGAATGCTAATAATGGTTGCCTCTGGATGGTGAAATCATGAGTCCTTTTTATTTTCCTTTCCTCCTGAAAACATTGTGTGTCCCAAGGTGCGTTTGTGTCCTTATAGCTAACTAGTTTTCCCATCATTATTAATCAGAGTCATGTGTAGAGGCCAGTAGGAGCCTCAGATGGCTATAGATGGGTAGCAATCCCTCCCCACCTGGGAGCAAAGAGCTCAGCCCTGGGTCTCCTGAGAGGCAGATCCCTGGGCAAACCATGATTTTCACTAGAGCTTTCGAAACAGTAAGAAATCGTTGGTGGATCTCATTATGACTTTCAGGGACTGAGAGGGGACTGTGAGTCCACGGCAGTCTGGTGGGCAGGAGTACGGCCCAGCAGGGAGGCCCTGCTCATATCCTCCCTCCCCCGCTGTCCTCGCTGTCCACTGTGGGCACTGCGGCAGCCCTGTCCCAGGCAGCTTTGTGTGCTATCTGTCCCATGTGGGAACTAAAAGCCGCATGGGGCCATTGGGCTAAAACATGACCAGTGTGACTGAAGAACTGAAATTTTATTTCATTGAACTTAAATTTAAATAGCCATGAATGAACCTTAAAAACATTATATGACGTGAAAGATGCCAGGCATAAAAGGCCACACATTGTATGATTCCATTTTACATGAAATGTCCAGAACAGGCAAATCTACAGAGACAGAAAGTAGATGAGTAGTTGCAGGGACTGGAAGAAGGGAGAGTTGGAAATGACTGCTAGGGTTTCTTTTTGGGGTGATGGAAATGACCTGGAAACAAATGGTGGAGATGGTTGCACAGCGTTGTGAACATACGAAAAACCACTGAATTATATGCTTTAAAATGGTGAATTTTATGTTGTTATGTGAACTACATCTCAATTAAAAAGTACGAAAAAACTTAAATAGCCACACAGGCTAGAGGTTACCATATTGGACAGCATAGTACTAGAAGCTTCTGAGGAGGGGAAATGCATTTGCTCATTCTCTCCTGCCCTTAATTCATGCCTCATAGCCCCAGTAGTACCCCTAGGGGTCTTCCCTGACCTCTGTAGGCTCGCACCAGCTCTGTCCCCCACACGCCTCCTTGTTTCCACCCCAGCCGTGTCATGCCTTGGGCTCCCCACCTGCTGCTGCTGCCCTGGGAAGGCTCCCCTGTCACCTCTGCCTCTCCTCCAAGATCTGCTGCAGGGACATCTGTTGCTCTTGCTGAACTTGGCATGAAGGCTCTCAGGTACCAAGACCAGCCACACTCTTATTATTTTGTTCAGAATACTGCCTCCCTGTCCCCAGTGCTGTTTTCCCTTTGGGCTCACTGAGGAGAAAAGACCTTAGACGTGAAGCCACCCCCAACTGGCTGTGGCTGAGTCACGGTCTCCTCTGATCCCCACCTCACTGTAACCCTGGTCACACTGTATTATGATCTGGGTCCCCCATCTGTCAGGAGGGGCCTGCTGGGTGTGTGGCCTCAGCATTCTACACAGGGCTGGGCCAGGCGGCATCGGTACAGGTTTGCTGAGCAGACAAGGGATAGCAGTGATGACATCGTCACGGCTGGTTAATGGTTCAGAGGCGCCTTTATGCCTGTTCATTCCTTGGCTTCTAGGCTGAGATCTGCCTGGGTACAGCATATTCTGACTTTATTTGGCGGGGGTGGGGGGTGGGGGGCGGGGTGAGGAGAGGGTGGTGTCCACAAGGGCCCCTTTCCAGGACCAGCCCCTATAGCTGCCTGAGGGCCCCTGCCTTCTTAAGCCTGATTTGGGGAGGGGCTCCCAGGAGGTCCAGAGTCTTGCTCACCAGCTGCTCCAAATCCAGTATTTCCCATCCAAGACCCTCGGGTATGCATTGCACACAGCTGGCAGGGGTAGGGGTACAAGGGACTTGCAGGTTGCCAGTGGGAGGGGGCCCAGCCTGGCACCAGAGGGACAGGCTGACCCCAAATCCTACCCAAATCCATGCAGGAGTGGGGGCGAGCATGTGTGAAAAGGCACTTCGCTAAATGCACAGAAGGCGGCATTGTTTCCCTGCCTTCCGTCAGGCAAAGTCTGGAAGGGACTCCTGGTCGGGGCTCCGTGAGGGCTTACCAAATTCTCAGCACAGCAAGGCCCCGGGTGATTGATGTCGAGAAAAACATTTTCACCAGCTCCTCATCTGGTTTGTATTAAGAGATTTCCATGCTTGGATTTTTTTTCCCAAGGTAAAAAACCAACGATGAGTTGCAAGCTGAGAAACAGCAGAGGAACAGCAGTGGGGACAGGCAGCTGGGCTGGGGGTGGGGGGTGGAGGGCTGAGGGAGCTTGACTGAAAGATGTGCTGAGGTGGAAGGAGGGAGCCCACACCCTTTAGGGCTGATGGGAGCCAGAGGCCCAGCGCTGGACACCCAGCAATGACAGAGACTCTGTGACTGGCTCTTTTCTCACTTTATTAAAGTCACAACAGATTTGGCAGCAAAACAGGTGGTCCCTAGCAGCTTTTCCCCCACGGTAGTGCCATCCACCTCCTCATCCCCATCTCGCCTGCCACTGACTCCCCCTTCCTACCTTACCTTTCTCCCAGCACTATCAGCATCTGATATAACTGGAAGCTTTGTTTTTGTTTTGTTTGTCTTCTGGCTCCCTGCTATAGCAGGCCAACCCCAAGACACAGGACTGTTGACTGTAAGAGAGAACACTAACCAAGTCCTCCTCCTGCCTTCCCCAGCCCCCACCTGGGCCTGAGCCTTACCTGGGCTGAGTCTGTGTGGCTCCAGCCCCTCTAGTGACCCTGATGGGTGTCAATCTCCAGCTTCCCCTTGGGTTCTCTCCCAGGTGTGGGAGCTGGGTAAAGCCCCCAGTCTACGCCTACATAGGGACTCATCACCAATCCTGAGCTCTGTCCCAGGTCCTCAGGTTCTCTGATGCTCCTCTCCAGGCCTCCTGTAATCAGATTATGAAGCAGAGCTGGCTGACCCCCAGACACCAGGCCTGTGGCACTGTTCCCCTTCCTAGAATGATCTTGATCACTTTCTCACTTAGCCAGCTTCTACTTGTGTCTCAGGGCACCCATGTCACCTCCTCCAGGAAACCTTCCTGGTCCTGCCTTTCTATTCCTCTTTATTCCCAGCCCCACCTTGCTCTGAAGAAGGACTATTTCTCCATCATTAGCTCAACCAGTGAGAGCTCCTTCAGGGTCCTAGCACCCATCACAGTGCCTGGCACACAGCAAGTGCTTGTAGAGGGTTGGCTGGGTGGACGTATGAAGGCGGGTGATGGTCAGTGCAGTTCCCCAGCATCCAAGGTCCAGGACAGAGTGGGCAGGAAACGTGGCTGATGAACAGGGGTGAGGGTGGGGGGTTGGGAGGGATGGCTTTGTGCTCCTCGCCTGCCTGCTCTGCCTTCATGGCCTCTACTGAGGACGGCTCACTTCTTGTCCCAGGGTGCCTGCCTAGGGCTCAGGCCCTTCCCTCCAGTGCTCAAGCATCTCTCCCCCAGCTCGGGCTCTACCGTTTCTCTACACAGAGCCTCAGTAACCAGCTTTATAGTGCTCGGTCACTCAATGAGGAAACAGGGATGGCAAGCGGCCGGCTCCAGAGGTGGAGCAAGGAGGATTCTCTCTCTAAATAAAGAAGAGGAGGGGGGATAATGCAAGATGAGGACTGAGGGGAGATGGTTCTTAGCCCTGGTGCCAGCACTTTACCAGCCAGATGAGAGGAAGAGGAAAGAACTACGTTTTCTGCTATCCTAGATACAAATCTTTGAGTTAGCAACAGCGTGTGAGCACAGTGTGGGTGGGCTGTCAGCAAGCGTGGCCTGGGCATCCCTTTATGGCAGCCGTGTAGGGTGCTGGGGACACATCTTGATCAGGCGCTACCCAGGGAACCAAGTGTCAGTGGAACGACATGCCAAATGGCATGAGTGGTGCCCAGAAGTAAGCACACCAGCTGCAAGGGTGTGTGACCAGATCTGGTCTCAGGGGTCAGGAAGTGACATGCTGGGATCTGAAGGACGAGGTAGGTTGGGGAGAGGAGAGGGTATGCTGGCCCAGGGACATGTGTGCAGCCCTGGGGCAGGAGAGGGTGCCATCCGAGGGCAGATCTGAGAGGAAGCAGTGCATCTGGAGTGCTGGGGAGGCAGGAGGCTGGTAGCACACTGACGGTAAGATTGGGGGTCGTCATGGTGATTTTGGATTTTATCCTGCTGGGAGCAGTGGTGATTTCATGATGCTCAGCCTCTGGGCTGTATTTTGAGTCTCAGGCTGTTAGGGACAGAATTGTGTGCCCTGTTTCAGGGAAGTAAGTAAGGTTAAATGAGGTCATCAGGGTTGATTCCTAATCTGAGAGGACCTGTGTCCTTATAAGAAGAGGAAGAGATGTCAGAGAACTCTCTCTCTCTCCACATGAGAGGACCTGGCGAGAAGGTGGCTGTCTACAAGCCAGGAAGAGAGTTCTCACCAGAACCCGACCAAACAACACTTCAACCTTGGACTTCCAGCCTCCAGAATTGTGAGAAAGTACATTTATGTTGTTAAAGCCTTCTGTTGCTGGCATTTTGTGACGGCAGGTCCTAAGTTAGACACTTTCCTTGTTTTTGGCAGCCCTGAGATGGGCACCATCCTCACTGTCCCTGTCTGTGCAGAGAAGCACATGCACACTTCAAAGGGTAGGGTGACCCGATCAAGTTCGCAGGGCTAGTAGTGAGGCTGTAAAAACACCTTAGCGCTTCAGGTCTTTTCTCTCTCAAAAGAAGACAGAGATAAAATGGCCACCTTTTAACTGAACAAAATGAAAATGCTATTAAACAGATTTAACAAATAAAAACACATCAGCTAATGAGGTGAGAACATCTGTTAAAGAGTCAAGATGGGGAGGTGAGGGATGGGACTAAATATCAGTGGCCTCAGGTATTTAGAATGATTACTCTTAAAACATTTATAAAGAGCAATAATTCACTATAAGGAGGGTTTTAATCAATAGGTAAAATATGGAAGCACAGGTCTTTCAAACTCCTGTCTCCAACATACAATGACGACAGTCGTCTTTACCTTTTCTTCCAGAAAGAGAGGAATACAGCACCCCAGCTAAGAGAGAAGAGATATCAATTTTCTCATGGCCTAACAGACAACTTGTGCTCAAATCTTTTAAATACGTGTTATATTTTTGCAACTGTCACTCTGGAGGCGGCAGCCAGATTCTCGTTAGGTGTCAGGATGAGATGAGCGCGTCGCTTGCTCAGCTTGGGGAGAGAGAGGTCTCCATCCCCAACATTCCAGCATGTCTGCTGGTCCGTCTTCCCCACATCAAATATTTTGAGAAGAAAATAAAGGATGATGTTTCCTATTTGAAAAGAAAAGAAAAAGAAAAAGAAAAAGAGCTGGCGAGGCTGCAAAGCAAGGCACACTGAGGAGGGATACAGGACCATCTCTTTGGAAAGTAATTTGACAACATATTTCAAAACCTAAAATGCACATACTCTTTGATCTAGCAATTCCAGTTTTAGGAATTCATCCTCAGATATACTTCCACATGTGCACAAAGCACGATGTACTAGGGGGCTAGTCACTGCAGCATCACGTTTAATAGAGAAAGAGTGGAAATGATGCAAGTGCCCAATAACGGGAGACTGGTGAAGTGAATTATGATATATTTGCGCAATAAAATTCTACACGGCCTTTAAAAAGAATGGAGCAAAATGAAGCCATAAAACTACTAAAAGGAGCCATAAATTTTTTTTACAATCTCTGATTTGAGAGGCACTGCTACGTAAGACACAAACCTCAGAAACCATAAAATAGAAGACTGACAAATGTGACTACATTAAAAATTTTTTTGGCATGACTCAAAACCAAAACAAAAGAAAAACCAAAAGCAGTCTATGAAAGAGTATAAAACTGTGAGAAAATAGTTCCAACTCATATGTCAGTTTCCTTAAAGCATTCCTGCAAATCAATGAGAAAAAAAGAATGACCCAGCAGGAGAATGGACCGGCGATATGACTATAAGGCCATTCGCTGAGAGGGAAATACAAGTTTTTCTGAAACATGTGAAAGAAATACTCAACCTGAGTCAAGAGGATTGCGAATCAAAACTCTCGGGGATACTGTTTTTCATCTCTTAGAATGACATGGAATGAAATAGTGCCTTGTTGTTTGAACAGTGCCTGGGCAAGTGTGTTCTCCCCACAAGGCTGAGTGGGGTGGGCATGGAAAGTAATCAGCACTATCGCTTTACAAACGCTTTTTATACCATTGGAATCTTGAATGATAAATATCTTGCCTATTAAAATTAGTAGAGTAAAATCAAAAGAATGAGGCAGATTTATATGCTCTGACAGAGGATGATTTCCAATTGATCTTGAAGTATAAAAGGCAAGGTACAGGGCATTCTACAATGTGGGTAAAGTTTGAAGACATTATGCTACGTAAAAGAACCAGGCACAAAAGGTCACATATGGTGTGATTCCATTTATCTGAAGCTTCTAGAAGAGGCAAATCCAGAGACAGGAAGTAGATCGGTAGTTGCCCGGGGCTGGGGAGTGACTGCTAATAAGGACGGGTCTTCTTCCTGGGAGTGAAGTACATGTTCTGAAATCGGTTGTGATGACGGTTGTACAACTCTGGAAAAACCCTAAAAACCACGGGTTTGTACAATTTAAATGGGTGGATCGTACAGTATGTGAACTGTATCTTAATAAAACTGTCATAAAAAAAAGTTTTTCAGCAGTGTTAAAGGTGGGATGAGGTTTGCTTGCTGTCCCAGGCATGGCACAATGTGTCATCTACGGTTGACGGCCTCCCCCAGGGCCCTGCAATTGGGCTGATGAGGACAGGACACAGACAGGCAATGTATGCTCAGGGAAGTTAACCGACTCTCCCATGTCACACCAAGGAATCGGCACTGGCCCAGCACACAACCTGAGTGCCCATTCCCCTGGAGCTGCCCTGCAGTTTGCGGATAGTAACAGGGAGTCGCAGTGCAACCTGGTAACAGGCCCGCGCCCCGTTGCCTCCAGTGCAGGCCCTGCTGTGGAGGGCGCCGTTGCCTCCCATCAGAGTGTGTGCGAGCCACTGTCACCACCATCCTTTTCTTTCCCTCCCCATCATTACCTTCATCTCCTATTCCCTCCACCTCCTGTAACAAGAGCAGCGGCCGCTAACAATCCCCAGTTCTTATTACATGCTGGACACTTGGCATCCATTGCCTTGTTTATCTCCAAGCCTTCATGACAGGGCTTGTAAACATCCACGTAGAGCCCAACATTTTCAATCAAAGTTATAATTCATGGAGAAGATACCAGTGAGAAACTGAGTTTTGGACTTCTGGGAGAGTGGCTAGGAAGTCAGGGAGCTCAGGCCAGCTAGCTCCCACCAAGTATGCAAGTGTGTCCATCTGTCTGTCCATCTGTCCATCCATCCATCCATCCATCCATCCATCCATCCATCCATCTGCACATTTATCCATCTATCCATCTACCCACCCACATATCCGTCCATCTACCCAGCCACCTATCCATCCAGCCAGCTGTTTATCCATCCATCCATCCATCCATCCATCCATCAATCCATTCATCCATCCATCCATCCATCCATCTGTCCACCCAACATTTATTTAGCATCTACTCTGTTGTCAAGCAGTAGATCCTGTGCCAGAGATACAATGGTGATTCAGACTTGGTCCCACTCATGAGGTCAGTTTAATGGGGTCCACTTCAGTATCGATTCCAATAATAGCCTTTCAGCCTATTTTTGTTTACTTTTCATGCTGGGGAACTAAACACCTGGGAAGGGTTCTCATTCCGTCTTATGTGGACTATCTACTCCCTTCATTTTCTAGGTGAGGAAACTGAGGCCTAGGGACAAGAATGAAATGGCTGAGCTCATACTACATAGAAGTGGCAGAGCTGGATACCTGACTCAGGGCTGCTTCTTTTAGCTAAGAACTCTCTGCACTTTGGCATGTTGCCTGCAGGTACTGTTTGAGATGCTAAAGAATGAAAACTTCATAAGAAGTTTACATTGGTGACCAAAACTTCTATTTACCATCTCAAATGTACAGTGTACTGATGGCTGACTGTGTAAGTCCAATAACGATATCAATTTCTCTTTTTGTCTTAATTTTTTTTTTCTAAAGATGGATTCTTTACCCTTGGGAGATGAAACTGCCACAGACCACGAGCTCACTTCCTTCACCTTGCGACCCCAGCCTCCAGCACAGGGCCTGGCACACAAACTGGCTATGAGGCAGGAGAAAGACCTTGGGCTTCGAGCCTCAGGTTGTGGTCCTGGCTAAAGCTCCAGTGGTCTGTCCACTTAACCTCTCTGAGCCTCTATCGCCAAACCAGGATACTTGTGCCCACTTCTCCAGCTAATTTGACATACTGTATGTAAAACGGTCTATCAGAGAGCCTGACATTAGTAAGCTCTCAACGAAAGTGAGGTTAGGTTTTTTAAAAAAAGTACTTTGAATCAAATTAAAGTACTGTCTGAATTCTGCAGAAGAATGGGACAATGAACGAAGCTAAAGATTTAATTCCTTTTACAGGATGCTGACTATTCCCTGCTCCCCTTGCTCTATTAGTTTCTAATTGCATTAAGCCCGGGTTCCCTCCCTGGTGACCTAGGGCTGCCCAGCAGGAAGTGACCTTGAGGCCCGCCTGCCCAGCGATCTGCTCTCTGAAGTTCCCGGTGATGTGACCCCTCAGATGTGACCTTCCCTTCTCACAGGCTTTCTGGTGAGGCACAGCCTATAGGAGAATGCCTTTTCTGTGCTTTTATAAAAGACTGACCCTTCTGAGCTTGGAGGGGGCAGCAGCAGGCCGGTGCCCCTAGGGGCTGGCCAGTGTGACTGCAAGACTGGGGTGGGCAGCCTTGCTGGGCTCTGAGAGCATTTACAACGAAATGAGGTTAGGCGGGAGAGGCAGGGGAGCAATGCGGGGTCTTGCTGGAAACAACTGCACACTGTGGAATTGTGTGCCTTTGAGGTCTTAACAGTCTGCCTGGGAAACTCTTTAGTGAGTTCTTTAAAGGAAAACATATTTTGGAGTTTGCTCTGGATGATACCAGGAGGGAGGCCGCCTTCAGAGCCCAGCCCCGACTCTCGGCTGGAGCTACAGTAAAGACATTTGCTTCACGTAGAAGGGATTTGACCTGTCAACTAAAATTCTATATATTTTTTTTTGCTTATTGTCATGTCAGATTTAAAATTTGTGAATGTGTGCGTATGTTTAAACATGATATGCTCATGTCAAATTTAATACGTGTGTAAAACTCCACACGTATATAAAATATTCATATATATATTTTAAATATCTGTTTCTTTAAAATAATAAAGTTTGAATAAAAAAATTAAAAATAAAGGGGGAAAATGATCAATGCTTCCATTATCTTTATATAACTATGGCTAAAATTTAGTGCATTTTGTTCCATGTCTGATGACACATCAGTCTGTCTAATAACAGTCTTCAAATTTAAATTGGAAGAGTAAAGGGTAGTCTAGAGCAGCAGTCCCAACTTTTTTGGCACCAGGGACCTGTGCTCCTATGAGAATCTAATGTCTGATGATCTGAGGTGGAGCTGAGGCAGTGATGCTAGCGCTGGGGAGCGACTGCAAATACAGATGAAGCTTCACTTACTCATTCGCCACTTACCTCCTACTGTGTGGCCTGGTTCCTAACAGGCTATGGACTGGTACTGGTCTGTGGCCTGGAAGTTGAGGACCCCTGGTCTATAGGGAAAGAAAGTGCAGAGGTGCAGCCATATGCATGTAGAGTGGAAAGGGCTTGGGTTTCATAGGAGGTCAGACCTGGCTTTGTCACCAGCACTGCAGTAATTATTAGTATGACTTTGGGCAGGTCATTTCATCTCCACGAACCTCAGTGGTGAGCCAGCTGATTTCTGGGGAGAAGATAGAGCAGGACTATGATGGTTCCCAGAAATCAACTTTCTTCCTCAGGAGGTAGAGAGGGAGGGGGGCTGTGAAGAGGGGTCTTGGGAAGCAGGGGTGGGGTCGTGGGTGAGGTTATGGAAGCAGCAAAGCTTTTCCTGAGGCTCGGGCCTTGCATGAGACATGTAGTACCCCTACCTGCTCCCCATGTAAGGGTTCAAGTCACAGGGCTTTGGTGACTGCTTCAATTCCATGATTCTCTTCTGTGGTCCCCATAAACTGCCCAAACGTCCTGGAATGCCAGTCCTCTGACATGCAAACAATGTCTCTCAGAGACAGCTCTTCCTGCCCAGAAACGGCCCCAAATTCTTTGTCAGGCCAAACACAGGGATTTCTTGTTGGAAAAATGTAGTCACTGTGAATTTCATAGACGGTGGGACGAGAATAGAACTGCTAAATTATTTTCAAGGAAATGTAAGTTTCTTTATCAAGATTGCAAAATCTTTTCCCAGTGGGGACCAGGTCAATTTAAGCGGCAGCAGCGACTAAGGGGTGACGCACACATCCAGGTTCTCCTGCCACGTAAACCACACAGTCCTAAGGGCCTGGCTGGGCCTCCTGTGGAACGGGTGGGTTCTTGCATGGGTGCTAACCTTCTGCTCAGGTAGAGGGCACACACTCTCAGGCAAAGAGTGTGTGAACAGGCAGCATACAGATCTGGGGTTGAACCTTTACATGGGGTGCTATTTGTGTGACTCCAGGCAAATGCCTCTCTGAGCCTCAGATTTCCTTAAAAATGGGCAAAATAATACACATCTAGCTGGGCCATAGAGAGAATCATTAAGAACGTATTAGGAACTCAGATGCAATGCATGGCCCGTAGGGGTATTCAGGAAGTGGTGTCCTTGTCATACTCAGGGCAGGTGTCACTACTTGTTGCTGTGTTTCTGTAATGAAATCTTTTGGGGAACCAGTAACCTCTAAGAGTTACAGATGCTCCAGGTTCCTGGGCTGGAAATTGGCCACCAGAGCAAATGTGATGGGAGAGAAGACTTGAAGGAGAACAGTGTTGTTGTCTTTGTTGCGTCAACAGGATGGTCAATGGCGATGGGAGGAGTTTTTGACACTTAGCGTCAGAGTCAGCAAATGTGACTGGACCGAATCTGTCAAGAACACACTTTGGTCCCATCTTTGCCAGATCCAAACAAAAGCTATCTGGAGTTGCTGTGAGAGCTGGTTCTGGATCTTTTAACATTCTTGTGCCATATGAACCATTTGAAAAACGTATTTTTTTAAACTAGCTTTCTTAAGTATTTTTGGAAATGAAACTTCAGTGACTATCACCAAAGGAAAACCTGTCTCCCGTGACATAAGGTGGAGACTGTTAAACTAATACACAATGGAAGCTACATAACAGTTTTAGCTCAAACCCTTGCTTGGAAGCGCTTAGCCTAGGATATGCTGTCTTTGTAAAAAGGATGATGAACACATAATAAAAGGCATTAAAGACACAGTAGGACCAAAGCAAGAGGCTCTCCTGGACCAGCTGGAAGAAGTAAAACAGATTGGAAGAAGGAGCTTTTGTACATGCAGTCAACATCTTTTGACATTGAACTGATGCTCTCACGCCCTTGCCTGGATTAAAGTGACCTGAGGTATGGGAACCCACACTCTTAGATTCTCCCGCATCCGTTTCTCCTCACCACTTCTCCACAGGCTCCATCTCCCTCCTCATGGCTCCTCTCCCCAGCTCTGGCCCTCAACTCAGACCTTGGTCCCTCTTCCTTGTCTCCCTCATATACCTGCCTGCAGCCTCCGCCAGAACCTCCTCACCAAGCACTCCTGTTCTCCCCACATCTCCAACCCTCATGGCTCCCCACACCACTCCTGGGGTCACCTGCTCCACACTGGACCCTCGTCCCCTTCAGGAACCAGAGTCACCTCAAAAGCAGGTGCTTTCACATATGTGCACCCACTGCTGTGTCCTAGCTCTTACTGTCCCCTTCTACAGATGAAAAAAGTAAGGTCCTTGAGATTAGTTGACTGAAGAGGGTCCCACAGCTGGTTGTGGGTCGGGTGGTCTCTGTATCCTGACCTCTGCCTTCCCGCCAGGAGTCTTCCCACCACGTCACTCTCGACTTCTTTCTGCAAACTACAAGCTGAAATAACACAGAGCCACAGGCACTGCCGAGGAAATACTGAGGGGGAGATGAAGAGGTTTGATATTTACACAAAGGTTTCTCTCTTCCTCCCCCGAGGATGTGGGGTCATCACCTGCAGGGAGGAAACTTCCTGGGTCCAGCTTCTTCTAGTTGACAGGGACATGGATCCCTCCTTCTCCAACTGACAGCCAGCTGGCTCAGGACAAGTCTTCAGAGCCGCTCCTCCTGTCCCTGCCTGGGGGCCGTTGGGGGGACACCTGTCCATTTCTATCCAGAGCCTAAGGGAATGGAGGGAGCCTGAGTCTGGAGCCAGATGGATAAGGGTTTGAATCACAGCTTCACGATGGACCTGGAGGCAGCTTAAGGGCCAGGAAGGTGAATGACAGGAGCCTCTGTGATGGGGTCTCAGCCTGGAGGTGACCCTGTGGGGGAAAATGTGTGTCCTACTGAACCCCGGGCCCACTGTGTACCTCTGGGGATGACACAGAATCCAGGTTAAGCTACAGCTAACCTCATGTGGGGTGTCTGTGGCCTGCTCGGCAGCTTTTCTCTCTTCTTTTGCCATCAGCTCCTCAGTTTTCCTCGGGAGACCTATCCTTCCCCACTGTCAGTTAAATGGATTTTGGTAAGTCACACCCATCCTGGCTTCCGACATGGGCCTGGCCCATCAGCACACTCTTGTTTTCCTGGCCACGGAGATTGGCTCAGAGATGGGCATGCCACCAGGAACCTCAGTCATGAGATTTCTGCTGGAACGATTAGGAAGATGAAGCCAGCATGAAGCAAAGCAGGCCCGAGCACTGGGACGCACTAGCTTCCAATGCCACCCAGATGAGCACCCAGGTCTGTCTGGCTGAAGTCAAATCAATGTCCTATCCTTTTTGTTTTCTATTGGCTTAAGCCACTTTGAGTTAGGTTTCTTGTGACAGAAAACAAAAAATGTCTTAGCAGGCGTAGATGGCATTTTGGGGACCCATATGATACAAGCACCTCACACTAAGTAAGCATCTGTCCATTACCTATAGTTTATCAAGGTTTTATAAATTTTAATTCTATCCTCTGATGTAGTTGCTATCATGGTCTTGTCATCTGCAAATGTGTCACTGTAAACACTTTATGTCCTTAAGTTGTTAAAAATAATGAATGGAGCGGGCTTAAGCATAGAACTTACAGTCCAAAAGAAGAAAATTATCAATTATCTCCTGGCTGACAGTAGCTCATCCATTCACTCATTTAATGTTTATTGAGCCCTACTAAGGGCTGTCAGCCTTCTGATTAGGCTGCTGTGACTGTTACCCAACCAGCTCTACTCCCATCCCGACTCTTGCCCAAATGACTCTTTCTCAGGTAAAAAATTGGACATCCTGTCAACTCATCTGAAGCCCAAATGAACTGGTATTAAACATGCCCTTGACCCACAGCCATGTAGGAGACCCGCTCGGTGCATAGCTTGTACCTACTGGGTTCTGATGCTGGTCACAGAGCTCATAGACCTTTTGCTTCTTCATCTGCTCTAGACAGTATCCCCAGGTCCTTGTCTGGTTTATTCACCTGGAAGTTCTAGGATCCATCTCTCTGAAAATGGGGACAGTTCTGATGTTACATCCCACCCTCTTCCTCAAAGACATAGCCATATTTCTATGATCACATTAGCAAGTTCTTTCCATGCTTCGGGTGTACAGAGACTCATTTTATGAGATGGGATTCATCAAATGCCTTTTGCACCTACTTTGTGACAGGGACTCTTACAACCTGCCCCATACCCTTTGTTTCACGTCCCTCCTCCATGCTCTCCATCAAATGCTCTCTATCGAAAGCAGAAGTGGTAACACAGACCCGAGTCATCCTGTTCTCGCTGCTGATGTCACCCTGTGTCTCGTGTCCCTGGCCACATGGCTGGCTCTTCTTACTTCTCCTTGTGCCAAATAGACTTTTAAAAGCCGAGGGTGCCTTTCTGCACATTTTTGACACCACGGGCCCGTTCTTTTCTGGGCCACTTCCCTGGGCCTGCTCCTGTCCCTCCCATCCACACACACTTTTTCCGAGTCTGAAGAGTGAGTTTCAAACATGAGTCTGCCCGTCCCCCACCCCTGGAGAGAAAGCCCTTTTCTTTCAAACATCCTGACCTCTGCTTTCCTAATTTCCAAGATATGAACACTTCGGTTTGTAGGACGGCAGCTCTGGCTCCCTAGGAGGTAAGCCAAGGGTGGAGGGGGCCTACCAGGATGCCCTGTGTGGAGGGGCCACAACCTTGCCCCTTGTTCACCTGATGACACGAGTCATGTCCATTTCTCATAGGCTATCTCCCTGCCTCTGCCCCTCCCATTTCAGGTGCCTAGAGACAGTGGATTATGCTTCCAGAAGGTGGGGAAAGGTCCTTGAAAATCAGCTGCTCCAGCAGTTGTGCCTTTAAATTAGCAGAATCACCTGGTGAGTGTTTCCTGTCTGCACCCAGAGACTGAGCTGTGGGGTTTGGGATAGACCTTGGGCATCTGGATCTGTAAGAAGTGCCCCCAGTCCTACAACAGCTGAAAAGCCCTCCTGGGAAACCCCTCACCTGTGGGACAGCTGGCCCCTGGTGCGGGCCACCAACCTCTTGGGTTCCAGAGTGAGCTCACAGAGCTCACTGAGGACCCAGCACTCCCGTTACTGCCTGCTGACTGCAGGCTTGGAAGCCGGGCTAGGGGCTGCTTACTTCCAGGCCCTCGTAAATACGGCCTGGAATTCCTGAGCAACGGGGCCCATGAGGGCAGGCTGGTCAGCAGATGCACAGACAGATAAATCAATGAAGCTACAAGCCACAGGGGCCTTAATGGTCTCTACAGTTTCTCTTTGGGGGTGGGCTTTGAGAAGCTGCTTTGTGTTTTGTGTGTCTACATGTCTGTGAGAGCGTGTGTGTTTAAATAAGCAAAATTATTTTTTTGGGACTCTATCCAAGAACATTAGATAAATAACTGATCCAGCCCCAGCTGCTCATAGGAAAGCCTGCTCGGGTGGATAGGGTGGGAGAGTGTGGCTGTGCTTTGATGTGTTTTGTGGGGTGCCCTGGGGTCACTTAAGCTGTTGTGAAAGCCCCAGGCCGAGCACAGGATCTGACCAGGTGCCTTCCTCTCCCTGAACCCCCCTGTGTCCTGCAGATGTCTTAGGATCAAATACGAGTCTCTTGGAGGGTATGAGGGTCTGGCCCGGGCCCTCCTCATTGCTTCCCAGTCTCTACTACACGGCCTGAGCTCTGCCCACTGACCACTTAGTGTCCCCGCCAGATGTGCGGTGTCCGTTTCTCCTCTTGGATGGTGGTGTGCCCTCTTTGCTCTTTTGTGCAGACCCTGTGTTTCTTGTTCTCTGCCTGGAAAGCCATAACCCTCATTTTCCAAGTCCAGCTCCGACGCCACCTTCCTCCAACCCAGAAGCCCTCCCTGACCCAGGGTGGGGGGCCCTGATAGGCCAGGCTCCTCTGGGGTCTGCTCCCCTTCTCTCTGTGCTTGGCACTGCCTGATGATGGTCTTCCTGCCATACCAGGAGCTTGTTGAGAGGAAAGACTGGGTCCCCTGGGCCTGAGAGGAGGTGTGAGGCAGGGAGGGTAGTGGTTGGGGCACAAGGGTTCCAGAGGCAGACACACTGGATTCATACACCGCTCATGCCATCTCCAGCTAGGTCACTCTTTACAACCTGCCTCAAGTGACAGGTGTCAGCTGCTGCCGCGTAGCCTCAGTGCCTGGTCCCTCCCTCCATCAGAGCGGGCATCCCAGTTGTTTAAAATCCATCTTCCCTCCCAGCCCCTGAGTCCCTGAGGCAGGGCTGGGTCTGACTCATCTCTTCATACCTAGCTGGGCCCAGACGGTCACTCAGGAACTCTGCTGGCTGCAGGAGCTGCTCTCAGCCCAGCCTGGCTGTCTGGCGCAGAGGCCAATCCTGGCCTGTGCTCGAGGTTCCCTCTGCACCACATGGTAGGCACTGCCTCCTGTCTCCTCTGGCACTGGGTCACCTTGACCCCGAGCTTCTGTGTTTTCGCCCTACTCAGCTGTGGGAGTCCGCCTTCCTACGCCTCTCCTGCCCCTCTTAACCTTCCCAGGAGAGTGCTTTCAGACTTTCTCCTCAAAAGCCAATCACTGGAACTAGAACAAGACCCTATATCTCTCTCAGTCTGACTCCCAACCCACTTCCAGCTTCCCCTAGAACTAAAACAGCGTCCCGCTCGTGACTCATGGTGTAGCCTCACAAAGCTGTTCCACGTCACCCCTTTCGCAAAGGCTTTCTGACTCTCCATTCAGGGAGCGGGGTCTTGCCCTCCTCCACAGTCCAAGAGACCCCTTTTGTGCCAGCAATTATCTTGCCAGCCTTCTTGGCCATGACAGCGGGGCTATGCTTTCTTCACCTGGCGTCTCATCCAGGCCTGGAATGGGATGGGCACTTGGTGAGTGTTTGCTGAAACTGAATTTTGCACGGTATGTGTTTAAGACCCTTCCCTGAATGGGTTTTGGTCTGACTCTTAAGCCATTCATTTGCTATCAGACACAATGTAGTTGTGGTCAGGCCAAAATTTTTCCTATGGCTAAATTGCTATCTGAGGGTATTGCTGGCACATAAATCAGCCCTATCTTGATCTGCTTGGAAACGACTGATGGCATTCGCTCCAAGTTGTTTGATGATGTCCAGATGTGGGCTGTTGCACTGATGCGCATTTTCTGTAATTAAGCTGACAGGAGCTCCAAGTTTGATAGGGGCTTTTGGCCTTGAGCAGGTCACCCCTCTGTGCATGCCTATTTCTCCTCTGGGGCAGGGAGGGAGCACCAGCTTATCAGCAAGCTCACATAAAAGGTGGAATGCTACCCATTTTTCTGAAGCAATCTATAGTCTAAATCAAGTATTATGCACATTTATATAGAGCTCTGAGCTAACTGTAGATGGGTGTGCTCTGATGGCCCAAGCAGCTGGCCTTGGGACAATGTTGAATGGAAGAGACCCAGAGTAGATTCCACTATATGAGCCGGGAGCCCCCACTAAGTATTAGGGAAGCTGGGGACCACACCCAAGGTTAAGCAGGGCTTATTTTATTCTTGTTTTGAACAAATGCAGGCTGCCATCGTACAGCTGTGTCTTTTCTTTCTAGTGCACCATCTAAATGTACTCTCTTCCCACCTGTGGGGACCTCTTGCTTCCAAATGCAAAAACTGCCTGGGGCACCAGCAAGTAGGTGCACAGCTGCATCTAGTCCTGGCTCCCTGGGAGTACATCCACTATGTACCAGGCCCTTGCCGGAAAGGGACGAGACGCAGCCGCTGTCCCTAAGGAGCTCACCACCAGGCCAGATGGCAGCCAAGCTCTAGGAGAACTGCCTAAGGGAGATGACATGGTGGGTTGGGAGCATAATTTTAGCATATGAGGAATTGGGAAAGGCTTTATCGGGAAGGCAGTATTTGAGCTTTGAGGGCTTTGAGGGTGAGAAGGACTTAGATATGTTGGGAGGGCAGGCAAGCTGTAGCCATGGGGAGTTTGGAACAAGATATAGAAACAAATAAGCCAGAATGAACTTATTTTTGTTTAGGACTTCAGTGTGTGAAAGGCGTATGGGAACATAAAGTCCACACTCGAGATAGCAGGTGAAGGATGGGGACCTCAGGCTGGGCTGAGAGGATCTACTGTAGCATTTGGGGCAGCAGAGTGGCAGGGCCATGTGGGCACCAGAAGTTGGAATTCTGCAAAGCAGTACAACCATAAGCTTCGTAGTGACTTTCTTCCATAGCATGGCTATTTATTTGGACACTGAGTACTCTTTATAGTAAGGCCATGGACTGGCTTCCCCGCTGACATAGCCTTGCCTGCTAACTGGTTCCCATTGGCAGACATACGCACCCCTGGCCCACAGGGCTTCTCCTCACCGCAGCAAATCCCGGTCATGCAACCTGAGAGGACAGCAGTGACATAGCCAAGGGCAGGCATGAGGAGGGGAAAGGGGGTTGAAGAACTGCTCACATGCGTGTGATCTTTCCAGGTTTAAAAGTCCCCCCACATCTACCTCTGGACCAGGCCATCGGTGAGGACTGTGGTCCATGTCTGTCAGGCACCTTCTGCCCCTTGGGGGGTTGTCTGAATCTGCTCAGCGCAGTCTAGGAGTGGACATCAGTCATGGGAACACAACCAGGCAGGACTCAGAGAAACAGCTGAGAACGGCGGGGCTGGGGGCTCTGAGCACCCTGACCGCTGCAGAGATGAAACTCCCCACCCGCCACCACCCTCTTTTCCTTATGCAGACATCCTGAGCCCCAATTCCAGCTCCCGGGCAACTGGGCACCAGAGGAGGACAAGGAAGTGGAACCATAAGGGTACACCCCCATCGCAGATCAGAAGAGAAACTTCATCTTAATTTATTTTTTACTCTCCAGAAAGGCTTTCAGACTGAATACAAAAATCCAAGGTAGAGTGAAAAGGTAGAGCAAAAACGGGGCCTGAAAACAATGAGCACATCGGGGTAGATGTATTCAGAATACAGGACATGAGTTTCCACACCCTTTCTAGACCCAAATGTATTGAGTCAAGTCAATATGGAAACCCAGTCATAGATACTGTTCAGACACGCATGGGATAAAAACCCAACAGTGGCCCAGGAAAAGCACAGTCAGGCCCAAAACTAAGCCAGAACTGAATCAATGACAAGCTACCCCACAGCAGGATCCCAACTCAATGTCCCCATGCTGAACACGATGTCTCTTATGCATGGCCCTCGTGAGGCGGGTGGCTCTGAGCCAAAGGAATGATGTACGGGAGCACCTGCCAAAAAGACGCCACCAGTGTCTGCAGAGCCAGGCTGCTCACCTGCCGTGGTGGGAGGGCTTCCTTCTCCTTGTGTTTCAAGTGTCAAAGGAAATGCTCTGTGCAGATTTGATGAGGGATCAGAATGTGAAACACACACCCAACTATCTCAACTTCCTTAGCCTAAGTGGGTTCAAGCAGGTTACCAGGCAGCAGCTCCCAAACCAAGACAGTGGCCAGCATCCCCTGCCACAGCCCACAAGGGGTGAGAGGACATGCTCACATTCACGCAGCTGGTCCATTTTACTCGAAGAGCTTTTTATTAAGGGACACTGGAGCAGGGAGCACAGCTGAAAGAGGGGCCAGCAAGGAGCCTTATTTCTCTGGTTGCAGGAGATGGGTCAGCTCGGCTCAGCCCCACGCTCCTTGGCTGAGCTAGGTAACCTCAGGCTCAGCCCTGGAACTGGGTGGCCAGGACCTGAGTAGCCCAAGCTTCCCTCTGGGGCACCATCACTGACCCCTGGCCAGCAGACCCTAGCACCCTCCCACCCCACATGGCCCATGAGGGGGAGCCCAGTTCTGGGGTCCCTTCTGGATGGTGGGTTTCCTACTGGTGTGGAAACATCTTCCCCTCTTCTGTCTGAGTCCACCATCTTCTGACCCCCAGCTGAGCCTCTCCGATCCTCTCCACACAAAGCCAGCTCCCCTGCACCACACCGGGGTTTCCATTATGTCCACTGTGATCATGAGAGTGAAAACAACTCCAAGCATTAATTTTATAGCTATTACCAACCAGAGTTAAATCTTTCTGATTCTGCGTGAACTCTAGAGCTACAGTTCTGCAGGTTTAATAAGTTGATTAAGGAGTTTAGAAAAAAAAAAAATTAAACCTGACCCATTCTATACTAAAAAATCCAGTGTCATTTCACAATGATAACCATGGGCATGAGCTGACCTGCAGACATGTTTTGTCTGGTCTACGGAGTGTTTTTAAAACATGTGACTTAGTAGCCCAGAGTTCAAATTCCAGTTTTACACATGGTTCTGAATTTCTTTTTAAGAGATCAGATTTGTATAGTAGTGGAGGCTAATCCTCTGAAGATGGGTGCTCACTCAGGAGGGTGAAGGTGGGTGCTGGAGGGGTGGGTGGCCTTGCGGGAGAGCATTGCTCATGAGAGATGTGCAGTTAAACATTCCAGGTTCCGACACTGACTGGGCTTGGCTGTGAGCCCCAGCACAATTTACAGACTTGGCAGGACAGCCATTTCCTCCAGTTTTCTGTTTCTCATTAAAGCTTTTAGACAAAGGGTTTAGTTGCTGGTTCTGGTGCCGGAGTTAGCCCTGGTCTTATTACACAGAACTATCTGGCCAAGAGGAAATGAATGAGGAAGGACAAATGATGCCAAAGGAAACAAATGGGACTAAGAAACCAGGAGAAGCATCTATGGGAGTAAAATATTGGGGGACAGGAGTAAAATATTGGGGGACTGAGTGGGGTGGGGATGGGAGTGATAGGGAGAGCTGTGACGACTGAAAGGCAAAGAGTCACACAGCTTCAGATTTCTTAGGAGAACTGGAGAGTATGGTGGGAACAAGAATCAACCTCCTTGGCAAACAATAAAGGGTTAAAAAAACCCCTCCAAACTTCTGGGTTTGAGTGTAGGGGCTGTCACTCACCAGCTGTCTCTGTACCCTCTGACCCCTGTGGTTTGCTCCTCTTGGTTTTCTCAGCTACAGATGGGGCACAGAGACAGTGATAAAACAGAGTTGCTGTGGGGATGACATGGAGGCAGATGCCAAATCCCGCCAGCACGTGAGTTGCAGGATCCCAGACCACTTCAGGGGTTGGGGGAGCCCTCGCTCTGCACCTTGGTGTGGCAGGACCGACTCTGCTATTCCCATCACAGTTCACAGGTTAGTCACATGAGACCAATCTGGACAAAGACGACTTGCGGGCACAATCCCTACAAATACCTCTCACCTTGGCCTGCTGGAGGTGCCATGAGGGAGTGAGAGCTCAAGTCACACTTGGGTCATAGCAGAACTGACAGAGTTACTTAGTTACTTTTAAGCCCACCTGAGCAGGACCCTCATCTGGAGAGAGGTGTGGCTGTGGGAGGGCGGGGACTGATTGCTCAAGTGGAGCAAACCCCTCACTTGTTCCAGGGAGCGCTCTGGGGCGAGAGGGCGGGTGGAGTGAGTACCAGTGCTAGATGACTGACTTCTCTCTTTATTGCCTGTCAGGGGAATACGAACAAACTCGCAGAGGTATATGCACATATGAGCCCTCCACATGCTAGCAGGTCTTCAAATAACTTCTCCACTCATTTATAATCAAGTGGACCTTAGAGGGAAGAATTTGCAGCATACATTGGCCTCTACCTGAATGGAAGCATATGACCTAAAAGTATTCTGCTGAAGCAGAGAACAGAGTAGAAGTATTTTACGAGGAGGTGGCAAGGGCACGACATCCCCACCTCAATCGCCTGAACCAGACCTCTGCTCCTTCCAGCCTCTGCACACCCTTCCGTCCACATCTCTCCTCTTGAAACACTCCCACTCACGCTTCCAGGCTCAGTTCAGCTGTCACCCCCTCTCTTCCTTGACACCTCGTAGTTGCCACAGCCTTGAACCTACATGCTCCCCAGAGCTTCTATGGAGTTATACTGTGGACAGCAATGTCTGGGCGCGTCCACCACTCTTCTGTAGTACCCTCCATCCCTCAGGGTAGTTGTGAGGAATGGACGAGTGAATACACGTGAAGGTGTTGACAAGCACTGAAAACTTGTGAAATAAAAACATAATTGGATACCACCTCACACCCACTAGCATGGTTAGAATAAAAAAGTCAGATAATAAAGAGTGAGATGTAGAGAAATTGGAACACACAATGCTGGTAGGAATGAAAAATGGTGTAGCCACTTTGGAAAAACGATCTGGCAGTTCCTCAAACGGTTAAACATAGAGTCATCCTATGATCTGGAAATTACACTCCTGGAGGAATGTGGAGTCAAATAACGTAAAAACTCAGATAGCCAATAACCCATAATCAAATACCTGAAGAGAAATGAAAACATATATCCACACAAAAAACTTGTACAAGCACATTCATAGCAGCATTATTCACAATAATCAAATTGTGGAAACAACCCAAATGTCCATCAGTGGATGAATGGGTACACAAGACACCTATCCACGCTGTGGAATATTGTTTAGCCATAAAAAAGAATGGAGTGTTGATACAGGCTGCTACGTGGATGAGCCTTGGAAACATGATGCTAAGTGAAAGAAGTCAGGTACAGAAGGCTACACACTGAATAATTCCATAGACATGAAATGTCTAGAACAGGCAAACCCAGAATCGGACAGTCAATCAGTGGTGGCCAGGGGCTGAGGGAAGGCATGCGGGGTGGGTTGCGATAACTGAAGGGTTTCTTCTGGAGGTGATGAAAATGTTCTAAAATTGATTGCGGTAATGGTTACACACAACCGTGAATATATTAAAACCATTGAAATGTACACGTTAACTGGATGAATTGTATGGCATGTGAATTATATCTCGATAAAGCTGTTGGAGAAAAAAAAACAAAAAACCTTCAGCTGACTACCACAGAAAAAAAGAAAAGAAAGCCTGTTAACTGCTATAACCAGGATCTTTTCTACTCAGGGTTCAGCCCAGAGCAGGCCTTTGGGAAAATCTGGGAAAAGAATAAGCTAAATACTCAGCACTGCTTATGCACCCCCTGGATGCTTTCACATAGCTTCTCACTTAGCCTTAGATGACCTTAGAGTTATTCTCACTGCCCTCAGCCAACCTGTTAGCTAATCCTGTTGGCTCCACCTTCCAAATCCGTCCCCAATTGGAGCTGGTCTCTCTACCGCCATGGCTACCACCAGGTCCAAGCCGTCACCTTCTGGTCTTCAGCACAGTCTCTGGGGTGGTCTCTCAAAACCTACAATGACGGCCTGCCTGGGTCAGAGTGAAAGCCCGAGTTCCGCACTGACCCACTAGGCCCTCCTGGTCCTACTCCGGCCCTCTGACCCCTCTCGGTCTGCTCTCCTGATCACCTCTCTCCAGCCTGCTGACCTGCTACAGTGCCTCCATCACACCAGCCTTAGGGTTTTTGCTGAGGTGGCTCCTCTGCCTGGATCCTGTTTCCCCCAGAAATCTTCTTGACTTACCTCTTTTCTGCTTTAAGTCTTGGCTCAAAGTCTTTTTCCCAGTGGGGACCCCAGACTCCCCTTCCCACTCTGTGTTGTATCGCAACCTGTATACTCCAGATCCCAATTGCCTTCAGCTGCTTTTTCTCTTTTCCATAGCACTTGTCATGTTCTAAAACACAATCTATTTATTATAGTCATTATTTATGTGTCTCCCTGCTAAATGGGAGCTCCATCAGGCCAGGGGTTTTGATTTGTTTTGTAGATTTATGTTTCCTCTGTACTGGTAGGCACTCGACAGACATCTGTTGAAAACTGTGTCTTCACAACACCTGTAAGAAGTAGGCTTTATTATTCCTGTTTCTCAGATGAGAAAACGAAGGCTCAGAGAAGTGAAATAACCTGCCCAGTGTCCCACAGCAGCTGGTAAACAGAGTTGGGCACAAAGGCCAGGACTGCTGGGTGCCAGGGTGGCTCCCTTTATGTTGCACAGGTGCCACTGATGTCCCAAAAGTGGAAGGCCAGGTGACAGCAGCTACTACTTATGGACCAGGCATTGAGCTTTAGGTACGTCATCTCTACTTAAGCAATCCTGCAACTTCACCTTTCATTTCCACTTAATAGAAGAGGAAATGGATGCTCAGAAAGGTTATATATGGGACCTGCCCAAGGCCAAGAAGCTAGATGGCAGAGCTGAATGCATGAAGGGATTTTGAGCCTGTGTTTACTAAGACCCTCCCCCACAGCCAGTGTACAAGTACTGTCCTGTTTACTTCTAGGAGATAAGCACCTTTGGATGAAAAGACTGCTCAGGAAGCTAAATAAGGAGTTAGCCAGACAGGACAAAAGTGGAAGGGAAACACTCTCAGGCCACCTCTTGTGACATCCTTAAAGCAGCCCCACGCCTTTATCTTCCCCTGCAGAGGCCACTGCCAAAGGACTCTGGCTCTGTCCATCCGCCAAAGAGTTGCAGTATTTAATTGGCCCTTGAATGGGGTCACTGCTAGAGGACGTTGTCAGGGACAAAGTGGACCGCCCTGCAGCTGGCTTTGCAGGGTCTGGCAGGCAGCTGCCCGAGACTGATGGCAAAGCATGGATGCATTCACAGGTAATATCCGGGTCCAAGGCGGCCCGTAGGGATGACCGCATACCAGTCGAGGAGAGCACTATCAATGTAGTTTGAACAAGCAGGATCCCATATGAGCTGATGTTTCACATCTGTCAGACTTGATGTTGCCTCCCTTCCCCGAACATCCTCTGGTGATGAAGGGATGGACCTTGTGGTGTTCAAGAAGCAAAGTTCCTCTCCCCTCCATCGCCAAGGGGCTGAGTTACCCCACAGCTGAGCCCCAAAATATTGGGCTGTCGGGCCTGAGGTTGGCTAGGGCAAACTTGCTCACATCATCACAGTGAAGCCAGAAATTTCGGTCTGGCTTTGATTCTCTCCTTCCCTTCATCCCCACCACCAGCCATCCAGTCCTCTCACTCCCGCCTGACCTCCCTGGTGCCTTTCCCCACTGTATCCCATCTCCATGGTGGCTTCCCATCCCCTGGGCCAGGCCTTCAGCCTGCAGAAGTCCCCAACACTGCTTAACTCCCACTGGCAGCAGCGACCATCCTGTGGGTAGTGAGAGCCTTTGGGGCGGCCACATGGGGTGTGTGTAGGAAGAGCAGAGTGGAGGGAGGGCAAGCTGGCCAAAGGACAGGATGTCTTTGGGGGATAGCCAGCCATCTTATGCATGTGCCAGGAGTCTGGGGCTCATGGCACAGGGCAGAGAAGACACTGGAGAGGCCAGCAGGGCTAGACTGAGAAGGGCTTTAACCACCATCCACGATGATAACTCTCTGAGGGGTTAACAGATGTCGCAGAGCCCTCAGAACGTGCACATGCACCCCAATGCCTAGTCTGCTCCACTTTCAGGGTGTTCATGTACCCCTGAAGCTCATCGTAACTGCCTCATGGCAAATGGGCCTCATCGAGTAGGAAAGTGCCATCATGGGACCTGTGTCTCAGAAGGAAAGGTGTGGGAGGTGGGCTGCATGGAGGGAGGAAATGAGCAGGGAGGGCTGGGAGCTAACCTGCAGCCTGAAAAGGTCCTTGGTAAATCCAGAGAGATTCCAACTGTAAAGAGAGTGCCAAAGGGAGGGTTAGAGCTAGGGGCGATTGCCCGCTGACCCAGAGGGAAAGGTGGTGTGAGGATAGGAGCAGTCCCCTAAAGAGGAGAATAGGTAGCTTGCAAATCTGACAGGGTTGGGTGGATCTGGGAGCTCGCCTGTGGGATGCTTAGGCTGGAGCAGTTTGGAGCAGCTCTGAGTGCCCAGAGCATGTTTTGCTGTGTTTGGTTTGGTGCCTCTGGGGACAGGCTGCTGTTGTGAGTCCCCCACACCGTATTCCCCTCATCACCAGCTCTCAGAGTTTGGACCGAGACTGTGAATAGCAAGGAGACTGAGGACATCGGAGGCGGGCGGTGGGGGCGGGGACCTGATACAGCCAAGTTCGCCCAACAGGTCTGGATGCACAAGGGACATTGTGCAGAGGCCCACACCTGCCTCTTACTCAGCTTCCCAAAAGCTCTAAGCACAGAGTCCGTCTCCCGTCATGACAGGCGCATCTGGAGGCACGTTCAGCCTGATGTACACCTGTTAATAAATAAACTTTATTTATCCCACTGACATGGTATATTTATACATTTTACTACAGAAATGCCAGTGTGTCTGGTTAAGGGGGCTGCCTGCACAGACATGGTATTACCTTTCAAAAACAGAACAGTTTTGAATTCTGCACACATCAAGCCCCAAGGGATTAGATAATGGATAGTGAACCCAGACTAGAGAAGATTTGATTAAATTATACATCTATGCAACAGCCAAAAAACAAAGCATGGGAGGATCTCCAAGAGACAGAGTTCAGTTAAAAAAACTTATTTTTAATTTTTTTTATTATTTATATTTTTGATACTTAAAAAAAAGTATTAATTCAATCATGCAACAAGAATTTGGCAAGTAACTAGGAACTAGTGCTATTCTAGGCACTGGTATTAGAATCGTGAAAACAATGTAAAAATACTAAACAAAACTCCCCATGCACTATGCACATATGTGTACATGTGGGTTTATAAATGAATAGAAAAAGATCTGGAGAAATCCACATGAAGCTGGTGGTCGTGGGACTTCCGGGGAGAGGGACCCTGCAACGGTGAAGGTGGACTCTGACATTTTGTTCTATACACTTTGATATTGTTTATATTTTTTATAAATATTTGTGTCTCCCCAATATTCATATGTTAAAACCTACCCCCTAAGGTGTCAGTGTTAGGAGGTGGGGCCTTTGGGAGGAGACTAGGTTATGAGCGTGGAGCCCTCCTGAATGAGATTAGTGCCCTTATAAAGGGACCCTCTAGAGCTCCCTCACCCCTTCTGCCCGTGTGAGGACACAGCTGGCTATAACCAGGAAGCAGGCTCTCACCAGACACCCAGTCTGCTGGAGCCTTGATCTTGGACTCCCAGGTTCCAGAGCCGTGAGAAATAAATGCTTGTTGTTGATAAGCCACCTAGTTTCTGGTATTCTGTTATGGTAGCTCAAACAGACTATAAGCAAGAAATCATATATTACTCCTGTAATTAGTAGAGAAAAACAGCTAGAACTAAAAAAACAAAACGAAAATGAGGAAAAAGAAACCACTTATTTAGTCCAACCTGTTTATTTTATAGATAGGGAAAATGAAGCTCAGGGAGGCCCCACAGCCTTAGATGGGAATTGGAACCCAGCTCCCCAGACTCCAGTCCAGAATTCGCTCCAGAACCCCTGATGCTTCCGACACGACCACCAAATAATATAATTGATATAAAGGTGCTTTGTGAACTGTGGCTAACCATAGGCACATGCTACTCTTTGGTGGATAGAAAATTTCTAGATTTGGCTTTTTTCCTTGCCAAGCCCTTTTTGCCACTGAGGAAGCACAATATTTGCCATCTCTAGTAGCCATGGAAAGAGGCCTTTGAGAGTAGGGGAGGGTCAACAGATGACATGCCGCCCAGAGCCAGAACGAGATGATGACTACAGCCCGTTGGTGGGACTGTGACCTGGGTGGTGGGAGACCTTGGTGAGGGGAGCCCAGTGTGGGCACCAAGGTGTGACCTGGCAAGGGGGGAGGTGGACACTCTAGTGTAGCTGGGTAAAACTTACATTCTTAGAGTTCTAGTGCAAGCACTATTTTTTTGTGGGCTTCTTTTCTGTGTTTGCTTTTCTTCCAAAGGAAAAAAAGTTGCCACCCACTGCATCTGATCATAAGTTTCAAGTTTTAATTTTGCAACTGCAGTTAATTTCATTCATTATTCATAATTTTAATGTAATGCATTAATTTTTTATATAAAAACATTTTCCCTCAACATTTTTAAAACCAGAAGGAGTGAATGAAAAGTGACATTTGAGCCAGGCCTTACAGGAAGTGCTGGGGAGGGTGCTGGCCTTGGATGAGGGGACAGCCTGGAGAGCCAGGAACCCCAGGTTTGCGGCAAGTTTGAGGATCAGCCCTGTTTGGAGGGAGGACACACAAGGACAAGACCTGAGGCTGCAGACGCAGAGGCGTGGACACCCTGTCCCTTCCTGAATATCCTGCTATGGATATAACATAAGTGCTTCTAGGGCTGTGGCAGGAGACTGGATCAGGAAGAGGCAGGGCAGATACCAAACCCTGGGGACCTGCGGGTATGTCTGGCTAGGCCCACTTCAATCTGTGACCACTGCTATGAAATAGGGTGATTTCCCATTAAAGTCCTGATGTTTTGCCTGAAAGCAGACTGGGCTCTGACTCTTTCCAGCTCCTCACTCATCAACTCAAACCATCTGAGCTGGTGATACTGCCTTCAAGAGATAATTAGGAAGTGGCTTTTCTAGGCCCCTTTCAACTGGAGGGAGGACAGCAGGCTCCAGCCAGCGCTCCTCAGTACTCAGGGAAGCGTGGGGGTGCGTGGGCCACGCTGGGGGCTGCCAGCCTGCCCCGCCCCATCCTCCCCTGAGAAGGCGGGAGGGCACACAGCAGGCTCCCCTCCTGCCCCCAGCCAGACACCGAGAAAGTCCTTCTACTGGGAGATGAGCACCTAAATGAGGCACACGAAGGGGTGCCTGGGAATTGCTCCCATGGCCCAGAAAGTGTCTGGTGGCAGGTTTTACTTCTCTCTAGCACTAACCAAACAAAAGGCGAGGGTGGCACAGTCTTGACACTGAGTCTCCCAGTGACATGGTCTGACCAACACGGAGACAAGTATTTCAGGACGCCAACTACACTGGAGTCTTCCCAGAGGAGAACGTGGTTCAGCACAGTCCCCGTGAGACTGGGTATCGGGTTGAGAGGCAGAAGCCCAGAGAGCTTGGGTTGTCTGCCCAAGGTCACACAGCCGGCAGGGGCAGAGCCACGGTTCCAGCTGTTTGGGGCCTGTGGACACTGCAGGTCCTGATCAGAAGCACCCCCCTGGCCTGGAGGGAAAGTCGGGTTGTTAAGGTGGGAATGAAAAGCGCAAAAAGTAGCCAATTTCCAGGGTTTTTTTGGTTTATTTCTGAATCGGTTCTTTTGAGAATTCTATGTAGGTCTAGAGTTTATGCCATAACAATGGAAAGAGGTTAAAGCTGGAATCTCATCCACTCACTCCTTCTCATGTGACAGAGACTAATAGGGGTAGGGGATATCACCTTGAGGGGGTGGGGATCTGCGAAAGGGAGCATGGAAACCTCATGGCTGATCAGAGTCAAGGACCCTGTGGGGGCCCAGCCCCATTCAAAAGGTTGTGCCAGCTGGTGATGCCCTGGGCTTCACTGAACCTTCTAGAAACTGTAACCCTCTCAGGTATCAGTATGGTCTTAAGCTCCCTCCACTCCCAGGAAAGTAGGAAATGGGGTCTTGACCCTCAGAGGGCTATGGAATAGAAAAGAGAGCGCAGACCCAGGACTCGGGTGGACAGCAGATAGAGAAGTGCAGCCCGGCTACAAGGGATTCTGGAACCATCTCTATCTACCACTGGGCTTCTACTGCAACCTCCACCCCCACCCTCACCCCTGGAGACCTCTTAGGCAACAGGGCTCAAAGGGGATGCATGTCAGCTGTGACTCAGGGCAGCCTGGCTCCTTGGCCGGCTGGACAGGAAGTAAAGTGATTCCAGCTGGCAACCAGGGCCCGCAGTGGGGTGAGGAGGAAAGGGGGGCAGGGGAAACGGAGGCACATGCAGTACAGACCTGGGAGGGAGAGTCCTCACTGGACAACTGGCCTCAGCCTCTGCCCTGGGCCCTGAAAACTGACAGGAGCTGGGGATCTCTGTGATCAGTGCTGTTGGCCTCTGGTGCAGGGGTTCTCAGACTTGAGACGTGGCAGAATTCCCTGGCAGACTTGTTAACACACAAATTGCTGCCTCTTCAACCCCAGTCCCCAACTAGTTGGGTCTGAGTGGAGTCAGATAATTTGCATTTCGAATTTCTGGAACATTCCTGGGTGCTGCTGGTCTGGGCCTAAAGCCCCAGTCCAGGTGGAACCAGCTCTTCCTTCAGGACGGGTCCTGCCTCACCCCTACCCCACCTGATCGGATTTGCACAGACAATTTGAGCGTTCCTAGACCCCCGAAATAATGTACCAAATCACACTAAATAACACACAAGACCTAAAATAACACTAACATACAGTACAAGCAGGAACACACAAAATAAACGGAGATGAGATGCAGATGGTTGCCCAAAGATATGGGGCCAGTGTTGGGTGTCGGTATTGGGGTGCTAGTGTGGTTCCCAGGGAAGGAGCCAGGCAGTGGCTCTCCTAGCTGGCTGTGAGCCACAACACAGACACTGAACATTAGTTTTGCTTTTAGCCTTTCTCCATAAAAGTGAAAATGCTCTTTGGATTTCTTTTGGCTAGTGAAAACAGGTAATAACGTAGGTGTTTTGTAACAGCGAAGTGGTGGAACACGAATTTGTGAAAAGCGGGAGTACCTGTATATCCACATGATGGACTGTTATTCAGTCAAAAGAAGAATGACATGCTGACTGATGCTACAACATGGATGAACATCCAAAACACGATGCTAACTGAAAGAAGACAGTAAAAATGTCGCATATTGTGTAAATCCACTTATATAAAATGTCCAGATTAGGCAAACCCACAGACAGCAGGCAGGTTAGTGGTTGCCAGGGGCTGGGGGAGGGGTGGACGGGGACTGACTGCTAAAAGTGCTGGAGTTCCCTGTAGGGCAATGAAAACGTTCTGGAACTAGATAGCGGAGCTGTTTACAACACTGTGAATGTACTAAATGCCACTGAATTGTACACTTTAAAATGTCCCCAGGCAGATCTCACCTCTCTGCAGAGGCCTCTCATCTCAGAAAGGGAAATGAGGTGAGAAGACTTAGAAGCAGGGTGGGGGGCGGGGAGGTGTTTTTTAGAAATAAAAGTCGTTATTAATGATGAGTGCGGTGTCAACCCAGACACATCAAACACATTGAGCCTGCAAATCTACAGTCAGCCAGCCCTGCGTGGCTTCCAGCGAGCCCCTCACTGCCCCACCTGCCTGCCTGCTTGCTCATAAACCAGTTTTCACGAGGTGTTGGCTCCTCTGTCTCAAAGTGAGACGGAGCCTGAGGGAATCCTGGAGATGCCCATCCGGGTGTAAACGAGGCTATGGCTTTTCAAAGGCCGGTTTCTCCTCCCTGTACACCCTAGCCCTCCCATGAGGCAGCTGGGAGTGAAGTTCCCAGGGGTCCAAGTGACCCCAGGCCAGGCAAACAGTTCAATGGCACCAGTCAGGGCCCAGCGCCTTCACCTCCTTCTCTCTTCTGGCTGATCTCCACCACCCACTGAAGGCGGGGTTTGTAAGTGGGGAAACCAAGACTCAGTGGGATGTGGCAACCATCTGGTGGGAGGCAGTCCCGGGATTCATCCACAGTGTGTCCGATGTCAGGGCAGGAGCCTCCTGCTGCCATGACCCACTGAGTCACAAGTGGGCGCTCACTGGGGGTGCACAGTGGGGCCCACCCTGTGCCCATGTGACAGTAGCCCAGCCTCGTGCACTGACCACAGTGGGAATGTTCCAGCACAGTCTCTGCCCCTTGTCCCACAGCATCAGAGAGCCCCTAACAGAAAACCTGGTAAAGTCTGTTAAGGGAAGAGATTGGCAGAGAGACTTGTGTTCCTGAGATGTGTCCAACCTCCCCCATCCCCCATCAGAGCCAGGCCGACTGGGGTGCTCACTCCAAAAGCCACTGGGGGCATGGTCTCTAAATCTTCAGTGGGTTCTGATGGGGTGGGACCTCTGTGGCCAGCCACTGGTGGCTGGACTTGTGCCCACAGCCCAGGGAACAAGTGCTTGGTCGGGGGCTGTTCTCGGAGACCTTCACAGCAGCAGGTCTCGTCCCATCACTCACAGCCATATGGAATGTGGGTCTTGCCACCTCCCGGGCTCTCCCTGCCTAGGAACCCAGCCCCAGCCCGTCCTTCTCCTGGAGCCTACAGTTGCCTCTTGGAGTCTTCTTATGGGACAGGGGTAGGAGGTGGGGGCCCCTCTGCTATGCTGATGTGCCCCTCCCCTGTGGCATGGATACCCTTCTGTCTCTGTGACTGTGGGGGCAGGAAGTTTGGGGAGGGAAGCAGAATATCATCCCGGCACACGCGTCCACACATCTTCATGTGAACAGGCTGAAAGCAAATGTCCCCAAATGAAAATATCTGTGCTGGTCCTGCTTCAGTTTCCTGGCCCCTTACTCTACCAGGTGACATGAGCTCAGGCTGCCTCAGGCTCTTGGGCGTCCTGAGGCCCTGAGGGTGGGTGGGCACGGAGCCTGGATGGCCATGTTCTCCCTGCCTCCCTGAGAGCAGCTCGGGCCCACCGGAAAGTCCACATCCTGAAGTTACACTGGGGCCTTCCTCTGAACTCCCCATGGACGGGGGATTTGCTGTCTGTGGACTCAACTTCTTGGCTTTATGCTACTTACACAAGTGTTCATAGAGTGATCTGACGTAGGACATGGCAGACCCACTGCAGCAGCTCCCCGGAGCCAGCGCCAGGCTCACCCACATCCGCCCCACAAGGCACCGAGAAGACCCAGACTGCAGGGTCAGAGCACCTGCATCAGCTGACCTTTTAGCCTGGATTGCATTTGGTACTGGCTCGATTTTCTCTTTATTCATAATCAACCTGACGTTTCTGGGGAAACGAAAATCTACGTGTTCTGACCACCTTGTATCAAGGCAGAAGAAAGTGAGATGCATGGGATTTATATGTTCATTGCTGCATTAATGGAGCTGGAAAATGCAAGCTCATGTGGCGGGCTACATAAGGTTGCGTTTGTATCCAACCAGGGTTTTGTGTGGGGAGGCTGTGTTTTGTTCAATATTGTTATTAAAAAGAAAATTCGCCATTCTAGGAAATTTTGGGAATAAGGCCCACCCACTATCCCACCAACCTACCACAAATATTTCCATTTTTGGACATTTGCTTCCAACCTGTTGACATGAAGACATGTGGGCACGTGTGCAGGCATGGTGAGTGATAAAGTAGGGTCTGCTTCTCTCGCTGGACTTCCTGCCTCCATAGCCACTGAGTCTTGGGGTGCCTGTGCCACAGGGGAGAGAAGTATCGACGGTGCAGAGGTGACCTCTACCTCCCACCCCTGTCCTACCAGAAGACTCCGAGAGGCAACTATGGGCTCCAGGAGAAGGAGGGGCTAGGGCTGAGTCTGGGCAGGGAGAGCCTGGAAGGTGGTGAGACCCACATCCCATATGGCTGTGGATGAGACAGCCTTCTTTTGATGTAGTGTTTCATGGCTCTACACTCTGCCCTATAATTTACTTGGCCATCCCCCCCTTATCATCAGACATTCAGTGGCTGCATTATTTTACTATGAAAATGGGTACAGTAAATGTCTACATGAAACATTTAAAAAACTGAGGTTTTGCCCTTAGATTTCAGCTCTGGCACTGACCTCTGCTCAGGGTCTCCTGTTGTCCACCCCTCCCCGTCCTATTCCTCCTCTCACCCTCTCTGGAATGGCCATCACCCCAGTCCTTCTTTCCTCTTTCATTTTATCCATGTTGGTGCTGACCATCACAATGAGCTTGTCTGAGAACCTTTGATGGATTCCTATGGACAGCCTCCTAAACAAAAGCCGCACTCTTTAGCCTGGCGATCAAGCCCCCATTCCTGGGCTCGGCCTCCCCACGTCTCTGCCTCATCTCCTTACACATGCACTTCAGATTACAAGCGTTGTCCAAACCAAACCAACGCACAGCTCCTGAAAGCACTGTTCATTTAAGCCTCAGTGCATCTGCACATGCAGATTCCTCACCTGGAGCACCGCTGCCCGAACCTGCCCACCCCACAACCTACTTCTGTCCTCAAACTCAGCCCTAGAGTTGGCCCTGCTCTGCTGGCCCCCTCCCCACCCTCCAATGTTCACAACCTCTCCAGGTAGAATCAGGAACAGTCTCAGTGGCTGTGGACACAGCTCCATCGTGCCGATTTTTTCAGGGACTGTATTTTGGGGTTTACTTATCACCTTCCTTTCCTGGAACAAGAACTCCTAGAGGCCCATGACTGTTTATCTTCTATCCCCAACACGAATACAAGGATCATGCCAGGTACCACACTCAGTAAACACACGATAAATGAACGCATGAATGGATAACGAGGACCTCCCCAGCTCCCAGTATCCCAGCTGAGTGTCCCCTCCTCTGTCTCCCTCTTTAACGCCCAGGGGAGGACATAGGTTTGTGGGGGCCTGGTGGCCTTACAGAAAACAGAGGGATAGAAAACAATGAGCTGTAAGCAATCTGCCTGGGAGGCCTTCTCCCCTGACTTTGGAAACAGAACATTGTCCCCTGGCCCACCCACAGCCACACCTGTACTCTGTGCAAACCATGCTCTGGGAGGTTTGCTGCTTCTGTGAGGCTTGCCTGAGACAGTCTGTATGTTGCAGCTGGATAGACAGTTCCCTGACTCAGAGTCTCACATGCTCTCTGGCCCGAAACACACTTCACAGATAATAACTCGGAGATCCCCAAATGAAAGCTGCCTGCCAACAAGAAGGTCTGGTGAAAATGCAAGCAGTGTTTCTGGTGCTGGTTCTGATAATCCCATGGGAGGTTCAGTTCTCTACTCTGCAGAAGAGTATAGGGGCTGGGGTGGCACGAGGATGTACACATTTATCTTGTTTTCCTTCTTCTCAAAAGGTGAAGAAAGGCGAGATGTGCCTTGTTGGAAGCAGATGTCCTCTGGAGCCTTGAGGGCACCAGCTCAGGACACATAACCTGCGCATACTAAATGTAAACATGCCTGCAGTAAGAAGCCTTCAGTTGCTCTTTTCAAGTCCTCACAAGGTCCTTAGGGACACTATGGCACAGCTGCATGAGGCAGGAGGCTCTGGAATGTAGTATCAGCAGAGCCTGGAGGCAGCCACTGCCTTCTCCCTTGTCTGCCTCATTCTCATTCTCTGTGGGCGATACCTGCCGGGTCCTTCCAGGTAGCTACTGACTTAGCCAGTGACCAGCCACCTGGTGGTCGCCCTGCCTCCAGCATAGCCCAGCTACCCCATCCCTCATCACTGGTATCTGATCTTGTCTTTGCCTCACCCTGAAACCAGCACTGGCTTTCCATTGCTTGAGCCATGCTTCCTGCAGACACAAAGGCTACAGTGGGGTTTAAGGGAAGCTCAGAGTAATCAGTCAAAAAGGGAGTTTACTGCAGGACTTCTCAGGACCTTTAATATGATAACATCCTATGCAACTCTCCAAGGTGGAGGTTTTGCAGGGAGCCAGTATGTGAGATTTCCCAAACTTGTAAGACTGTGAAACCTGGCAGCAGTCAGGGACACTGACTTGGGAATCACTCGCTAAAGGCTAAAATTTGCATTCCTTACCAAGGGAATCCTGGCCTCCTCTACCCCCCAACCTCCCCACTCTGCTGCGTCAGTGCTGGCTTTATGAAGTCTCTGCTGCCTCGAAGCCCCTCCCTCTTCTTCTGCTCAGCAAAGTCCCACTCCTCCTCCCAAAGCAGCTCTGGGTCACCTCCTCCAGAAAGCCCACTCCTCTTCTTCATGGAGATTTTGCTGCACTCTTCTCATTGAGACAGCTACACAAAGAGAGCACGAGGCAACATCTGCATTAATCAGGTGATTTCTCAGTTTGCATTGAGAGGATAAGCTGTTTGAAAAGTTCATCCCTTACTCAGATAGTCCAGTGTTCACACAGGGTCATAGGAGCGGATGCTCCTGGGAGGGTGCAGATTCTCATCCCTGACCACAGAGGGGACTGGAACTGTTTAAATTACTTCTCTTTTTGCTCCACTCACTTGGATCCCTACACCCCCACCCCTCCTCGAGTCATAGCTGGATTTGCATCAGTTAAATGTTAAACAAATAAATAATAAACAAACAAACAAACAAATAAATAAATGCAAGCCCCTGTAAAAGGCAGTGCCTTCCATTTTGGCTGTGGGTTCCTCCAGAGAGATTTTACTCATCGTTTAGTGACAGGGGAGTGGCAAGGAGCTGCAGGATACGTGGCTTCTCCTTGAGGCCCTGGTGGACCCAAGGGTGTAAATAAACAAGGCTGACCACACCGAAGGAGGGGACAGGCATATACAGGTGGCGTTAGCAGGGACAGCCACATCCAGCCCTCCTGACTTTTTCTGAAGCAGAGCTGGGCTGCCTGGCCAGGACCCAGGTAAGCTCTGCATCGGGGCTAATCTCAAAGGCCCCCAGAGAAGTCTTCTCAGCTGCGGGGGCCACAAGTCCTGCCAACCGCTGTGCTCAGAGAGGAATTTGTGGGAGCCAGACCCACCTGCTGAGGCTTTGAGCACTTTGAAGTGCAAGTTCGGTTCTCCCTGTCAGTGCAACCAGAGAGCAGGAAGGCTGGTCTCACACGCCAGTACACAGTTTGTGCAACATAAATATTCTCACCCCAGCCCTTGCTTTATGACCATCCAAAGCAAGATATTTTAAGAGAGGATGGGGTGGATTAATAACCACAAGGGAAGAATAGGCATAAATTGGGACTGTCTCAAAACTGTGGGACATATGGTCATTTTAGCTATGACCAGCTCAAGGAGGGCAGCAAGGAAAGGGGAGGCACGTCACTCTGGGGCAGGTCATCTGTTTGTGCACTTCAGGCATGGGCTGCGTTCCCTGGCCAGAGGCATTTCCTTCCCAGGTAGAAAGGTGTGGCCACAAAGAGAAAGCCTTGACACCATCCATTCTAACCAACTGTCTTCCCTAGGGTCTTCCGGGACAGAATCTTACCCTGTCTCCACTCCAAAGTGCACAGGGTGTTGTGGGGGCAGAGGCAGCTTAACAGAGGACCCTGCAAGGCCTCCCAATGCCATGCGTGCCCCAGCCACCCGTGGGCCATGTCATGGTGGCTGCTGTTTCTTCTCCGGCAAGATTTTTAAAACCTGTCTGTTTTGACAAGGGTGCCAAGACAATTGAATGGGGAAAAAATAGCTTTTTCAACAAAAGAGTGTGGGACAATTGGATATCCACATGTAAAAGAAAGAATTTGGACCCCTACACCTCACACCATATGCAAAAAATCGACCCAAATAGTTGAAAGGCCTAAATGTAAGAGGAAGAACTATAAACATTTTAGAAGAAAACAAAGGTGTAAACCTTTGTGACCTTGAATTAGGCAATGTTTCTTAGGCATGACACAAAAACTACAAGCAACCAAAGAAAAAATGAACAAATTGAACTTCATCAAAAATGGAGGGAAAAAAACACTTTCGTGCATTAAAAGATACCATCGAAAAAGTAAAAAGGCAGAATGGGAGAAAATATTTGCAAATCACATATCTGATAAAGGACTTAGATCCAGAATATATAAAGAACTTAATAACTCAAAAATAAAAACACAAATAGCTCAATTAAAAAATAGGCAGAGGATTTGAATAGATACTTCTTTAAAGAAGATAAACAAATGGCCAATAAGCACATGAAAATATATTCAACACTATTAGGGAAATGAAAATCAAAGTCCACATGAAGTACTACTTCATACCTACTAGAATGGCTAGAATCAAAAAGACAGATCATAACAAATGGTGGTGAGAATTGGAGAAAATGGAATCCTCACATATTGCTGTGAAAACGTAAAATGCTGCATCAGCTTCAGAAAACTATTTGGCAGTTCCTTATTGTTAAATATAGGTGACTATGTGATTCAGCAATTCTACTCCTAGAGATTCACCCAAGAGAAGTGAAACAAAACTTGTACACAAATATTCATAGCAATATTATTCCAAAGGAGGAAAAGCCAAAAGAAGGAATAATTCAAATGTTCATCAACTGATGCATGAGTAAGTAAAGGGTGTATGTCTATACAACGGAATATTATTTGGCAATAAAAAGGGATGAAGCACTGATACTTGCTATGACATGGGTGAACCTTGAAAGTATTATGCTAAGTAAAAGGAGCCAATCACAGAAGACCACATATTGCATGCTTCCATTCATATGAGAGTCCAGACAGGGAGGTCTACAGAGACAGAAAATAGATTAGTTGTTGCCTAGGGCCGAGGGGTTTCACAGGAAATGGTGGGTGACCACCAAAGGGTGTGGAGCTTCTTTTCAGGTTGATGAATTGTTCTAAACTTTATTGTGATGATAGATGCACAACTTTGAATGTACTAAAAACCATTAAAGTGTACACTTTAAATGGATGAACTGTATAGTAACTGAATTATATTTTGATACAGCTGTTAAAAAACAGAACGCATCAGAAAGCCTGAGCCAACATTTGTGCAGCGTCATACTCTGTCACTTAGGTGTCTCAGGGCACATTCATCTCAAATCTTTCCAACAACACACGACTTCTGTCTTTCTTCTAAAACATTAAAGAAGCTGCCTCTATGGGACACATCATAAAAAACAAACAAAAAAATGCAAACAAGACTGCTCACTGGCCCACAGTACAAACAGAACTGCCTGATGACTAACTGTTGGAACATGGACAGTTTTTAATGTAGGTAGAAGCATAAATGAGCGGAAAGTACAGGTTCTCTGCCTTCTTACTGCGATCCAAGGCCACAGGACGGTGGAGCACAGCACAGCTGATGCCCATAGAGACAAAGCAGTTCCAGCTAGCCTTCTTGGTGGGGAGAAGCCAACACACCCTGCTCAGGACCTCAGTCCCTGTCCCCACACATCTGCTGGCATGTCACCTGCCTCTCCCACCTGTCCCTAGAAACAGATCACTCATCTGATAAGGGGCTTTGGACAGGACCAAGGAACCATGGACCTTGAGGTGGGTGGCCCAGGGGATCTGCCTGTCTGCAAGGGGGTTCGGGACCCAGGTCCTGAGCTTGGTCATTTGTCTTCTCCTCGTTTATTTCAGGAAAGCGTTTCTGAATTAAATAATTCTTAGAATGTTTCCTGCCCCACTTGAGCGAGGTTTGGAAGAAAGGTTATGTCAAGAGAGCTTCAGTCCCAAAGAACTCAGGTAATACTAATTTGTCAGAAGCTCAGCTGGGCCTGAAACAGTGTGGCCTTGGCATGTGCCAAATCTAGGCGTCCAAACCAGATGTTGAGAGAGCTATGAATAGGCAGTAAATGAGGCGGACATTTGGCTGCATGGAGAAGCTTTCACTAAGCTTGCCAGCCCGGAGTGACAGGTGCAAATGGAATTGAACCCCATGGGGACAGATTGCGTGCACACCAGCCAAGAAGGACAGCAGCGTGCTGGGGCCCTCAGCCCCCACTGCCCTCTCACCTGCTGTCATCCTCAGCCTCGAAGCAGCTCTCAGGATGGGTCATGGCCACACAGTGGCTTTCTACCCCCTGCACATGTGTCAGTGAGATCCCTCTCACACACAGCTGCACTGATGGTTCAATAGAAGATGCTACCTTAGAAGAGCCAGACCCAGTAACGTCTCCATGTAAGGAAGGAAACAAAAATGTGACTTTAGGGTGTGCCAGCAGTTTCTGGGCATAAAAAAACACTCTGGGAGTCTGAGCACATCGCTGCGATTATTATAGCTTCTGCGCTGCACAGAATGTTCTAGCATCATCCTGCTGGAGGCTCAGAACCACCTGCCGAGGCACTTGTGTTTTGCAGGAGAAATAGGCTGAGAGGACAAGAGCCTGGGGACCCACAGTGGGCACGTGACAGAAAACAATCCCTATTTAGGACTTTTAACTCCCAACCGTGTGTTGTCGTCCAGATAAGTGATTTGTTAAATGGGCCTCAGGCATTTTGCTCAAAAGATGCCCCGGCACCAGTCAGATGGTATGAGCCATGCACAAACACATGGGTATGCAAACTGCTAGCTGTCAATCAAGACTCTCTTCTCTCTTTTCAGCCACTGTCCCCATGGTACTGAGGAGTGGGGAGGGCCTGCCTCCACCCTGCCAACTGTGGTTGGGGAAGGAAAGACATGACACGACCCTTCGTCCCAAGGCAACAGGTGCAGTGTGACTACAGACCATCAATACTTGGAGTAAATGACCTGGGAGGGCAGGAGGAAAGGGGGCTTCAGGGGAGGAAGCAGAGAGTGGACTGGACCCACTTTAAGGACAAAGGCTGGGATGGGAAGGGAGGAGCCCAATGCTCTGACACCGCAGAGCCCATGGTCATTATCTGCTCGCATATGGCTGTCTGGCGAGGCTTGGAGCTTCCTGAGGCAGGCCCCTACCCTGACGCTTAGTTTAGTGCTGGCACGAATGGCACCTGGCACCCACTCCAAATCTGCTCTCCACTGTGTGCCGCTTCCCCCGAAGGCTGAGGTGGGCTTCCCTCCTTTCCTGGTGGGCCTCCCCCATCCCCTCCTAGCTCACTTCCAAATATCTCCAACCAATAAAACTGTATTTACAGGACTGGTTACTACTCTGATCCAAGAGATGAATTCATTTCAAAAGCCTTGGTGTTCCAGCCTACACATGGTGTCTGGGCTGTTCAGCAAACCACATGGCCTGACGGTTCGCATCTTGGAGAAAAAGGAAATTTGCTGAGCTAGTGTTTCTGACTACAAGTTCAGCTCCCTGGTTCCTGTGCTGTCTTGACAGAAAGAGAATAATGGCAGCTTTACCCTTTCAGGCTACAAATGGGGAAACTGAGGCCCAGGGAGATGAGTGACTCCCAAGGTTACAAGCCGGGAAGTAGCAGGGCTAGAACCATAAGCCCCAGGGTCTTGGGGAAGGGCTGAGGGAATTAGCTGAGCCATATCTTCTTAGGCTGCACTGGGCTCTCAGCTCTGCCGGACTAGGCTGCTGCCACCCCTACCCACGAGGGGCTCTCTCCCGTCTGCCAGCACTCTGGGCTCCTGCCCAGGGCTGCTTGGCATGGACTTCAAAGGAGCAAGACAGCTGAGCATCTGGGGCTTCCCTGGTGTCCACTGAGCAAACGTCAAAGATGTGGTGCCGCAGGGCCACCTGTCACACTGGTGGAAGCTTTCTGGGACACGGCCTGCCCTGAAGCTGGCTGTCAGCTGAGATGCCTCGCCCTGTGCCAGCTGCACATGTGGATTCCGGGAAGGGGTGTGCAAAGCTTCTGCAACACACGACCAGCCTGGCAGGACCACCAGGGGACCCAGGCCTGACGTTCAGCAGCCCCGAGTTCAAGACTAGGCCTGGACATTTATTAAATATGAGCTCTGAGCAGGCGGTGAATATCTCTGAGCCTCAGTTTCCTCATCTGTAAAATGGGGCTAATAATACTCCCACTTCAGGGCTGTTTGTAGGAATTAAATAGATGATACACATAAAAGTGCTGGGATAAGGAAGGGCTCAATAAATATCACCTCTCCTTTCCTGTGGTCACAGGGCAGTTGCTTTGTACTGATCTGGGATCAGGGAGGGATTGAGGGAGGGAAGGGAACATACCTAATTGGAGGCCCCGCAGTGAGGTGGGGCTTAGAGGCTCTTGCTCTGAGCATCATGTTAGGTGTGCAGCTGTGTTGGAGTTTTGACAGCATGGGGCTCATGTCAGAAGACTGGCTTGAAGTCCCAACTCTGTTCTTTACCAGCTATGTGACTTGAACAAGCCAGTTCCCTGCCGCCCCTGTGCCTTGGTTTCCTTGCTTATGAAGTGGAGTTAACTGTACCTGCCACCTCGAATTGCAGCGAGAATTAATGTACAGGCAGAACAATGCCCCCTGCCCAAAATGTTCAGCCTGTAATCCCTTCCCTGAACCTGTGAATATGTTACCTTACATGAAGTACAGGGTTATACAGTGTCCCTCCAAAATTCTGTGTGCCCAGAACCTCAGAATGTGATTTATTTGGAAACAGGGCCTTTGTAGGTATAATTGGTAAAGGTCATATTGGATCAGGGTGGGCACTAAATTCAATATGACTGGTGTCATAAAGACAGAGAGACACACAGAGAGGGAAGACAACTGTGTGAAGACAGAGGCAGAAACTGGAGCAATTTAGCTATAAGCCAGGGAATGCCAAGGATAGCTGGGAGCTACCAGAAGCTAGAAGAGGTGAGGAGGGACCCTTCACTAGAGCCTTGTGAGGGAGCATGGTACTGCTGACTCTTTGGACTTCAGTCTGAAGAACTGAGGAAATAAATTTCTGTTGTTTTAAGCCACCAAGTTTGTGGCACTTTGTTGTGGTGGTCCTAGGAAACTAATACCTTACAGCCACAGGAACTTGGCAGCTGTGATTAAATGAAAGGTCTGGAGATGAGGCTGAGATGCTGAATTGTGGACCCAACATAGCCGCAGGGGTCCTTATGAGGGAGAAGTAGGAGGTCACAGAGGAGGAGAAGGCGATGTGATGACAGAGTGGAGATTGGAGTGATTCAGACACAAGCCAAGGAATGTAGGTGGCTTCTAGAAGCTGGAAGAGGAACAGATTCTCCTCTAGAGCCTACACAAGGAACCAATCCTGCTGACGACACCTTGATTTTAGTGCCTTCAGACCCATTTTGGTCTGCCCTGCGGATGGTAAAAGAATACATTTGTGTGTTTTAAGCCACCAAATTTATGGCAATTTGTTACAGCAGCCCCAGGAAGTGAACACAACTGAGTCACTGACAGAGCTGGTGTATACGGAAGCCAGGCTGCTCCAGTTCCTGGGGTGTTTTGTTAAAAAAAGGGAATCTGAGCTTCACCCCGGACCCACTGAGGACAGTGTCCAGGAGCAGTGTCTGGGAGCCTGTGTCTTACCAGTTGCCTGATGACTCTGATGTGCATGCAAGTTTGAGGCAACATGGGAACCCCATAGGGATAGCTGGGGTGAGGGTGGGGTGGGGAATGACCCTCATTGCTCTGGCAGTGGAGCTTGGGAGAGAGTTTTATGCTCAAGTGCTACAGCTTTCCTTAATGTAAAGTGTGAATGTTTTCTCTTCTTCCTGTTTTCATTGTAATTAAATAAATATTCTATGTTTGGTCCTGGGGATAAACGATGAGTCTAGTGAAGGAGGAAGAGGTAGAAGACAGTGCTGCAGGGAGTCAGTGCAGGGGTAGTGGTCATGACCAGGCCTGTGAGGCCTCGGGAAGGAGGAATCAGCTGTGCTACTATGCTCGGGGAGGATTTCATGGAGGAGGAGACCATTGGGCAGGGTCTGGAATGAGGAGACCACTGCCAGAAAATCAAGGGGAGGGGCATTCCAGGTGGAGGGGAAGGTGCAGATGAAGTCACTGAGCTGTCAACCAGCGTGGGGCAAATGGAGAAACAGTAAGAAATAGGATTGGCCAGGCCATGCAGTTCATGGAGCAGGTGGACTATGCAAGGAGCTTGGACATCACCTTGGGGGCCTCCTCACTGAAAGGGTCTGGAGGATTGAGCTTGGGCCAGGCTATAAGGAGCTCAGGCTGCAATGGACCAGATTTATGTTTCAGGAGAAGAAATATTCTCAGGCACCGCGTAGCAGGGGGCTTCGTGTGAGGATCCAACATCTGAGATGTAACATAGAGAAGCCAAAGACATAGCACAAAAACAGTGCTGAGTAAGCAGATCTTTTATGAAATTGGCTCCCGCCAGGCACATCTGACTGTCAGCACTAGCGCCTGTGACCACTTGTACTGTCTTGGTTTTTGTTTTGCTGTGTCTGCATGACCTGTGTGTTGCAAATTCACCTGATGTTTGAGGAGGTTATTTGTGACTGTAAATGGTACGATGCAAAGCCACTGCAAGAGAAATTGCAAACCTCGTCAAAAGACACAGACTTTCATGAAACTGATGAGAGTGATGCTGGAGAACTGCTTGGATCAGATGCTTGGACCTCCGCCGCTGGGGCTGGCTCTGGTGGTGTTAGCCCAGTGATGACCAAAAAAGGGACACGAGCCACTTCAAGAGTGATTTGGGCAAAAAGAAAATCAAGGAAGCTTTATGGAAAAACTGATAACGGGAGACCTTGAAAATTGGTGCATGAATGATTCTCTTTATTGACATGCTGTGACAGTCAAATGTAAAAAAATCTTATTGTGTTTTCACATAACTTTATTGGTAAATTTCAACCAAAAAAGGAAAAAAATCCTTTTTCATCTTTCAGTTGTAATTATAACTTAAACATTGTTAAATATGAGATAAAATTATAAAAATGGCTTAATTTTTTAGTCTCTATTTTCAAGATTCAGTCACAACAAAACCTTTGTTCCTTTTCACTATGAAATTAAAATGCCTTTTTCTGGGACCTCTTGTTTTACATAAAATAGCCTCCTGAGCCAGGCTTTTCCTGCAGATCTGTCTCTCTTTAGACAGTGGGCTCTGAAGGGGATGTAGTAATGTTTTCATCTGTGTACCCCTGGCCCCCAGGCAGCCTGGTGTATAGTGAACACTCCGCCAGGCTCTATTGAGCAGATGAATGAAGAAGAAATGAAGAAACAACTGCATTTTGTCACTCTCTGGGATGTTCGCTCAGTCATGGTCTAGAGTAGTGAGCTCCTGGCATTGTGGACTTAAGCCCTGCTGCTGGGCTGAGAGAGCACTGAGCAGAGGGGCACGGCTGCCCAGGGAGGGGGGCCCTTGAGTGGTGAGGGGCACACCCAGGCATGGCAGGTAGAAGGGCCTGTCCCCCTGCCATGTGCTTGGATACTGGCAACTTAATACAACCTGACAAATTGCTTCTAAAAATCATAAAGGGGAATGACTGCAGGGAGGCAGGCCAGCTTCTCCAGGGTCTGGCTGAGAAGCTGTACCTTCCAGTGGTCAGCACAGAGGAGGGAGAGAGAGTTGGGAGTCAAAGAAAGGGCCAGATCCCTGAGGAAGAGGGAGGAAAGAAAAAGAGACAGAGAATTCTGAGGACACTGGTCACTGGATCCCACTGTGCCTGAAGCTCGCACAGCTTGAGGCCTTTAGGTTCCTTAGCCAGCACCTTCTCAAGAAAGGCCAGCCTCTCTCACTTGTAACTGAACAGAGTCTGTGTGTGTGTGTGTGTGTGTGTGTGTGTGTCTGTATATGCAATATACATAAAGCTTATTGCTATTATAATTACAATCATTATCATTTAATGTACCAAGACCAGAATTGTTTTAATAAGTAAAAGCCAACTAATTAAAAGAAAGGGTATGCAGTGGCTACAACAACACAGCCTCCATCACACACCAGTTGCCCTGTTCTGGAATATTCTTTCCCCGTCCCACTGCATGCATGCGCCCCTTCTCCCACCTCTGCTCACTCCTTGCCCAGTCTCCCCCCCAAAACCCCCAACTAGTCATTTGTGCTGCTGGCTTATAATCAAGGTTACTTCAACATTTGCAGTAATTGTGCCTTGGCTTCTTTGGGGTAATAATGATACTTTGAGTTTAAAAAGGCAAAACCAAGAACAATTTGAGGTAACCAGGAGAACTGCAGAGACACTACAGAAGCGGAGGGGTAAGGGGAGAGATGGCTGCCCAGGAAGCCATATCCCTGCTGAAGAATCAGCTCAGCCCTAATGGTTCCTCATCTCAGACAAGTTCCTCAATCTCTCTGAACTTCGGCTTCCTTGGTTTCATGTCACAGAGTTGAGCTATGGTCACGCCCCGGCATAATCACGGTTTCAGTCGAGGACCTCAGCGATGGTGGAGTATGGAGCTGAAAGTTCTCGTTACCTAGTGACACTGCAGCCATGGCGATGTCGTAAAAGGTCGTAAGGCAACGCACTGCCTGTTTGTAGTGATGCACTGTGAACAAATCTGCTGCGCAACTCCGCCACCTTGAACGGAAGTCCCCTAGCTGACTCTTTTAGCCAACCTCCGGAAACATGGGATGCGCAGGCTGACCACAGTGGCCTGGGGGAAAGGACCCCGGCCTCTACCGTGGGGGAGGCCCAGGAGACTCAGGGAAAGCCTCCAAAACATGGGCTGTTATCCTAGTTTTAAAACAACCCCACTCAAGGGGTGGAGGGTGGGATAACGAAACACGCAAACAGAAATAAAAACCAGAGATGGTTTTTAAAATCAGAGCATCAAAGGAAGGCAGACAAAAGGAGGCAGATGTGAGGGGTTGCTGCACAAGCCTACTTAACTAGGATATGACTGGCGAAGGTATTAAAGCATCCAGAACTCATCTCCAAGGGAAATCTTACTTACATGATTTTTATCACAATTATAATAAGATGGCCACACTGTTCTCATCTTCTGCTTATCTGTCCCAGGATCACCCCCATGTCCACCCCTAGGGTTCCCGGGTAACACAGTTCCTAATGCTATGCTTAGTGCACAGGTGGAGTTAATAAATATTTGTTGGCTACGTGAATGAACTGGTAAGAAGAGTCAGAGCCCAGTTGGAATGCTTCTATCTTTTCTTAAAACTTTATTTTAAATTTATGCAGAGTGAAATTCATTCTTTTTGGTGTACAGTTCTCTGTACAAATGAATAGTCATGTGATCACCAGGACAATCAAAGCTACGAAATAGTTCCATCATCCCCTCAAATTCCCTTGTTCTACTCCTCACCCTTTATTTCTGGCAATCACTGATCTGTTCTCTGTCCCTATAATTTTTTCTAATTGTGGTAAAATATACATAACCAAATTTACCATTTTAATCATTTTAAGTGTACAATTCAGTGGTATTAAGTAAATTCACAATGTTGTGCACCATCGCCACAATCTATTTTCAGACATTTTTCATCATCACAAACAGGAATTCTGTACCCATTAAACAGTAAGCCCCCATTCTTCTCCCCTAGCCCCTGATAGCCTCTATTTCTGTCTCTATGAATTTGACTACTCTAGGTAGTTCATACAAATGGAATCATATTATATTTGTCCTTTTGTGTCTGGCTTGTTTCATTCAACATAATATCCTCAAGTTCAACCATGTTGTAGCACGTGTTTCTTCCTTTTTCAGGCTGAATAATATTCTATTGGGTGTATATACCACAACTAATTTATCCATTCACCTGTTGATGGACATCTGGGTTATTTGCATCTGTTGGCTGTTGTGAATAATGCTGCTATGAACGTAGATGTATAAGTATCTGTTTAAGTCCCTGCTTTCAACTACTGTTTTTGCCTTTTACAGAATGTCATATAAATGCAAGCATACAGTATGCAGTGTGATTTTTTTAAAGTCCAGCTTCTTTATCTTAACATAGTGTGTTTAGATTCACCCATGTTGTTGTATTTATCAATAGTTTGTTCCTTATTATTGCTGACTAATATTCCATTGCATAGCTGTATCGAAGTTTGTGTAGTAAGAAGCGAGTGAGGGAGTGAATGAATGAATGAAAACTATAAATTATTGAGATATTCTATAAGTCAGACATATATCAAACTGTTACTGTGTGCCAAACATCGTGCTTATCACTTTTCAAGTATTATCTCATTTAATTATGTTATCCCTCATTTACTGAAGTGGAAACTTAGACCTGGAGAAGAGAAATAACCTGCCCAAAGTCACTTAGCTAATAATGGCTGAGCCAGACTTGAACCTAGATTCTGATCCATCATGTCTGCACCTCCCTCACATATAGGCAGGTGCTCCCCTCGGAGAGTTTCAATGCACTGTCTCAGTTGCTGCAGTATCACCTGAGGGCAGGATTATTCTTCTAACTTTGTAGATGATTTTCATTCAGCCAGCAAGAAGCACAGGCCAGGAGCTTGAATTCACCTGCCTCCTGAGTCCCAGCCCCTTTCCATGGCAAGCCAGGTTCACAATGTGCCAAAGGCCTGAGCATTAGCTCCATCCACTGGAAACCAAGGCTGAGACCCTCCAAGTGTCTGAAAGCTCATAGCTCCAAGTGGCACTTATAATTCTTGGCTTGGATGACTCACAAATGTGCAGTCATTGTGTGAAGCCACCTCTGTGCAACAACATCTGCAACACTTTCCAAGACAGACAATGTGAGGCCAAGGGAAAGAAAAGAACAAATACTTCTGTGAAAAAACCCACAAATCTGAAGGAGCCTTCTAGCCTTTTGGGGCTACCCAGAAAGTGATAGATGTGGGAGGCTGCCATTGAGGCCTTTAAACCACAAGCTTGTCCAACTTTTCACAAGGAAAGCCTCAAAAGAAAAAGATTTTTCTAAAGGAAGTTCAAAGAGTCTTTTCTTCCCTTTGATGGGATTTCTGGAAACAGAAAGGCAAAGAAAACGGAGGCTCAGATTGGGTTGTCATGCACCCTGTATCTCCTGGTGGCCCTCCACTCGCCCTGACTCTATTCACATGGTGAATGGGCAGAACCAGAAGACACAACAACCATTCACTGAGGGCCTACTGTGTGCCAGGCAGGTATGCCTCCAATTCTGGGGTTCTCTCCAGATCCACATCAGCCATCATGCCCATCTGAAGGAGTGGCCATATTACTAGGTGCTGGTGCCTTAGTAATGCACTGAGTCATAATAATTGCCATCATTCATTCATTCATTCATCCGTTCCATGTACCAATGAAGGCTGTAGTCCAATAAGGGACACAGATATGGGTGCAGTGGTTGGGAGTAGAGGTGGGCACCAGGTTTGGAGGAATCAGCTCTGCTGGGTGCGGCACACTTAATAAAAGAAGAGACTCTTGAGCTGTGTCTGTAAGGAGAAGGACTTTGCCAGGGAAAAAGGGCATTTCAAGTAGAAAGAACAATATATGCAAAGGCACTGAGGTGCGAATATGAGGTGAATGTGAATATGAGGTGTGAAGTGATAAGAAACACAGGTCATTTCTTATGGTGGGAGTATGGGTGAGGGAGTGGCATGAGATGAGCCTGGACCAGCCCTTCCAGTGGCTCCTGGGAGCCTGATTTCACTGCATACAGCAGGCACTCAATAAATATATGCAGCAAGGGCACAAAGACCACAGAAAACCAGACCTTTTATTTCCTCCATCCCTTAGAGACATAGATGCTCACATGATATTGAGGGTGGGAGGCCCTGGGGTTCATGGAGACCTGGGCCCACACCCCTTGCATTGGTGGCGGGGGGCACCAGCTATACCATTCCCTCTCCTACTCAGGAAAACATACAGGATACCAGTGTGAGAATGATGTCACTATATCACTCACCTTGAATTTGCTTTAATTTATAAAAGAAAAAAGAAATCATTCACAATCCTTAGTCCTTGAGTTTTTATTGATACCACAGTGCCAATGGTGCCTCCCCACCAGGGTGTCTCTGTTGTGGTGGTCCCCCCGCCAAGCCTGACCTCCTGTGCATCCCTGAGAGTCTATCTTTACTCCCCCAAAGGCACCACAGGCCATAGGCACTGGCTACAAGCAGTCCAGGGGCAGAAGGGCTAGTATGCCTGCAGAGTGCCTGGTTCTGTGTTGGTTCTGGGAAATGGTGTTGGGTAAACCAAGGCCCTGCTCTGAGGCCACCTGCACCCTCATGTTTCTGCTGTTTTGTTTTGTGAGTCAATAACCCCCCACCTTTCACTCAAGCTAGTTTAAGTTGTTCCATGTTCCAAGGCTTCTGATTCATACAGCTCTGTTCTTGTTTAGATTATTCTCTAAACATACTGTGATTCAACGTTTTCATTTTCTTTCTGACCCAATCATTATTTAGCAGAGTGTTTTAAAATCTCCAGATGGCAAGGTTTTCGTATGTTTAAGTGCTCATTACATTGTGAAAAGAGGGAGAATAGAAATGGGTGAGTCTTTTCTCCTGCATCATTAGAAAAAGGTATTGCAAACCACAATCCAACAAGCTATCACACTTAATGCTGAAACACTGAAAGCACCCTCACCGAAGCCAAGAACCAGATGAGGGTGTACCACCACCATGACCGAAGAGTTTTCTGGAAGGCCACAAAGAAGGAAGGAAAGCTCATGTCGAAATGGAGCTTGAAAAATATAATTATTTACACATGATATGATTTGATGCCTCAGATTCACAAAAACAAACTAAAACCACTAGAAATAATGAGAGAACATACTAAAGAGGATGGATGAAATTTTAATGTACAGAAATAAACAGTATTCCCATGCACACATAATAGCCAGTGAGAAGGCATATGGAAAAGTATTCTACTGTAGTAGCTACAAGAAAAAGTAAAAAGAGCAAACTCAACAAAAAAAAAAAAATCAAAGGACCTATGAAGAACACCTGAAAGAACTCAACTGAGGGATATTGAAAAGGCAAACACTGGAAAGCATCCTTATTTCTGGAGAAGTAAATAGATGTTCGACATTATAAAGATGCTCATTTTCTGTAATCGATAAAGTTGATGAGATACTTAAAACCATATCTACACTCTTATTTTGGAACTTATAATATCAGGGTTTATCTGAAGAAAACACACTAAATAGTTTGATAATTCTGAAAAAGAAGAGTGAAGACTAGCCCAACTAGAAATTTAAAGCATGTTATAAAGCTACAATAATTAAAAGTTTTGGCAGAAAGAAAGAGTAGGTATACTTTTCCCTCTCTCTCCTGCAAAGAGCTGAAAACCCTGGGCATTACATATATACACACGAAGAAGACTCTGAAATGTGGAGAGACAAAACAGGCTAGCTAGGGACCCTGGGCCTGTGAAATGACTGACAGGCGTGTGTGTGTGTGTGTGTGTGTGTGTGTGTGTGTGTGTGTGTGTGTTTATGAGACAGAGAGAGAAAGAAAGAGAGAGAGAGAGAGAGAGAGAGAGATCGATCCCAATCTGGGTGCTGGAGAAGCCAGTGATTCAGAAATACTAATAGATGCAAACAAAAAAACTCCTCAAAAAAAGCTTGCTCTCTCTAGCCAAAGGGCCAGAAAAGGGGAACTCTTAAAAGACAAATGAACTTTTAGAGAATAACTGCTCTACTCCAGGCATATAACACAGAAAAAACAGGCCTCATTCCTACCTCTGTCTGAAAGGCAGAGTCAGGGCAGATTTCCCCCTTTGCCAGACTGTAACATGAAATTTCTGCTGGAGTTAAGTATCAGAGGAGGCTGAGTGGGGAGCCAGAATGCCAAGCCCCTCCCAAGAGTAATACTGAGCCCCCCGCCACCTGCCTCCGAATGTCAATGGAGGCTGAGTGGAAAACCTGGACTTCTGCTCCTACCCGGAAGTAACAAAGTGGTCTGCCCTCTGCCCATGATAGTGGTGTCTGAGGACTGAAATAAGATCCTGGTCTCATAAGGTAATATCCAAAATGTCCAGGATTTGACTGAAAATCACTTATCATACCAAGAACCAGAATAACCTCAACTAGAGAAAAAACAATGAACAAACATGAACACAGATATGATATGGATGTTAGAATTATCTGACAAAGTTTTTAAAACAGCCATAAAAATTCTTCGATGAGCAATTATGGACACACTTGGAAAAAATGGAAAAATAGGACATCTCAGCACAAAAATAGAAGATATAAAGAAGAACCAAATGGAAATTTTACAATTGAAAAATACAATGAAAAATAAACAACTTGGTGGATGAGTTTAATAGGACAACAGAGAGGACAGAGGAGAGAATCTGTGAACTTGAAGGGAGAACCAACAGAAATTACGGTCTGAACAACAGATAGAAAATAGACTGGAAAAAAAGGACCAGAGCCTTAGGGACCTGTGGGGCTATAACAAAAGATCTAAGATTTGTGTCATGAGAGTCGTAGAAGGAGAGGAGAAATAAGAGTGAGGCTGAAAAAATATTTGAAGAATTAATGGCTGAACAATTTCCAAATGTGGCAAAAGACTGAAACTTATTGATTCAACATGTTGGGTATATCTCCAACAGAATAAACCCAAAGAAGTGCACACCTAGTACTATCATAGTCAAACTGTTGAAAACTAAAAGCAAAGAAAAAAATCTTGAAAGCAGCCAGGGAGATGGCTGCTCTCTCTTACCTATAAGAGAAAAACCATTCACACAACAGCATATTTCTCATCAGAAACAGTGGAGGCCAGAAGGAAGTGGCACATGTTTTTTTTCAAGTGCTCAAAGAAAATTCAGAATTCTATGTCCAGTAAAAATATCTTTCAGGAATGAAGGGGAAATAAGATATTTTCAGCTGAGGGAAAATTAAGATAATTTGTCACCAGCAGCCCTACCTTAAAAGAATGCCTAAGGCAAGTTCTTTACATAGAAAGGAAATTACGAAAAAGGAATCTTGGAACATGAGGGAGGAAAAAAGACCACGATAAGCAAAAATATGGGTGACTACAATAAAACTTCCTTTTATTGGGTTTTTAAAATTGTGTTTCATGGTTGAAGCAAAATTATAACATTGTTTGATAAGGTTATCAATGTGTTTAGAGGAAATAGTTATGACAATTATGTTATAAGTAGAGGAGGGTAAAGGGACATAAAAGGAGGTAAGATTTTTATACTTCACTCACCCTAGTACAGTTGCTCTGGAAAATAACTTGGTAGTTTCTCAAACAAACAAACAAACAAAAAACTCAAACCAAAAACAGAAAACAAACTAAACATGCACTTACCACGTGGTCTAGTGATTATTCTTGGGCATTTATCACAGAGAAATAAAGTTTTATGCTCACACAAAACCTGTACACAGATGTTCATAGAAGTTTTCTTTCTTTTTCCTTTTTTCTTCTTTCTTTCTTTCTTTCTTTCTTTCTTTCTTTCTTTCTTTCTTTCTTTCTTTCTTTCTCTCTCTCTCTCTCTCTCTCTCTCTCTCTCTCTCTCTCTCTCTCTCTTTCTTTTCCTTCCTCCCTTCCCTTCCTTCCTTCCTTCCTTCCTTCCTTCCTTCCTTCCTTCCTTCCTTCCTTCCTTTTTTTTTTTGTAATAGTCCTGAACTGGAAACAACCCAAATATCCTACAATATGTATATGGCTAAACTAACTGTGGTACATCCATACCATAAAATACTACTCAGCAATAAAAGTGCATGAATTACTGACACACGCAAAAATGTGGATGAGTCTCAGGGGCATTATGGTGGGTGAAAAAAATCTCATCTCAGAACATCACATACTATATGATTCCAATTATAAAACATTCTTAAAATGACAGTTGTTGACATGGAAAACAGATTAGTGGTTACCAGAGGTTAGGGTTGGTGGGAACAGTCCCTACCTCACTGTGGTAGTAGTTGGTAGTAGTTACATAAGTATACGTGTGTGATAAAAAAGCATAGGAAGTTGTACTGATGTCAGTTTCCCGGTTGATGTTGTTCTATATCATATAAGATGAAACTGGGTAAGGGTACATGGGACCTCTTTTGTATCCTTGCTTGCAAATTTCTGTGAACTTATAATCATTTCAAAATAAAAAGTAAAAAAAAAATAAAACAAAACAAAACAAAACAAAAAAACAGTTCGACAGTGAAAAAGAAATGAACAGAACAATGACAAAGTATACAGTATTCAGAATGCCATAAATTCAGAATGTCATAAAGATGGCATTTCATTCAGTGTTAAAAAATGGATTATTCAGTAAGGGTTGTCTGGACAACTGGATAACTGTAGGAAAATCATAAAATTGGATAGCTATCTCATTAATTATGTAAAAGTAAGTTTAAAAATTAGCAATGATGTCAATATAAAAATAAAATAAATAAAATTACTAAAATAAAACCTTAGTGAATTTATTTACCATGTTAGATTGGAGAGACTTTTCTAGCAGGATACAAAACCCAGAACTCATAAAAGAAGAGACTAATACACATTTGACAATATTAAAAAAAAAAAAACTTGTATATATAAAAAACTATCATAACCAGGGTCATGCAACTAACATCAAACTGGGAAAAATATTTACACTATACAATGAAAGGTCCATTTCTGTATTAAAAACATTTATATAAAGCAGTATGAAAATACAAATAATTCATTAGAAAACACAGCAAAGGATATAAATAGATAATTCGTACTTTCATGAAAATAAAAATAAATATGTGAGAAAATAGACGGCTTCACATATCCTGTTCATAGACAGGGAGACAATATAGTTAAGATAGTAATACTTCCCAAAGCAGTCTACAGATTCAATGCTAGCCCTATCAAGATTCCAAAAACTTTTTTTTCCCTTCTAGAAATGGCAAAGCCAATCCTCAAATTCGTATGGGATTGCAAGGGACCTAAATAGCTAAAACAGATTTGAAAAAGAAGAATGAAGTTGAAGGACTCGTGTTCCCCAATTTCAAAATTTACTACAAAGCTATAGTAATCAAAACAGTGATACTGGCATATGAATAAACACATAGACCAATGAAACGGAATTGGCTAATTCTTGACAAGGTGCCATGGGAAAAGAATAGTCTCTTCCACTAATGGTGGTGGAAGAACTGGATATCCACATGAAAATAATGACGCTGGACACCTACCTCACACCATATACAAAAATTAACTCAAAATAGACCTCTGACCAAAATTTAAAGCTAAGAAAACATAAGGGTAAATTTTCATCGCATTGGATTTGGCACCAAAAACACAAACAATAAAAATAGATAAATTAGACTTTGATAAATTTTTTAAAAATTATTCATTAAATGACATTACCAAGAAAGTAAAATGACGACCTACAGAAAGGGAGAAAATATTTTCAAATCATATATCTGATATGAGTCTAGTAGCCAGAATGTGTCTAGAATATATATTCAATATAAAAAGAACTCCTACAATTCAATAACAAAAAGACAAACAACCCAACTCAAAAATGATTAAAGGATTTAAAATTAAATAGACATTCCTCCAAAGAAGATATACAAATGGCTAACAGGTATGTGGAAAGACGCTCACCATCATCGGTCATGAGGGAAATGCAAATTACAACCACAGTGAGATAGATACTACTTCACAACCACTAGGATAACTATAATAATAAATAATAATGATTTAAAAAAAAACAGAAAATAACAACTCTTGATTAGGATATGGACAGACTGGAACCCTTGTGTATTGCTGGTGGGAATGTAAAATGGTTCAGTCACTATGGAAAACAGTTTGGCAGTTTCTCAAAAACTTAAAACAGATTTGTCCAATGGCTCATCATTTCCTCTCCTGGAAATGTGTCTGATAGAATTGAAAATAGGTGCTCAAACTAATACATATATATGCATGTGCTAGCAGTACTCTTCGCAGAAGCCAAAAGATGGGAACAATGCAAATGTCCATTAACGGATAGATGTATAAGCAAATTGTAGTAGGCACATACACATTCAATCATAAAAATGAATTACTGATACATTCTATAATGTAGATAATCCTCAGAAAAAATTTTGGTAAGTGAAAGAAACCAGATACAAAAGGTTATATAATGTATGATTCTATTTATGTGAAATATATAGAATAGGTAAACTCACAAAGACAGAAAGCAAATTAGATTGGTGGTTGCTAGGGACTGGGAGGACTGGGGAAAGGGGAGTAACTGCTTAGTGGGCACAGGGTTTCCTTTTTCCTTAATGAAAATGTCCTGTAACTAGATAGAGGTGGTAGATGTACAACATTTTCAGAGTATCAAATGTCATGAAATTGTTTGTTTTAAATGGTTAATTTTATGTTATGTGAATTTCACCTCAATAATAGAAAAAATTTTCAATCTCACATACGATAAAGTCATTAAAATCCAAGAAACATACTATTTTTATTTATAACATTGGTAGAAAATTTAAAATTTAATAATACTCTGTGCTGGTGAAGATATGCAGAAATAGGCATTTGTGCATAATGTTGTTGGGAGAATAAGTTGGCACAATCATTTTAGGGCAATTTGTCAACAGCTATCGAAAATGTAAAGGAACATATCCTTTGATCAGACAAGTCCATTGGCAGAATTTTTCCTAATGAATACATGCATGCATAACTATAACATTGTTTATTATGGTAAAAATGAAAATGATTTACATGTAGATATAGATATAGATATAGACACATATACATCAATTAGGGGCTGGCTAGATAAATTATGATACATCTATACAATGGAGTTCTATATAGCTGTTATAAATTAGAAAGATCTCTATGTGACAATAGGATCTCTAAGATACCTTATTCTGTGAAAAAAGTAAAATATGAATGGTGTGATCTCATTTGTAAATTTAAGTGTGGATAAACCTTTTTTTCCCTGAAAGCACATATAATACTCTGTTAATTGTGGTTATTTTTGGGAAGAAGGACTAGAGGTAGAAAAAGGAAGAAGAAACTTATATTTTATTTTATATTATATATTTTTCTGTGTTTAAATTTCCTTTTACCATTACCTACAAACACATCTACACTTCTCTAATTCTAAACATCAAGAATAAAATAATTTTTAATGTTCACTCTACACACAATGATGTTAGAATTCTACATACCTTTGTATTTCCAGCCCCTCCCTTAATTTCTCAGTCTTATTAATCTGTATTATGGAGGTCATATTATTAAACAGGTATGTATGTATGTATGTATGTATGTATGTATGTATGTATGTCTTTCTAATACCCTTTATTGTTTAGAGTGGTTTTAGGTTAACAGCAACACTGAGCAGGTGCAGAGATTTCCCCTATACCCCTATACCTCCACATAGGTACAGCCTCCCCCATTATCAACATCATCCCATCAGAATCGTAGATTTTTGCAGTGGATGAACCTACAGTGACACATTATTATCACCCAGAGTTGAAAAATTGTCTTTGGAATTTGTATTCCAATTTTGTGATGATAATTTAAAATTACTATAGATGTCTCATATAACTTTTCATTAATTTAACTGATTTTCAGTGTTCATATAGCTCTTCCTCTCTAGATCTTGATTTTGATTCCTTTCTTCTTTCATGGAAATAGATGCTAGAGTAGCTTTCTCAGAAATAATAATACAGTGCCCAAGAAACTGCATATCTGGAAATGTTTTACAGTATTCACTCAAGAATGACCACATAGCTATGTGTTGAATTCTTGAATATAAGCTTTTCTGCCCCAAATCTGTGGGAACAGTCCCACTTCTAATCCTTAGAACTGTGGAGAGGTTTGAGGTTATTCTGCTCTTTGATACTTTGCAGATATTGGTCATGTGATCTTATTTATGATAGTTTTCTCCCCCATACACCAAGTGTTTGTGGAATATTTTTGTTTGCTATTTGCCTATTAAAATACTTTGTCACGGGAAATCTAAATTAAGTTTTTCAATTTAGCTTGAATTCAGTGAGTCCTTTAATACAGAGGTCCACAAGCCCCAGGCCGTGGACTAGTCCTGGTTTGCGGCCTGTTAGGAACTGGGCCATACAGCAGGAGGTGAGTGGTGGGTGAGCCAGCAAAGTTTCATCTATATTTGCAGCCACTTCCCAGCACTAGCATCACTGCCTCAGCTCCACCTCAGATAATCAGGCATTAGATTCTCATAGGAGCACTGGCACTAGGGGGTGCCGAAAAGGTTGGAGACTGCTGCACTAACATATAGATTCAGAACTTTCTTCAGTATAAAAATTTTTTCTTATATATTCAGTTATTGTTGCTGTTCCTACAGTTCAGGATTCATTTATTCATCATCAAATAATTGTTGTGGTTCTACTTAAGTGCCAGGCACTGAGAATGCAGAAATAAGAAAGATACGGTCTTTGATCTCACCACACTTTAGTTTGGTGGGAGAGGCAGATGACTGACAAAGTAATTATAACAAAGTGTGATATCAGTATAGGAGGGAACTTCCAGGTGTCATGGATCACAAGCAGGGGGATTTTTCTCAGCCTGGGGTAACAGGGAAGGTCTCCTAAGCCTACCTGGGGATAGGGAAGGGGATGTGCTGGCAGAGGGTCCAGGCGTGACACAGCACATACCAAAAAGTCAGGAAAGCCTGGAGCTTAGAGGGAGTGTGGTATTATTATATAAGCTCCATGTTACTACTGCTTTATTTTGGGGTGGGTGAGTGGGTGTTTCCTCTTTAGCCTATCCAGTCTCTGTTTCCACCAGCAGACAAGTGGGTTCCTGGGAGCTTGTCAGATCCCGGGTGTTTCTATCTCTATCTGCCACAAGCTTGAGCTGGAGCTGGGACACCAGGAGGTCATTCAGCACAGCTGGGCTGGGGCCCTGTCACTGGACAATATCCAGCTGCACAGAGGCAACTGCCGAAAAGAGGGGTACTGGGCATTGTGCTGTTGCACTGCTCCCTTCTGCTGATTTCATGTGCAGAGACCACCCTATCTTGTGTTGGGCCAGCAACAGATGACTTTGGCTACTCTCATAGCAGTTTCTTGGTTAGAAACCTGGACCGCGTGAACGCTGGTCCCCCGCCCCCCACCCCCATCCTCCCATCCCGCAGTGAGTGGCAGTATTGGATTCAGCCTCTGAAACTCCTAGGAAGGAGTTAAAAGCAGCCAATGATCCCGATAGCTGCTTGATACAATTACACACTCTTCTCTGATCGGGGTCCTCATCAAGTTGGTCATGGTACGTGGGGATGAGCCTGCATTGCTCGGCGATTGCCTTGTCCCCCCAACACGCTGAGTGCCCCAGGCTGCGGCTTCCTCAGCCTCTTCTTCCCAGAGTCAGTTCTGCTGCAGCGCCACCTGCCCGGCCTACCTCCTTCCTGCTTTGCTTAAGTCGCACTTTCTCAACAGCTGCACTCTGCTGAGCTCTCCACAGCCAGGAGGGTGCTCGGCCGGTCTTCACAGGTACACTTCTAATGGATTCACTACTCGCAGGAGATGTGGGTAGACATAGCGTGGAGCATCATGGGGGACAATCTGTTTGAGCCCTTCTTTGTCTCCACAAAGGGTCAGGGGAACGTGTGGGCAGTCAGAGAGGTGGACAGCCAACAGACATTTCAGTGCCACATCTGTGCCAGAACTCCTGCCAGGCACAGGGATGCTGAGGAGAGAAACCAGTGGCTCTTGCCCACAAAGACTCCCAGTAGCCTAGTGGAGACAGAGAAGAGAACTGGACTGTGAGCTCCTTGAGGGTGCAACTGCAAGAGGTGATAGCCAGGATGCAGAGGAGGAGGGCCAGGGGAGGGAGTGGGCGGGGCCAGGGGGCTTCCAGGGGAAGGGTGATGTCAGGGCTGGCCTTGGAGGGTGGGTTGGCGGAATGGCAGGCAAAGCAGGGCATACCAGGGTTCCTTAGCTACAGGACGGGGACAGGTTCAGAAGGAATTTGCCAGGATGTGAAATTCTCAGGTATTCTGATATCATTCTCTTCCCTCAGTCCAGCTCCTCCTCACCACTCATTTATTCACTCACTGAATACAGTATATATTGAGCACCTACTATTTGCCAGGCCCTGGATACAAAGAAAAGAATGAGCATCCTCGTCCTTGAGAGGCTTTTGATCCGAATCCCCGGGGTGCCAAGGAGCTGGCTGCAGGCATCTGAGTCGCTTGGCTGACTGCTGGTGATCAGCGACTGTCTCCTTCACTGTGTCTGGATCAGATCCACCTTAGGGAAGATCCTAGGGCGGCAGTCCTGGTGGTCTGGCTGGAGGTGAGGTGGCCCATGGAAGAGTGGTAGCCCAGACCAGGATAGTGTAGTGGGGTTAGAGAGATGGGGGGTTAGAGGTCCATAGGAGGTAGAATCAACTATGATGATGCCCATTTTTAAAGCTCTTCCCCAATCCATACAACTGGTGGTAGTATCCTTCCCATTTTAGAGGAGGAAAATGAGGTACAGAGAGATTAAATAACTCACCCAAAGTCACAAAGCTAAGTAGGTGATTAATGGGGTCTGGAGTTGTTGAGGATAACTAGGTGTGTTGGCGGCGCGGGCTGATGGGCTGCAGGTGAGAGAAGACAGCCAACATCTAGATCCATCGCAGCCCGAGTCAAACTGGAGGTCCAGCCTCATGTCCTCCATCTCCCATCTCCCATCCCTCCCGGAGGGGAGTCTTCCCCATCCGAGCAGAAGTTTTCAGGAGTGAAGCACTTCATGTGGGGAAGCACCAGTGTAGGGCCAGCCGACAAATAGTGTGTGTTGATGAATTGTGACCCAACAAAAACATTCCTAACATGGTATCAGCAGCATTTAGTCTTGAAATGAGGCTTGTGCTCACTAGAATTTGGGTAAGGCAGTACTACCCCTCCAATGGACACACACACGTGCACGAACACGCATGTGCATCAATATACACATACACACGCACCTTTACAACATAACACACACACATACAAAACACCCACAGACACACGCGCCTCTGCCTTCAGAGGCTTGATCTTGGGGACCCTTGCCTCCAGATTCAAGCCAGGGGACCCTCTGTCTTCTTGCTATGGGTACCTTTTAGTTATCGCCACTATGTGTACAGGTAAAGAATGTGACCTCCCTCCAGTGGCAGCACTGTGCTTCTAATCACTGCCCACAGCGGAAAATCAGGCCCACAACACTCTGGATTCTCCGTCTGGGAGAAAACCACAGCGCTGCTGCCGCAGTCCATCCACATCCCCCAGCGAGATATCATTATACAGCAGAAGAGCGCGGGTCTGTATCAGAGGGAAATCCAACCCTCAACGATAAAGAGACGTTTGAAAGAATGTCCAGGAACACCAACATCTGATTAGATGGTTTTTATAGGTAGTTATGCTGCTGCCCCCTTGTTGCCCCCCTTCATCCAGGCCGACGAGACTGGATTCATTAACAGAACAGATGTGGCCTGTCTCTACCGTGAGGATAAAGATCACAAAATACCCGCAGAAACAAGGACATTCTGAACTGGGGCTACAGCAATAACATCTGACTTGGGCCCAAAGAAAATTGCATTTTTCCCCCTTCGAGTTCAATTAACAAACATTTATTCAGGGCCTGTTATTTATTCAGCTTCACATTTCAGTTCTGGACTTCTCTGTCAAGGCCTTCTTCAAATCCTGGGTCAGCCCCAATGAGGCAGCCTTAGCCTGCCAGTGGTAGGGCTGCAGGAAGCTGGTCCTGTGCAAAGGACCCTGTGTCTAGGGGCCCCAGCACCCATGTGGCCACTGGATACAAATCCTAGCTCTGTGGCTTAGTAGCCGTGTGACCCTGCATAAGTTGTTTAACTTCTGCATAGAGTGTTGGTATCATAATCTGTCACCTGTGGGCAATGACAGCACCTCCCTCAGGGTTGTGATGACTGAGTGAGATAGTACAGAGAGGCTATGAGACTTTTATGACCTTGGTAGGGGTTGGCTATTATTCTTATTACTAACATCATAATAATTATTATCAAATTAGCTTAGCCCTTTTGTCTGGGCTCTGGCTTGTTTTCTTGTCTTCTCAGACTTAAAGTTCTTCCATGGATTTAAGCTTACTTGATCTTAGTCCTCTTGGGCAGACACTGATTCTGTTGCCCCCGAAACAAAAAACGGGAGCCAGGCCCTGTGTGTCCATCTCAGCCATGTCTGGATGTCTGGCCTCAGCTTGATTGCTGCTTGTCCCTGGATGCCCAGTCCAGCCTGCTGCCTTTAGTCAGAGCCTCCTACTGGGTACCGGGCAGCTGGCTAGCCCTTCAGCCAGTCCTCCAGCCCCACAATTACCCATGCTACCCAGTTTCACTTCATATCCACTCAAGCTCCTTGGAGAAAGCAGGATGGAGATGAGAAGGTCAGAGAAAGATATTAAAAGAAGCTTCAGGTACGCATATCACCCTTTGCTCTTCTGGGTCCTTTGCTGACTTTGTCCCAATCCTTGGCAAGGGATAGTAAACCACATGGTCTCGGTTTATAAGACTGCAGAGATCCAGGTATCCAGATCCAGAAATCCAAAGACTAGATCATATAATTACAGATTTAAGGTTTCCCCTCCCCATCCCCCCAGAATGTACACCCCAGGAGAGCAAGGACTGCCTGCCTTATTCACAATTTAGTACTTAGAATCATGTCAGACCCATAGTAGATGCTCAAGAAACCCACACAGGATCAGTGAACACACACTGTTGTTCTCTGCCCCCTGCCATCCAGGCCTTGGCATTCATTTTTAAGGCAAGTGGCATTGCCCTCTGTGCCTGATTTGGTGGTGGCCACACCATGGGTCATTGCCCTAGGACTAAGGGAGAACAGTGGAGCCAGGCAAGCTTCTCACCCTTCAATGTCAGGTCTGTAGTCATTAACTGTGACTAAATGTTTACTCACAATCTGTTCCATGCCAGGCACTGGGCTAGGCACTGCTGTCTGGGATTATCTCCTTTAACTGTACAGCCCGAGGAGGTAGGTATTGTTATCATCCCATGTCACAGACGAAGAAGGTAGGCACCAGGAGATAAGCAAAAGCCCAAGGTCACAGGCTTTAAGTGGCAGAGCTAGACTTGAACATGGATGGCAGTTCTGATGTTCTGGTGCCTCACATGCCAGCCCAGTCCCCAGTGTGGGAGGGTTTCAGCCTTTTTTCTACCCTGCTTGCAGCCTCAGGGAAGGTTGAGCAAAGAGCCCTGTCATCAGCGAGGCTGAGTGTACACCCAGCCCATCACTTACGAGCTGAAGGAAATTGCGTCTGGTTCCGCAGTTTCCTTCTCCATAAAATGGGGAAACAGAAGCACTTCGGTTGGGCTGCTGTGCAGATGAAATGAGCAGCACAGGGCCTTGTATAGAGTAGGTCCTAGTTCTTCCCTCCCTGTTGTGAGCTGTTACTTCCCTCTTGGCTACAGCACAAGGAGAATGTGGGCTTTCGGTCTTGTAAGGGCAAAGACTGTCCCAAACAATGGGACACACTGGGGTCTGAAGTCCCAACTTCGGGGTGGTCATCACACCCACCCTGGGGGCGGGGACTGACCTCCTGAGGACTTTTCTTGTTTCATTTTATTTGTAGAACATGAAACAGAGTTCCATTCCCGGGGAACACTCCCCCACACACACAGAAGCAGGAATCAAAACAGAACGCCCCCCCCACCCCTGGAGAGGGTCACAGAACCCCAGCCCCAGGAGAGGATAACTGGTGTTCTTTGTTGACTGGGAAGCTTAAAACACTATCTGCTGTCTTGTTTCCATTTTCTCTTAATAAACAGATTAAGCTGGGAAAAAAGGTTCTGGAAGTGTTAAAAAATTCCCACAGTGTAACCCAAACCATTTTTGAAGCGAATTATCAATAACAGCAGTTACGATCTTACTTTTGGAGATACAGGTTGACTTAATAGATGTGCGCCATAAGAAAAATATTTTTCTACAAAAGAACAAATGGGTGGAGACTCAGCCACAGTATTATTGGGTGGACAGAGGATTCTCCTGAAAGGGCCTGGCATTCGAAGCAGAATCTGCCCTTACTTGCTGTGTGATCTTGCTCAGGTCACTCAGCCTCTCTGAGCTTCATTTTCCTCATCTGTAAAATGGAGATTTTAGATCTGTGTTGGGAGCTGAGTTTGATGATGGACTAAAGTTTCAGCACAAGGTGAACCCTCATGTCAAACTCTTTTTTTGCACAGGGACCCACCTGATGTCATTTGTTAGTAAGACAGACAAGAGAGGAGTCCGAGGCAGAGAGCAGTGATGAGAGAGTACATGGGCGGGGCAGGGACCACCAGGGGTCGTCCTAGTGCTGGTAGTTCCTTAATGGTGACCAGGGCCTGGCCCCTTTCCTCAGGGCCTCCGACTACAATGAGGGCTTGGCCTTGATCTTGGGACCCTACACTCCCCAGTCATGAGACTGTATAGAAAGCTGGCTAATTTCATGTGCCCACATCTCTGAACATGATTTAGAAGCACATAGTATTTAAATAACATGTGAGCCCCTCACACTCTGTGGGGGGACAGTCCCCTGCTCTGCGCCAGGAAAATGCTGTCTGAGGGGAATTACCAAGCACTGACTCAGCACCTTCCAAGTGCAAAGGTCTACCCCATGTTCTCGCTGGAATCTTGACACTTGCTACAGGCAGCTGCCATTTGCCCCAAAGCTGCTCCAAGTGGCTCTTCTGCTGAAAATTGAGACAAAAAGCTGGGTTTGACTGGAACAGAGTTCCCAAACAACTGGGAGCAAAAACCAAGTCAGAGAAGACGTTCGGCTCTGGGGACTGAGGGACAGAAGGGCCAGCAGGCAGCGGGCCCTGTGATGACCCACAGAGGCAGGCTGTGCCCAAACACAGCCCATTCAGGTGACGTATCATGTCACAGCTCCCGGAGGCGGGTCAAGCAGGACCCGTCAGCTCCCCCACCCCCATCCCAAATCCCTCATCTCCACCCACCCTCCATGGTTACCGAAGATGCTGGGAATAGGAACATTCTGCATTTCTGTGTCATCCTTTGTCCCTTGTCCTTCCCACAAGTAATGGAGTTGGAATAAATTACAAGAAAAGCAACTTACCTGAATATGTCATAATAATTGCATGAAATAACACTTCTAGTATTTATAATTAAGTCGTGATCATGTTAAATGCAACCTGAACACATACCAAGGCCAGCACGGCCCCTCTCCTCATCTGATCCTCACCCCAGAATGGTGGTCCTGAGGGTGCACTCATCATTCTGGTACCATGAGGAAACTGAGACTCAGCTAAGGCTGCCACAAGGTGGAGACTTGGCACTGTGTCCCACTATCCTACTCATTGTTAGGGCAAAGATGCTCTGCCCCCTCCAGGCAGAGGTGCCTGTGAGCTGCAGAGGAGGGGTAAGGGAGGGATGTAGCTGTGACCCCTCACCCTCCTGATCTAGCAGGTAATCCAGGAGGGCTCAGGACTAAGAGGTATAAAAAGCCCATTTCGCAGACAAGGACACTGACGCTTTGCAAAGTTAAATTGACTTTCTTAATGCCACATAACAATGGAAAACCCAAGGCCCTCTGCTTTCTCGTTGGCTGAGCTGGAGGAAATTCATTCTCATTGCTTGCCTTGGGGCGGCGGGAAGGGACTAAATCAAGAAGCTTCACTTGCAGGCAAGCACGTGGTCATTCACATATCACACATTCCTTCATCCACTCACAGTGCCTCCCCTCCATTAGGTGCCGGGGCAGTTCTACAATCCTCTGCAGGTCAAAGGCTGAGAAAATGCTCCTTCAAGCTGTCTGTCTCACTGCACTGGGCACAGTGTTGTGGGCATCTGTGATTGGCCTGCCTGCCAAGATCCTGGGTGAGTGCTTGTTCCCTGGACTCAGACAAACAGTGAGGCCCCAGGGGAAACCCTTTGATCCAGATCCCAGCTGTGTTCTCTGCTTTGCCGCTGCCCTAGAGAGGTAGTAAAACGTGCACATCAATTGGAGAGAGAACATTTAATGCTCTTCCTGGAGCTGAACAAAGAGGGGGCAGTGCTGGGTCTAGGACAAGACATACCAACAAGCCATGGAGCTGGAACACTGCGTGGCTGCAGCCATGTGGTGTTCTATAGGTCAGGACAAAGCGTCCGTGACTGTCTTCCTTAAAACAACAATTCTTCAATGAAACCTGAGCGGTCTTGTTATGGTTCAGGATCTGGTACTGCCAGCTGGGCCACCCTGGCAGGTCACTTAGCCTCTGAGGTCAGACACCGCATCCATAAAACGCAGACATAATTTCTCTCCCTGATTCCCAGGCCATCTCCGGATTCAATGAAATCATGGATGTAAAAATGGCACAGTGGGGAGTTCAGTAAACGACAACATAGGATAGGCCTTTCGGTCTAGAAAACCAAAGATGGTCCTAGCCCTCAGTCCTTCTCAGGAGGCTGTGTCAGGGTAGAAAGGGGCAGAACTGGAACCAGGGAGCAAAGGCTGCCTCTCTCCACTTACTACTTACTGCCCTTGGCTCATCTGATTCTTTCTGATCTTCAATTTCTTCACTTGGAGAATGGAGATACTAAGGAATACCTGGCAGGACTATTAAGATAAACCAGAAGAGAAAAATGGGAAGCTTTCTGTAAAGCTTAGGCACTGTGCAAAGGGTTGCTGTTCTCCAGCCTCAACACTTGTCTCTGTTTCCTCATCTGTAAAATGGGCCTATCCTGAATATCGACACCACAGGGCTGTTTGGAGGTGGGTGAAAATCAATGAGACGACAGCTACGGAAACAGCTAGCACATGTCTGGCATGCAGTGGGTGCTCAATTAATGTAGAGTTTGGGTCTGCAGGCAGCTGGGGAAGGGCTGGGACGAAACAAGCTGAATTCCAGGGGGCCATCTGCAGTATCAAAGAACACTGGAGCACCCCCTCAGCACCTGCCTCCAATCACAGTTCGCTTTGTTATCTGGACTCAGCTTTTATTTGGAAAGATGCTTTCATGTCAGCTGAATGGGAAAGCATGCTAGGTTTGTGTCCAGGAAGCATGGTGGCACAGAGGCCATGAGTATCAGGGGACAGATAGCCAGCCCCCCAGGTACCTCTTGCTCCTTCAGACACCCTCCTGGAAAGACCCCACAGCAGGGTCTAGAGTTCGCTCACAGGTGGGAACCCCTTCTTCTGTTCTCTCCACAGCATGAGGTACAGCGGGGGTGGGGGGCTCATAGTCCTGGCTCTTCCTGTGATGCCACTATAGAACTCCTGGTTTAGTGTGGACAGGATTATCAGCAGACACTTTAGGAATCAGTTGTTTCAAATAATTAGTTGTCTTTATAAACAAAGCTCTATTAAGAACATTACTCATTCTTTGAAAAATCGAAAGAGGAGAACACCTGCCAGACCATCAGCCCAGCGGAACCGTCCATGTTTCCTGAGTACTCTTCTAGACTACAGCCTCGTGCACTGGTGCCCCTAGAGTTCTCATCCAAGCGCATGCCTTGCCGTGTCCTGCCGTCCCTATCCCGTCGTCTGATGACTCACTTTTCCCACATTGCTTCCTCATCTTCATTTCTTCAAAAGTGCCATTTCTCACAGCGGCCCCACAAGACAGCCTGGGGCCACGGGGTTCTCATGCATGCCCCCAACCGCTGGACACAGGTCCTGCTGGCATCTGCTGTCATGCTCAGTACTGAGGTCAGGACATAAGTCCTGGCCTTGTTCAGATGCATCCCCTTAGGGAGTATCAGAAGTGGTTAAAGCCACATACCACCCCCTGCAGTGTGTGACTCTATCAGCTTCCCTCCTGAGCAGGGGTCTGGATCATCATTTCAAAACAGGCCATCAGACAAACCACAGACTGGGAGAAAATATTTGCTAAGAAAACATCTGATAAGGGACTGATATCCAAAATATACGAAGAACTCTTAAAACCCAACAATAAGAAAACAAACAATCCAATGAAAAGATGGGCCAAAGACCAGAAGAGGCACCTCATCAAGAAGATACACAGATGAGAAATATGCACGTGAAAAGATTTTCTATATCATACGTCATCGAGGAAGTGCAGATTAAAACGACCACAAGATAGCACTACGCACACCTACTAGGATGGCCCAAATCCAGAATGCTAACAATGCCAACGGTGACTAGGATGTGGAGCAACCGGAACTCTCATTCGTTGCTGGTGAAAATGCAAAATGGTGCAGTCATTTGGAAGACAGCATGGCATTTTCTTACAAAACTAAACATACTCTTACCATACCATCCAGCAATTATACTCCTTGATACTTACAAAGCGGAATTGAAAAATTACGTCCACACAAAAACCTGCCCATGAACTTTTATAGCAGCTTTATTCCTCATGGTCAAAACCTGGAGGTAACCAAGATGCTCCTCAGTGGGTGACTGGATGAGTAAACTGTGGTCCATCCAGACAATGGAATATCCTTCAGGGCTAAAAAGAAATGAGCTATCAAGCCACAAAAAGACACAGAGGAAACCTGATTATACGAGTGAAAGAAGCCAATATGAAAAATCTATATACTGTGCAATTCCAACTATATGACATTCTGGAAAAGGTTAAACTATGGAGACTGTACAGAGATCAGTGGTTGCCAGGGACCTGGGAAGAGGGAGGGATGAATAGGGTCTTTAGGGCAGTGAAAGGGTTCTGTATGATGCTATAATGGTAGCTACATGTCATACATGTGTCCAAACACAGAACACACACCATCAAGAGTGAGCCCAAAGGTAAACTATGGACTCTGGGTGACAATGGTGTGCCAGTGTAGGTTCACCCATTGTAACAAGTATATCACTCTGATGGGAGATGTTGATTTTGTTATGAACCTAAACCTGCTCTAAAAAAGAGTGACTTAATGGACTCTCACAGGATATGCCATACTGGGCTTCAGAGGGGCGGACAGCCAAGGGCAGTCCCACAGCCCCAGCCCCCTCGGTACCTTAGGAATTTAGGCCTCCGGACAAGCCCTGCTTCCTTCCACAGCTCCTCAGCCAAGTCCACTGGTGTCCACCTGGGCTGTTTCAGTCCAGTGCCAGGCCACCTCTGCATGGGGTGGGAAGTGGACCATGGCCCCAGAGGAAGGCCGCTCATCCATGTCAGCTGATGATGACCCGGATCCTGCTGGCTCCCAGGTCCTGGGGCAGGGGGTGGGGGGCAGCACCAGGAACCCTGGAGAAGCTTGACTTTCAGTCCTGACTCTGTCACCTACTTACCAGCTATGTGATTCTAGTCAGGAGACCCACTCCTCTGACCACCTGTACTGCATTGGAACTCCAGAAAGGAAACTCCTCAACCCCTGTGCTCACATCATCCCATGGTGGGCGGGTTCACCTGTGTTGCCTCTGTAGGAGTTGGTGATGGATGGGTCAAAATGACCTCAGTATTGCTCCCATGATGGAAAGTGGGGCCAGACCCCGCAGATGATAGTGAACTCACATTTAAACAGTCCCTCTTGCCTGCGAGCTGGGAAGTGAATGTTCCACAGCTCTTACTCTACACATCGCACCAGTTAGCACACAGCGGAATCTTTCCTTGGCTCTTCCGGCATGCCCCTTATGCCCTGTTTCCTCTGGAGTTGGTCCTGGAACTGGGGCCGAGATCAGGAGTGGCACCCCCTGTGGTGGAAGTGAGGTTGCCAAGTGGACAAGGAGCCACCCGGCAGAGGACCAGCACTAAGAGGGGTTCCCACCTCTCTTTCCATTATATTATTTGCATCCTCCAGCTGCCCTACTTAGTCACTTCATCGAGCCCATTTTTCAAGTAAAGAGAAAACTGAACTCAGACCTTGTGACTGCGATCCCAAGCCCTTTCCTCTTGACCCTAACATGGAAGAGAGAGAGGCACCATCCCCCATCAGAACTAGCCATTAGGGCGTCCATGGCTGAGGGTCCTGCGGTCTGCGAGTCCTGCACGAATGAATTCGGTGAGTGGGGGAAGGGTCATTGCAAAACCTGTCACGAAGGGATGACTAGCTCCTCAAATGAGCAAGGCTGACCTGGCATTAGGCAACAGAGAGGGGTGGGGACTATGGCCGGGAGGAGGGCTCGAGTCCTGTTAGAAGCGGCCACTGGGTCTGCTCTAGCCAGTCATTGCCATGTGCAGACACATGTTCAGTGTTGCCAGCTCCCTATTTTTAAACTAAAGCCAGAAATTCAGATTTTGATACAAATTTTGCCCAATTAAAAAAAAAAAGACGAATTATGAGTGGGCCAAAGAATGTATCTGTGTGTCAGGCAAAGGGTGAGACAGAAGGTAATTGTGATGCCAATGGCTGTCATTCCTGAATATCAAACATGGTATGTCCACAGTCACAAAGATTTGTTTTCTCATTTTATTGTCAGAACAAGCATGCCCAATGGGTATTATTATCCCCATTTTATAGATACAAAAACTAAAGTTCAGAGAGGTTAAATAACTGGCCTAAAGTTTAACAGACATAAAATAGCAGACCTAAGATTTAAATTCAGGTCAGACAAGCAATCTTTCTGCTTCTGCTTCTTTTCTTTCTTCTTAGCAGATATGGAAACAATGTAAGTGTCATCTGCAGATAAGTGGATAAAGAAATTGTGTTCTCTCTCTCTCTGTCCTTCTTTCTCCCTTTTCCCCACCCCCACATCTCTATCTACCTCTATCTCTTACCTCTACCTCATCTCTATCTCTATCTTTATATATAAAATGGAATATTATTCAGCCATAAAAAAGAAGGAATTCATGCTGTTTATGACAACATGGATGGACCTGAAAGGCATTATGCTAAGTGAAATAAGCCAAAGACAAATGCCATATGATCTTGCTTATATGTGGAATCTAAAAAACACCCCCAAAACTGAGCTCATAGATACAAAGAAGAGATTGGTGCTTGCCAAAGTGGGGCTAGGGGGTTGGGAGAAATGAGGTAAAAATATCCAGTTATAAACTAAATAAATTCTGGGGTGTAATGTATAGCATGGCAACTACAGTTAATAATACTCTATTTTGTTTTTTAAAGTTGCTAAGAGAATAGATCTTGAAAGTTCTCATTGCAAAGAAAACATTTTTGTAACTATATGTGGTGATGGATATTAACCAGACTTGGTGTGGTGATCATTTTGCAATATATACAAATATCAAATCATTAGGTTGTACACCTGAAACTAATATGCTATAAGTCAATCACACCTCAGTTAAAAAAACAAACAAGTATCCTGAGCATTAACCATGTTCCAAGGCCATGCAGGAAGGCCCTTCTCTTCCCTGCCCATTTATCAGCCTTAGCTCTGACCACAAGTTTTGGGAAGAAATTGTCTGCCATCTCCTACCCCCTCACCAGATCTTTTGTGCATTGGTGGAAATGAGGCCAGTGGTCAGGACAGGATTTAACCACCATAGCCTGTGTGTCCTCATTGGATGGGCACAGGTGTCCTCACTCTCTCTGGCCCTCGAGGAGGTGTGGGCAGGCCAGGACCCACCAACGGCTGCTTGGGTGGGTGTCTGTAAGTCACCCATCGGGCCCTTTCCACAAGTTCAGGCTTTCCAGCAGCAAAGCATCAGCATCTTGACCCATCGCAAGCCTGTTTCTATTCTCAAGTCTCTGAAAGCAGAGGAGTAAAATAACTGGAAGTCCTGGTATGGAGACGCCTGAGGCAACAACGCCTTCTGCGGCCAGCTACTCGAGTGTTTCCTGGAGGGAGACCTCTGGCTTCCCACACTGAATTCTGTCCAGGCAAGATTGTGGCCACCCCTGCCCAGACCTGTGTCAGCTTTTCTGTTTTTTTCAACTGAAGGGAGAGGAGGTAAGGAGAAGCCATCCCAGACCACAAAACATTCAAAATATTTTTCTTATTTAAAGACTCAACTGGCCGGACAATGTGGGGCCAGGACATGATGAGGCCCTTGAGCCTACGTGTTTTTCATTGTTTTTCCAAAACTTTAAGCAATTAAACATAATTACACGGAGTTATAATATTTTAAAAGTTCAACACAAACTTTAGTAGTTTCTGGACAGAAACCATGAATACAGAGATTCTCGGATGTGCGCAGAGGCCTCAGCACCTTGGCCCTGGAGGCTGGCTGGTCCCGCACACGCCAAGCTCAGTGTGGAGCCTGTGGCCTGCACTACCAAAAAAGGAACCAGGGACAGCCCCCTGGGAACTCTGCTTCGTTTGATTCCTTGAACTCCTTGCAAAGAGGACTGAAAGAATGCCATGGCCTGGAGGGCCTCTGCTCAACACCCCAAGCCTTTTCAGCCCCCAAACCAGGACAGCTGCCATTACTTCAGAGCCAGATGGTGAGCTGGGACTGGGCAGGGGACAGGATGTCTTCTTCTCCAGGACACTCACTTTCCTGTCTTGTGGCTATTTATTTTAGTGTTTTGTTCCATTCCTGAACCAGGCCCAGCCTCCGATTTGAACTCCTCCGCTGTTGGGATGGGGATGGCAGAAGTGGAGGCTGGGCGCACATTAGCCCTGGGCCTCATATGCTCCATGGGGGAGGGGTGCCCTGGTATCTGCGCTGTTGTCAAGCCAACTCCCTTTCCACGCCCGGGGGTCCTTGAAGGCCAGCACACAGATGGGGCAGCCCCCTGGTGAGATCCCACCACACGTGGTACACACCAGCCTGGCACCTTCTCACCACATTTAGAAGAGGCCCCCAAGCTTGCATCTGGGCATGAGGAACAGGCCTTTGCTAGGCGCCAGCAATTTCAGCGACTGTTACCCTCACCCAGTCTGGGGAGGTCGATGTTGTCCCCATTCTACAGATATGGGTGCATAAGCCCCAAGAAGTGCAATGATACCCCTCAGGCAACAAAGGGCAGAGCTGGGGCTGACCAAACCTGCCTGTTTTGAATCTGATGTCCTGCCACCACACCACAGCTTCCCCCTTTGACACTCCCAAAATGAAGTGCTTTTCTTCTCCTTTCTTCTGGAGAAGGTTGCTTTGCTCCCTTGATCTGAGCCTCATGGTAACCCAGACACATGGGGCATCCATACTGAGGGTGCCCTGGTTCTAGTTTAGTATCCCCTGTCTTCTTGGTGGGGTCCCACAGTCTCAGCTAGACAGTATAAAGCCCCCACCCCCCGCCCCCCACCAACACTGTCTTCCCTAGCTCATTTCTACACAGATGCCGCAGGGATCTTCTGAGCATGAGGCCCTGACAATGTCACTTCTTCCCTGCTGAGCCCTCCACGGCTTCCCATGGGTACCATCCAAGTGTCTCAGCCTCCCCTGAGAGGCTCTCACAGGGCAGGGTGGCTCTATTGCTTCCATCCAGCCTGTGGCCCAGCTCTAACCCACTGCCCTTTTTGTCCCCTCAGGCACAGCTAGAACTCAGCTTCAGTCTGTCCCCGCTGACTGTGCTGTTCCCTCTGCGCGGTTGACCTTCCATGCTCCTGTCCCGGCAGGCTCTGGAGTCAGCTTCCATACCTTCTCCCCAGTAGATCCCGTAGGTGTTGTTTAGTCAGGGGGGTCAGCCAAGTACTCCCCCCATCAAGTCCACCCGAAAAGACAAGCGTGCAATGCTTTGCCACCATGCTGAATTTTAAGAGCATTTAATATTTATGGGTGGAACTGTCACTTTGAGACCTTAAACCTGAACATAGAGCACTTAATCCAGAAAATGCATTATCGCGACTGTACATTCATTTCTTATCTCCTGAGAGCTGGTGTTCCTCCCGCTGGGAATAAGTGATCACATCCTATGAGGAACTTTTTCTATGTAAGCAATTAACAAGGATGCACAGGTGACTCACCAAAACCCCAAGTTCCAGGGTCTCAGCCCATTGGAATTCTGCCACTTGTTCCTAAGAATTCCAGAAATAGGTTCTGATTTCTTATGGATGTAAATGACACGATTGTACAATTCCATCCCTGGGGTTCGCAGTCCCCTGCAAAGGACAAAATGAGACCCAAAGACAAGGGAAAGAAGAGTAGTTTTGTTTTCTGAAAAGGTGAGCTTTGCCTGTTCCTATGGTTGCCAATCCTTGGCTTGTCCACCTCCATGGGAAAGTCTATGTGTGTGCACATGTGGTGAACACACATGCATGTGAGTGTGCAAGGCATACTGGGGTTCAGTCTTGATCTCCAGGCAGGATATTAAGAAAGGAAACCAACAACGTTGGATAATTTCTTTAAATGGTAATTTGAGAAATGGAGTATTCTGGTGAAATGAGAATGAGATCACCGGTCTGCTCCATTCATTCAACACAGTTCTCATTTCCCGAGTGTCTTCTCAGTCCCAGGAACCGACATCCAGGCCTGTGACTTCATTCACATGGAAACCTGGGGTGGCCAGGGATGGCGGGTACAGAGGTGAGCGAGCAGGTCCCTGCCTGGGGAGTCAGGCAGCAATGGGTCCACTGTAATGTCATGGGTGTGTTGACACATACAGGGAGACATGGGCAGTATGCCACGGGAGCACAGAATAGAGAGACATCGGAGGAAGTGACAGCAGGGATGGGCCTTGAGCAGAGTTCTCCAGGCAGAAGTGGGAGGCGGGAGTCCTGGGCAGCGGGTCCAGCATGAGGGAAGACGCAGGAGATAAATGGTTGGTTTATGGAAAGACAAGTGGGTGAGTCCAGGGTGCTGAATGGCAGTGGGAGGGGGTCACAGGGTCCCTCACTGTAGGGTGGGAGCTGGATTCGGGCCCGCAGGGCTCAGGAAAAACACTGGTGTGTCCCAGCCAGAGATAGTTTTGGAAAGCTAGTTCTGGGGATAGCAATCTACTCACACAGAGGAAGTTCTGGAATGCAGAAGCCATGATGAAGTTCTGAAAGACACTATGATTGGCCGAATGTTGGCCCCACGAGATCTGTGTTCTAATCCCAGAATCTGTGAATGGTACACTACATGGCAAAAGGGACTTTGCAGGGGTGATTAAATCAAAGGTCTTGAGATGGGAGATTATCGTAGATTATCTAGGTAGGCCTCAAATATGATCACCAGTGTCCCTGTAAGAGGGAGGCAGATGGAGATTAGATGCAGAAATAGAGAAGTTGATGTGACTAGGGAGCAGGGATTGAAGTGATGTGGCCGCAAGCCAAGGAATGGTGGCAGCCACCAGACATTGAAAGAGGCAAGAAATGGGTTCTCTCATGTAGCCTTGAGAAGGAACTAGCCCTCTGACACCCTGATTTTAATCCCATAAGACTCATTTCGGGTTTCTGGCCTCTAGAACTTTAAGAGAAGAAATGTGTGCTGTTTAAAGCCAACAAGTTTGTGATAATTCGTTATAACAGCCACAGGAAACTAACACAGATGCCCTCTTGAATTGCCAGCCACAAAACATCTCACTTTGAGAAGGATTATATCAAAGTTGTCTGTGATTACTTCAACTAGGTAGACTATACGTGGGAGAAAAATCTTTTACCAAAAACTTCTCTAGGCAGAGAACTGAAATCAATCAGAAATCCATGAGAAATGAGAAACGATTTATAAATTTTGATTTGAAATGTAAGAAGTTAAAAGTCCTGTCTAAAAAGAAAGGGCCTTTTTACAACATGCTTTTAAGGTCTTGAAGTAAAGAACGAGCATTTCCTTGCATACCTTAAGACACTGGCTACAACTAATCACTGTTGAGTCTTTGAAAGCACTGTCTAGGATACTTTGCTTTATTTTGAAGGCTTCAGTACAAAGTCCTTACATTTACACATGTAGGCAGGGTCTAACTGAGAAAAGAGAAACCACTAGATGTATTTACAACAGAAGGAGTTGAACAAGGGAGCTACAGGGTCTGGAGGAGCTGAAAAGCCAAATAAGAGGACATTTAAAACAACCCAAAGTTTGGAAACAGCAGGAAGCTACTACCACTCCTAGGCTAAGGTATCCTCCTGACACCAAAAACGAGGTGTCATTTCCAAACCTGCTTCTCCAACTCTCTGACACCAACTGTGTGTCCTACAACTCAATTCAATTCAGACACTAACTGCCCAGAGTCAGCATAGACCCCACCAGTTTAAAGGCCCAATCCCACAGGACTGTCTCCACTTTAGACACCAGTCACAAGTATGAGGCTACTTGTACTTCCAACCAATGGCTATAAATTGAGGGTTCCCATGACGCTTTCTCAGGTTTGATAATTTGCTAGAATGGCTCACAGAAGTCAGGAAAATGCTTTACTTATGTTTACTGGGTTATTATAAAGGATATGGAAGGACAGCCAGATGGAGAGGCACACATCACAAGGTCCGGAGCTTCTGTTCCCGTGCAGTTGGGGTGCCCACCCTCCTGACACATGGAGACGTCCACCAACCCAGAAGCTCTCTAAACCTCACTGTTTAGGGTTTTATGGAGGCTCCATGATGTCAGCGTGAGCGATTAAATTGTCAGCCACTGGTGACTGCACTATATCTGCAGCCTCTCTCCCACCCCAGAGGTGGGGCGGGGGAGCTGGAAGTTTCAATTCTGTAGACATGGCTTGGTCTTTCTAGTAACCAGTCCCCATTCTGAAGCCATCTAGGGGCTCCCAGACACCAGTCATCTCAGCACACAGAAGACACTCACCACTCTGGAAATTCCCGGGCTTTGAGGATGTGCCAGGAGCCAGAGACAAAGACCAAATATTTATTTTTTATTACACTACACTCTCCCTCATTTAACTCTCTGTTATGGGCTGAACTGTGTTCCCCTAAATTCATATGTTGAAGTTCCATCCCCTGGACTCCAGAATGTGACTGTATTTGTGGGAGGACCTTCTAAGAGGTGATTAAGTTGAAATGAGGTTGTTAGGGTGGGCCTCATCCAGTGACTGCTGTCCTAATAAGAAGCAGGGATCAGGACCCAGACACGCACCTGCGGGAAGGAAGGGAAGACGTGTGAAATCGCAGGGAAAGGGTGGCCATCTGCCAGCCAAGAAGAGAAGCCTAGAAGAAATTATATCTGCCAACAACTCCATCTTGGATGTCTAGCCTCTAGAACTGAGAGGAAATAAGTATCTGTTGTTTCATCCACAGGTCTGTGGCAGCCTAAGCCGCCTAAGACACCCGCCTGACACCCCCGAGCAAATACTATTATTGTCTCTTATTTACAGATGGGAAAACCCAGTCTTATAGAGGTTAAGCAGTGTGCCCAAGGTCATGCCTTCATGCCCAAGGTCACACTGTGGGGAAACGTGGGCCATGCTCTTTCTCACGGGGCTCTGCAGCTTCGTGGGGCATCTCTTGGTCACTGGTCCCGAGTTTCCCCTTTCTAGGACAGGCTACACGCAGCCCCACCAGAACAGCCCCCATAAACAGGGACATTGGGTGAAATGTCTGGGCCTGAACTCAGATGTTGAGTTTTGTCACATGGCGGCTATGTGACTACCTAGGACTCTCCCATCTCTGCAGCTTGTTTCTCATCTATAAAATGGTGAGGCTGAATGAGGGCAGCAGAGGCCACTGAGCCCAGAGATAGGGCTTGGCCTCCACTGCTCAGGCTGAGCCTCAGACCTGAGCAAGTCTCCCCTCTGGGGGCAATTCCCTGGGATGCCAGCCTGGAGACCTCACCTCTCATGGGCAGTTCGGGGCAGGGGACTCTGGTTAGGGCGCCACTGAGAAGGGAACTATCCAACACTAACTGTGCCCCTTGAAGGCCAGGTGCTTCGTCTACATGTCTATTTGACAGCTGAGGAAACTGAGGCCTCGGTTGATGGTCGGAAGAGGGTATAATTTTCTCAGGGCCAGAGAATTGGAACTTAGGAGGTAGGATTCCATTCCAGACTGCAGCATGCCTTCCTGGCCAATCACCTCTGTCCCACCACCCACAGCCGAGTGGCTCACATAGGGCATCCCAGCAATGTTGCCAGCCACCAGCTGCTGGTGAACCCCATATTTCCCAAGAGCCTCTGCCATCCAGGGAAGGTGTAGGCACCAGTCCAGAGCAGCTTGCTTGACTCCAAACAAGCGCCGGATACAGACGCTGCTTGCCCAGCGGGGTAAGCAATAATCTTTTCGTCTATTCCTGGCTCCTGGAGATTTGCCTCTCTCTGGGGAAATTACTTTGGGGTCATAGCAAAATTTCTGTGACAGCTAATAAAGTAACCTTTCTGTTTCTGGAACCAGATCCTGGAGCCCTGGAGCCTTGGGGAATGTGTGGACTGTATTTTTTTTCTCCTTCCTATTAATCACCAGATGAAGTGGGAAGGGGTGAGCTGGTGAGGGCAAGAACTCCCAACTGAATTACCTCCTCGGCCAAAGTTCACTCTGACTTTGTCACGTGCAGATATGGAACCCAGGGAACAGGGTGTCTCCACTGAGGTCTGCAATGACCTTCAATTGTAGGTTGGGGGTTCAGGAGTTTCAACCCTCAACGTAGCAAAGCTGAGCCAGGCACCGAGACCTGAGATGGACCCACAGAAAGGCAGGGAGGCCCCCAAATTCAGACCATGGGCTGATGGTGGCTGACACGTGGGATTCTAGTCCTGGCTCTACCAGGTGACCAGGGGGCAGGTATCTCAGGTCCTCATACTCAGTTTCCTCATCTGTCAGATTGGGCTCTAACAAGACCACGTCTTCAGCTTCCTTGGCAGCCCTAGAATTTCTGCTTAGGAAAATCCTAGGGGAGGAAGGTGATCTGCTTGTAGGGTAATGAGGTGGGTTCTGCTTTTAAAGCAGTAGTTTCATAGTGCATAGGGCACTGTTTTCACTTAGATTATATGTTTGGGGGTAGCCTTGGGGAAGGCTGTCCCCAGCTCCCCACAACTTCCTGGTTCTGCACAGAGAAATGAATCAGACTAGTAAGAGAATCGCCTAGTATGATGTTTGCCACCTAGTTAGTGCAATATAGGTCGACTGCTATTCTTTTGTTGTTAGTTTTGTTAATAATAGGATATGATACTTGCTTTGGGTGAGTTCACAGAACACGGGGCAGGCAGCCATGCAGCAGGCTGTTAGGAACAGCATTGCAAGGTGCCAAGCCTTATGAGAGGAAACAGGGCCTGTTCGATTCTGCCTGGTTCCCAGGGCCAACTTCACAGAGCCGGTGACAGTTTAACTGAGCCTCACAGGATGCATCTGGGCTGAGGGCAGAGCAGAGCCTTCAGACAGAGGTCAGCATGACTGAAGAGAGAGTGTGTGAGGAGTGCCGGTAGAGTCCTGGGCAGCAGCAGAAGTAGGGGTGAGGCAGCCAACGGCCCTAACACCACCCTGGGAGGGGAGGGTTCTGAGCCTCAAACTCAGATGCCTGGTGTTTAGCTATGTTGACAGTGTGAAGAGACAGAGGTGAAGGCAGGGAGGCCAGTTAGGAGGCTGCTGGGGACATCTAGGGCTGAGGTTGTGGCGGGGTGATTGAGAGGACAGAGGGAACGGAGGATGAGGGAGTCAGGAAGAGTCCAGGCTGAGGTGATGAGGCGGGAAGGCAGGGGAAGCAGAGGTGGAGAAAAGGGCAGGTGGGGATGCTGTATTTCAGGGAGAATACACAGAACACCATCTATGGTGAAAACTCCCAGAAACACCCTGTTTGCTTTTCCCAAAAGGCATCAAATCAAAGATTCACTGGGAGGCTCAGAACAGAGGTGCCGAATGGTGGAGGAGCTGCTGCTTCTTCTACGGTGTCATTATGTGGCCTCTGGTGACCCAGCTAAGCTGTCCTTACTGAGCAAAGAGGTGGGAACCCAAAGATGAACTGTGATCCTCCTACCTGTCTAGGGCACAGAACTAACAGCTAACATTACCGGGCATTTGCGTGTGAAAGAACTGTACCGAGCTCCTGGTGGGTTCAACTCATATAATCCTTGAAGAGTGACACCCTCATTTTGCAAAAGAAGAAACTGAGTGTCAGAGAGGTTATGCCTCTTACTCAAAGTTGCACAGCAAAAGGTGGTACAGCCAGCGTCAGCCTGGCCTGCACCGCTGACAGAGTACTTTCAGAGCCTCATTTCCTTGTCTGCCAGCTGTCTTCCTCCCCAAAGCCACAATGCACTCAGGTGGTGAACGGGCACTTGAACACAAACTGTCTCCCAGTGCAATGTTGTTACTTTCCTGTCCTCCACCTCAGTGGAGTGTAATCCTGCTCTTTCACCTCATTTTTGGTGAGAGTTGGGGGTGGTGACTGGTCATAATCACCTCTGGCTTTTTCTGCTCCAGCTGAGATGAACAGTCCCAGCAGGTAAAAAGGTGAGGAACTGAGAATGGAGCCCAGGAGCAGATGGCACCAGGAGCTGGCCTGCTTCTATGGCACCCTGGACCCAGCACGAGCCTCACACTCGACTATTCCTAGTGGATGAATAGAAGCGTGGTGGGGAGGGAGCTGGGGACAGGACTTCTGGCCCTGCCTTGATATCCTAGAAGGGACTGTAGCCATCAGCTGCCCAGCATGACCTGTGACCTGTCTTCTGCTGTCCTGGTCAAAAATCCTGGAAACACCCTGTTTGCTTTTCCCAAAAGGCATCAAACCAAAGATTCACCAGGAGGCTCAGAACAGAACCTACTATGGCTGTGGTCCTGCTCTGAGGTATGAGGAACCAGGCCCCAAGAATGCCTGCTGTCTCACCTGAGTCCCCTCAGCCATGTCCTTGTGCTTCCCCATCCCTCATCTGGCTCCTCTGAGGCCAACTGTACATCTCTGTCCAGCTTCAGTACCAGCTCCCATTTTCATCAGCCAAGAGGAAGAAGTCAAGTAGGTGACCCAGTCCTGGGGGGCACTGGGAGACTGGACACAGGGCCCTGACCAGCCAGAGGCCCCAGGGGTGAGATGGTGGGGTGGGTCTTAGCTAAGCTCATGCCCAGGGGGCTTGGTCTCAGTGCCCACTATGGGCTCAAAGGTCCCTGATGGACATAGCAAATAAACCTGTAGTTGATCCAAGACTGCTGGTCAGGCCTCAAAAACCTCAGCTAAAGTTTTGTAATCCCTTGAAGGACCAGGGGCCAGAGACAGGCCAAGGCGAGGCTCCTCTGTGGCACTTGTCTCCACCCTGACACCCTCTGCTCTGGTCCACACCAAAGAATTGAGGCATTAAGTGTGACGAATGCAAACAGTACCCAGAGAACTTAACTCACCAGGGCACCTGGTAAAACAGTGCAACTTTAAAAATCAAGCTGACTCTGGCCTCTTCCTCACATTACTGCTGTAAGAGTTAAAAGGTACTTGGGTTTCGCGGGCAGGAATGCATGAGTGCGAAACACCTGGAGGAAAAAAAGGTACAAACCATCATTTTGCTTATTTAATTTACAATCTGAAAATATTTGGGCAAGAAAATAATGCACAAACGAGCTCTCCAGTACGATCTGGGGTCCGGCTGAAATAAACTGGTGTACCTGTAGGTACTTAGCATGTCATGTGTATCTGATGTGTGTTTATGCATACATGCGCTTTGCAGACCACAGAGCAGGCAACAGAGAGCTAATACGCTCGTTTCTTACCCACAAACATCTTGGAATTCCTTCTGTGTCTGTATTTGTAAACATCTTATGTAAAACAGATGGATTTATAGAACATGTGCACTGGAGTTTGGTTTTATTTATTTATTTTTAACATGTGCTATAAAATGCTTTGGAAAAATGATCTGTGCATTTGAAAACAAGAAAAGATTTCTCAGTGTACTCCTGAAATGGCAAGAGAGTCAAGAACAGAGGAAATGCTGGCACTCGGGGCAACCTGTTTGGCCTCTTGGGACCAAACAGGTTGCCTGAAGGTGGCTCTCACATTCGACAGCACATTATGATCACCTGGGAAGATCTAAGAATTTCTGTTGGTCAGGCCTCACTCTTTACCAATGACACCAAAAGCCCCGGGTGAGAGCCGGGCACTCTCAGCTTGTTGAAGCCCCCAGGGTTTCCAGTGTGCATCCTGGCTTGGGAACTGGCCTTGGAGCCATGGTTCTCCAGCCAGGTTGGAACCACTTTAACTCTGTCCACGCTCAGGACTTACCCCAGATCAGACACAACGGGACCAGCTGAAAGCTGATCTTAAAGTTTCCCAGTGACTCACGTATGCAGCCAGGGCTGGGAACCACTTCCTTCAAAGGACTTGGGAACAATCCTAAGGGATGTGACTGCTGAGCCGGCCTTGCTTGATGGGAACCCATCTCAGTCCGGATCAAGTCCCACTCCCAGGTTACCTCCACCTTCTCTCTCTGACACATATTAATTGTGTGACTCGAAACCAGTTTGAGAAGTGCTCCCTAGCTCCTTTCCATTGGACTGGAGGCCTCATCACACACGCCTCTCCTCTCCCCCCACCCTTGGTCTCTGCCTGAGCCGGGGATCCCGGGCTCTCCCTCTGCCTCAGCCTCTCTCCCCTGCCTTCTCCTATCCTGCAGCTAGAGGAATTTCCTTAAAAGTATACCTTACCACATCTACCTCAAGTCATCCTGCAGATGTGCAGACATGTGTCCTTGTTCATTGCTAGTAGGAATGCGACATGGTGCAGTGGCCATGGGAGTCAGCGTGGCATCTTCTTACTGAGTGAAACATACGTCCATACAGATTTGGATGCAAATGCTCACAGAAGCAATACTCATATAGCACCAAACTGGAAACATTCCAAAGGCACATCACCTGGCCCATCTACATACTGGATGCACATAATACAATACAGTGGGTATACCGAGGTACCTCCAATCAAATACCACTACACACAGCAACGCAGATGGGCCTCAGAAACATGGAGCCAATGAAGGCGGTCACACACACAGGACTGTGTAGTGTATGATTCCGTTGTATGAAATTTCTAGACAGACAAATCTGTAGAGACAGAAAGCAGATCAGTGGTTGCCTGCGGTTGGGGGTAGGAGTGGGAATCGGCTGAAAATGAGCATGAGAAAACTTTCTGGGATGGTGGAAAGATTCTAAAATGGGATTATGATGGTGGTTGCATAGCTGTATAAATCATAGAACTGGACTCTTACAGTGGGTAGAGTTTATGGTGGATAAATTATAATTCAAATAAAACCATTAAAAAAACCTTCCAGTGGCTCACACAGGACAGTGGATGATTTCCATGCTTGGCAAGTGAAGCCCTCCACCTTGTGCTGATCTGCCTTTCCAGGACCTTCTCCCCTAGTATGCAACCCCATGGAACCCTCAACCTTCTCCAAGCACCGACCTGGCCCCTGCATCTGGAATTCCTCGTCACCATTGCAGGCAAACTCCTTCAAGACTCGGAGCACAGAACACTTCATCTGAAGTGTTATCATGCTTATCAAAATATCATTCTTTGCTTATACATCAGTCTCTCCATTAGAGCAGTACTTAAAAAACTTAGGCTAATGGGCTATGAAATCAACTTTTCACGCTACAATTAGCATTTTTTTAATGAAGTAAAATAGAAAACAGAATATTTTCTACACAGAAAGCACAGTTTCATGAAACTCTTGTTTCACCTTTCACGTGCATATAGTATTTGTATGAGCACTGAGGGGCTTATTTCTTTCTATGGGCTGAGGTTTAAAACATCTCAAAAAAAACTTCATTAGACAAGGAGTTCGTGAGGGCAGGGTTTGTGCTGTTTCTCTGTGTCCCCATCATCAGCGTGGGGCTCGGTACACAGAAGTCACACAATAGGGTATCTGCTCAGTGACAGAGTGGTTCTATCCTCAAGTGACAGTCCTCCTGCAATTCGATTATACATCCCTTTGTGTCTTATACATCTTCCTGTCTCACAACACACACATGGTTTTTAAAAGTTGTTTGTTGGCTAGCAGTCTGCATTCCCCTACATTTAGACTGGCAGCAAACCCCAGCAGGAAGTCCAAATGATTACTATAAATCTGAGTTATAAAACCAAGTAGAAATGTCAAATACATTTTTTGAGAGTTAAGACGTACTACATAAAAATAATAATGCCATAACAATAAGTCAAATCTAAAACTCTGAAGAGAAGTAGCTACATAATTTGTGGAGTCTAGGGCAAAATGAAAACATGGGACCCTTAATCAAAAACTATTAAGAATGTAAGATGGTGACAGCAAAGCATTAAACCAAGGTGGGCCCCCAACTACGTGCAGAGGTTTTTTAAAGTGTGGACCACACAGTGCTCATCCATGACACCCAGCCCTGACCCTAGATCTCAAAGGCAGACACCTGGTGGGGATGGTGGGTGGTGGTTTAAAAGTGCTTTAACACTCTGCACATTTGTCCAAATCGTGGGAGCCCACCTGCCCCAACATCAAGCCAGTGATGAAGAGAACCCATCAAAAGTCTGAAGCACCCATAATGAAAGAATTTGAGCTTCACAACGGAAACTCTGCACTTCCTCGCTTGAGCATGACTGGGCAGAGGGCCAATCAATTAGCTCATGCCTCAGTTTCTCTGCCCTGAATCCCCATCTGTTTAGCCAGTACTTGTACTTTCAACCTGAGCCCCCATCCACTGGGCTGGCCTTCTGGGACATCCAATTGATGCCAGTCCTGAGGCCTGGTTGGTCTCCCCAGCCCGGCTCTGGCTTTCTCCTCTTCTCTTTGGCCAGGAGCCCCAAGTCTGAACTTGGTCTCTCTTTTCATCTTATGAGAGCTGGCAGGGGTGGGGTACGTGTGTGTGGTCAGGAAAGAGGAAGGGGCAGGTCTCAAGCATAGAAGTATAATGCAAGGTGTGCTGGCAATTATATGAAGAAAATTGCCTTTGACTTGTTGGTACAAACAGATTTGCAGATTTGCAGATGGGGACATTTTTTAAAGATCAGCTTCCCCTCTACATGACTTAAAATGCTGTCATTTAAATTATTTGGAGCTTCTTTTGAGAAACTTTCTACCCCTGAGCGTGTCAAAAGCAATTTCCCAGAGTTAAGTCTTCATGAACCCAAACTTACAGGCCCGAGCATCTCCCTCATCGAGATTTGGGGTCAGGGTCCCAGCTGGGGGAGCATTAGCTTGCTTCTGGATGATTCGGGGAAATGCAGGGTGGCTAAGGAATCTTACAGATCATCTGATTCTGAGGTGACTCATCCTTGTTTCAAGCAGCAGAAGCCGCTCTTTAAAAGGAAGACGTCATGCAGAGGCTGGGTCTAGAAATGCATCAGAGCAGGACAGCTTTGGTTGTTGCTCGGCACAGGAAGCCAGGCCTGACTTCTTTTATGCCTTTCTGCACGTCAACCTCTTCCCTCTCACCCCTAAAACTCAGCAGAACCCAGTTTGAGAAACCCTAGCCTATTCCGCCCTCCCACCCCCACCCCATTCCTATTTCACAAGCGGAGACCCACCATTAAGTGGCCTCCCACTGTCACACAGAACCTTCCCGTCTCCAGGCCACTGATGTTTCCAGCACCCCAGGCTGCCTCTCTGTTTCCTTTTAGTTGCTGGAAATTTCAGGGTCCTGAAAGATTCGAAGCAGCTTGTGCATTTGTGTGGTCCCAGTGGAGTCTCATCTGTGCCACTGCATTCACTCAGGCCTGTGTGGCCCACAGTCTTCAGTCAGAGAAAGCGCGTATGCATGTCCGCGCTGCCACCCACCTACGGCGATTCCCTGAAACCCATTAGCATCACAGAAGCGGTGCCCATGTGAAAACACTTACCATGTGCCATTTTGGTTCAAGGCAGCAAATGAACCCCACATTTAAAGGGAGCTGAAACTTGAGAGCTTAATGCCCCTGCTTTGGAAGGTGATTCAACACTAGCCATGCAGGGGCCAAATGCCTTATGGCCACTTGCCTTCTCTTTAGATTCTGGCCAGAATTTTCAAAATTTAAAAACAATAAAATTCCTTTTTTTTTTTTTTTTTGAGTGTACAGTTCTATGAGTTTTAAGACATGCATAGATTCTTGTAATCGCCACCACTTATAGGATAAAGGACAACTCCAAAACCTCCAAATTCCCTCAGGCTATCTCTTTGCAGTCCGACTGACCCCCTTCTCCTGCTTTGTTACTCATCTCTGCAGTTTTGCCTTTTCCAGAACGTGATATAAATGGAACCTACAGTATGTAACCTTTTGAAACTGGTTTTCTCTCACTTAGCATAATACATTTAAGATTCATCCAAATTGTTGTATGCATAAATAGTCTGTTCCTTTTTCATTGTCAAGTAGTATTCCATTATATGAATGAACAAGGGTTTACCCATTCATACAGTGAAGAACATTTGTTGTTTTTCCAGGTTTTGGTAATTATGAATTACACTACTGTGAATGTTCATGTACAGGTTTTTTTGTGTAAAGATAAGTTTTCATCTCTCTGGGATAAATGTCCAGGAGTGTAATTGCTGGGTCATTTGCTAAGAGTGTGTTTTCAGTTCTAAGAAACTGCCAGACTGTTTCAGAGGGGCTGCTCCATTTTGCATTCTCACCAGTAAAGCATGGAAGTTCTAGTTGCTCCACATCTTGATCCACACTTGGCATTGTTGGAATTTTTTAGCCACTCTAATAGGTATACAGTGATATCTCACTGTGGTTTTAATTTGCACTTTCCTAATAACTAAAGAGATTGGGCCTCTTTTCACATGTTTATTTGTCATCCATATATCTTCTTTTGTGAAGTAACTTTTGCCCATCTTTCATTGGGTTGTTTGTTTTCATATTGTTGAATTTTGAGAGTTCTTTATATATTCTAGATATAAGTCTTATGTTGGATATGTGATTTGTACATAGTTTCTTTCAGTGTGTAGCGTGTCCTTTCATCATATTTAGGATGCCCCTTATAGAACAAAAGTTTTAAATTTTGGTTCATGTCCAACTTATCAATTTTAAAAAAATGGATCATACTTTTGGTTGTAATCTCTAAGAACTCTTTGCCTAACCCAAGATCATATGATTTTCTTCTGTGTTTTTTTAAAGAATTTTACAGTTTTGTATGTAATTCATATTTGCATCTCTGATCCACTATGATTTAATATGTGTATATGACATGAGGTTTAGTTTGAGGCTCACTTTGGGATTATTTATTTATTTATTTGCATGCAGATGTCCAATTGTTCTAGTATCATTTGTTGAAACGACTGTCATTAACTTAGTGCCCCTTTATAAAAAAATCAGCTGATTCTATTTGCAGGGGTTTATCTCTGGGCTCTCTATGCTATTCCATGACCAATGTGACTATCCTTTTGTAAATATTACTGTGTCTCGATTAGTGTGAATCCTCCAACTTTGTTCTTCTTTTTCAAAATAGTTTTCACTATTCTAGTTCCTTTGCCTTTCCATATAAACTTTAGAATAAACTCACTGATACCTACAAAAAATCTTGTTTGGATTTTGACTGAGATTAAATCTATAGATCAATTTGGGGACAGTTGAAATCATAACTGAATTGGATCTTGCAACTCAGGAACCAAGTATGTATTTTCATTTATTTAGTTTTTCTTGGATTTTTCATCAACATTTTGTAGTTTTTAGAATATAGATCCTGAACATATTTTATTATGTTTATACCTAAATATCTCATTTAGGAGGGAATACTGTAAATGAGATTGCTTGTTAAGTTTCGGTTTCCAATTATTTGATGCTAGTGTATAGAAGCATGATTTCTTTTATGTTGAACTTGTATCTCATGATATAACTCATTTATTAGTTTCAAGAACTTCTTTTTATAGTTCTTTCGGATTTTTTTTTATGAAGACAACCATATGATTTATGAATACAGACAGTTGTATTTTTTTCTTTCAACTTGAATGCCTTTCATTTTTCTTACTTTATTGCACTTGCTAGGACTTCAGTACAATATTAAATAGGAATGCTCTCCCTGATTATTGAGGAAAACATTCAATCTTTCACCACTGGTTAGAATGTTTGCTGCAGATTTTTGTAGATGTTCTTTATCAGTTATACCATCCCCCATCCCTGCCCCCTGAGACCATGAATCTGTCACTACAGTTCTGCCTTTTCCAGGATATCATGTAAATAGAGTAACACCATTTGAGATCTACCTTTGGCTTCAGGTTAAAGGTGTTCACTTCTATGTCTGAGAGTCCTTTTCTATTATCCTTCTGTTTGCTAATACTTTTTATTATTCATAGATGTTGAATTTTATCAAATGCTGTTTCTGCATCTATTGATATGATCGTGTGATTTTCACCTAGTTGATATGGTGGATTTCATTAATTTTAGCATGATGAACCAGTCTTGCATGGCCAGAAAATTTAAGCATGGCATCTATTACTTTCTACCTTTATTAAAGCTGTTAAATGTGTGTTATCTCCCCATGAGGTTACAGACTGCATTTTAGTCAATTAACTCAGATTCATTTCACATGCTTTGAAATTCCACCAAGTGCCAGGTACTACTCAAGGTAAGTCTACATCCATCATCTTATTTAATTTTCACAACCACACTAGGAGGTAGATATCATTATCACCTCTTTACTGTCGAGAAAACTGAAGGCTGGAGAAATTAAGAGGCTTATCTTACATCTAGGTCTCCTAACTCCACATCCAGTATTGCTCCTGCCATAATAGTAGCCTCTAATTCATCTTTTAACCCATAACAAGTTCAGCATGGTGATGGCACACAGCAGGAGGCCAATAAACACTGAATAGGTCAAACAAATGATTATGCTTCCTTGCACACATATTACTTGTTTAAAAAAAAAAACCCTCTTGCTGGGTTCCAGCTTAGCATGGGCTTCTTATACCTTATTCAAAAGAGTTTACTACTAAGACCAACTTACAAAAAATCTGGCCCCAGGAAAAGGACATGGAGGTAGCAAGTCTTTACTTATTGGATCTCAATAAAAGGGAAAATTCCACCTAGAGGCTTCATCACTTGCCTCTACTCTTTGACCCATAGGTGACTGTGAAGGAGGATATAAAACTAGAGAAGGTGAGGTGAACTGCAGAATGAACAAGCCCATTCGTCACAAACTCCTGAGGCCAGACAGAGGTTGAGTCCTGGAGGTGTTATGAATCCTTAAGAACAAATCATTACAAACTAGTCACATTTTGTTTTTCAACAGTGAAGTGAACGTCATGGGTGCTGTGTAACCAGAATGCCCCCATCTCTCACAGCTGAACTGAGGATGAATAATCAGGCAGGTGAAAAAGTCTCTCGTGATATATCCTTGTATACCAAAGTATAGGTGCATTCCAAAAAAGTTGCCAACTGTGTTCAAATATCTACCTAATAACCATGTCTTCTACTCACCTTCTTCCTTATCAACTGAACTCAGTTTGGTCAGGGAGGCCATGGAGATGCTTCAGTTGGTCCCTACCCCAGAGCCAGACCCAGGGTTGAATCATGGTTGGTTCATTCTTCTATAGTTTGGACTAATGAGACAAAAGCGAAGTCTGCTGGGGAGGGCTAGCTCCCTGAAAGGACAAAAGTCCATAGAAAAAGGTCTTTTGCCTCACGCCTTCTTCCTTCTGGTACAACAACATAATGTCTAGAGTGGTCATCTTGGGATCATAGAAGCACAAGTATGAAATCTAGAGCAAACTCACTAAGGATGGTGGGGCTAGAGAGAGCCTGGGACCTCTGGTGGCATTGTCAAGCAAATGAGTCAACTCCAACGACTACCTACCTCCAGAATTCTGGTCATGTGAAAAAATCAATTCTTATCGGTTCAAGGCATTAAAAGTCAGGGTTTCTGTTCCTTATAGCCAAAGCATTCCAAAACCTGCACTTGTAGAACTAGCTTCATCACACTCCTCTGGCCGCTGAGACCCCAGCACCAGCCATCGTGTTCCCCCCTGCCCCCCAATTCTGGGTCCCAAGCCCGTGGGACTCCTGCTCTGAGCTTGAAGTCACCAGCCAAGTATGCCCCCTTCTCAGAGAAAAATAGCAAATAATATTTATTGAGCACATATGATATGCCACGGTTATGATGTGCTAATTGTTGTGCATATATTAACTCCTTTAATCTTCACATGAGGTAGATATTGTCTTATCCCCATTTTGCAGATGGGGAAATTGAAGCAGAAAAGTATTAGATAATTTGCCTTATGTCATGCCACTAAACTGTATGGTTTCACCACCTCATCTCATCTGCCTCTCATTTTGAAAATAAGAAACATGGAGGAAAAATTGAATACATACCCACATATATTCAAAGTAAAAATTTCAGAAGGCAGGAACAGAGGAAAATAAGTATGAAAGAAAACATTCAACAAACTTCCCTGAGTCTTAGCTCAAAAAGTAAAACTAATAAAAAGAGACCTATCTTGACATTTTTGGGAATTTATTGACAGTTTATTTATATCTAACATAATATATCTTTACAGGTGGCTGTATATTTGGTCACAATACAGTTTCAAAATCAGAAAGTATATAGGCAGACCATTAGGTTATACAACTAGAAGTAATAAAAGTTTAAATGTAAAAATAGCTTAGAATTTTTAAGAAAGACTATTATTCAAAAAAATGGTGGAAGAAAAGAAAAGAAAAGCTTCAAGTGCAAGGAAATAAAATATTTTTAGAAAGCCTAAAGAATAAAAAGAGCAAATCACTGTACTTAGCAGAGATTAGAGGTATGGGAGACTGGAAAACATTGTAGGAAAACATTACCAAAAATATTTTTTAAAAAGGAAAATAAGTATTACTAAAATTGACCAGCCCTGGGTTCAACCAGTTTTTAAAACATGCTGCTCGAGCCATTTCAGGAACGGACAATTTAAAATTACTTTTAACCTTTTTCACACCTTGAGAAATATAGAAATTTTCTCAGTTCCATTTACTAAACTGTTTTCATCCTTCATGCTTTAGTTCAGTATTTATCAAGTGTCTACCATATAAGGAGACATATTAACAGGCACTGAGCTTTTAGTGGTAAACTAAAGACAGACATGACACCTGACACCAGGGTACCAAAGTTTATGGGGATACAAGACTAAATTGAAAAATCGCATTGTTAATTAGTTACAATATCCCCCCAGAGACCCCAGAACCAGTTGGCCTGTGTTTCCCATCAATAGTTAGTTGCAATAACTGCTATAAAGAAGTTCAAAATTCTCTGAAAGAGAATAACCAGAAGGAACCTAAACTACCATATGTAGGTTGGTGATTTAGACAAGGCTTCTCAAAGGATGAGTCTCACTTAGTTAAGTGAAATGGTGCAAGAAGAAACCTGGAAAGCAGTGGAAAGAGCGTGTGCAAAGGCCCTGGGGCCATAAAGGGCTTGATGAGTCAACTTGTGTGCAGTGAAGAGGTTTTAGGTTTGCCTCTAGTTGAGAACAACTGATGTGAAAAATGTTGTAGGCCAGTGTGGCTGGAGAGGAGTAAATATATCCAGGGTCTAGTGGGTAATGTTAGGGATTCTGATAAGAAATCAGGATTGGATTTTCCATCAGAGAGTGTGGTGATCTTGTGCTTTAAAAAGATCACCATGTAACATGAATCCTTTTCAAATTCTAGAAGAGAAGAAAACACTTCATTCTATAAGACAAGCGTGATTCTGATATCAAAGCCAGATAAAAACATCACAAGAAATGAAAACTACAAGCTGATAACCTTTACAAATGTAGATGCAAAAGTCCTCTACAAAATACTAGCAAACTGAATCTAGTAGCATATTAAAAGGATTATATGTCATGATCAACTCGATTTATACTGAGAATGGAAGGGTGGTTTAGTATGCATAATTCGATGTAACACACCACAGAAATAGAATGAAGGGCAAAATAAAACCATCGATCATCTCAATTGGTGCAGAAAGGAATTTGACAAAATCCACCACTCTTTCATGATAAAAAAATCATTAATAAACTAAGAATAGAAAGGAATTCTTTAACAGGGTAGATGGTATCTATGAAAAACCTACAGCTAACATCAGACTCAATAGTTAAAGACAGGACATATTCTGCCTAAGATCAGGAACAAGACGAGGATGCCTGCTTTTGTCACTTCTAATCAATGTAGTATTAGCAATTTAATTAGTCAAGAAAAAGAAATAAAAAGCATCCACACTGGAAAAGAAAAAGTAAGATTATTTCCATTCATAGCTGACATGTTCTTATATGTAGAAAGTCCTGAAGAATCCACACACACCAAAAACAAACAAACAAACAAACAAACAAACAAACAAACTGTTAGAGCTGATAAATTTAGCAAAGTTGCAGAATACAAGATCAACACAGAAAATCAGTTATATTTCTATACACAAACAATAAAAAATTCAAATAGAAAATTAAGAAAATAATTTTATTTATAATACCATCAAAAAGAGTAAAATACTTAGGAACAAATTTAGGCAAAAAAGCACAAGGCTTGTACACTAAAAACTACAAAACATTTTAAAAGAAATTAAGAAGACCTAAATAAATGGGGAAAAAAATCTTGTGTTCATGGACTGGAAAACTTAATTGTTACAATAGCAGTACTCCCCAAAGTGATCTACAGATTCGGTGCCATCCCTATTAAAACCTCAATGGCCTGGTTTTGCAGAAATGGAAAAAATAATCCTAAAATTCATATGGAATTGCAAGGGTCTCCGAATAGCCAAAACAATCTTAAAAAATTAAGAACAAACTTGGAGGACTCATACTTCCTAATTTTAAAACTTACTACAAAGTGGCAGGTCCAATGCCAGGTAGATGGTCACCATGAATTTCAACCCCTTTGTGACCTCCAACCGCATCAAAAATCCCAAACACTACTTTAATGTCTCCTCACACAGACGTCGGAAACTCATGTTATCCCAGCTCTCCCAGGAGCTTTGGCACAAGTACAACATCCACTCCATGCCTATCCGCAAGGAAGACAAGGTCCAGGTGGTTCGAAGACTATACAAAGGTCAGCAAATTGGCAGGGTAGTCCAGGTGTACAGAAAGAAATATGTCATTTACATTGAGCAGGTGCAGCGTGATAAGGCTAACCACACAACTTTCCATTCACTACACCAAGGTGGTTATCACTGGGCTAAAACTGGACAAAGATGGAATAAAATTCTTGAATGCAAAGCCAAATCTCAACAAGTTAAAAAAGAGAAGGAAAATATAAGGAAGAATTTGTTAAGAAAATGCAGGAATGATAACAACCTGTTGTACAACCACAGTTTAACTGTCAATTTTTAGCCTGCTGAGTATTCCTTTCAAACTTTTCAAGGTATCTCTGGAATATTTTGTTTCCTTCCTGTTTTATTATTGATAGGTGGCTTTGTAAATTCACTTTTGCTGTTTTAATTAATTTTATGAATGAAAATTGGAAATGTGAAGAAGAAACTTACTACAAAGCTATAGCAATCAATAAATGTGGAATTGGTATAAGGACAGACATGCAGTTCGATGGAAGGCAATTGACAGTCCATTAAAAAAAGCATACATCTGTGGTTATTTGATATTCAGCAAGGGTGCCAAGATCATTCAATGGGAAAGAACACTACTCTTTTACAAACGATGCTTAGAGAACTGAATATCCACACGCAAAAGAATGAGTTGGACCCTTATGTCACAATGTACACAAAAATTAACTCAAAATGGATCAAAGACTTAAGCCGAAAAGCTAAATTTAACTATATTTTCTTAAAAGTATTGGCAAGAAGGTAGAATAAACTGGAACCCTCATACATTGCTGGAGGGAACGTAAAACAGTTCAGTCGCTTTGGAAAAGTTTGACAATTCCTCAATAAGTTAAATATAGAATTACCATCTGACTCAGCAACTCCATTCCTCCATTGAAAACACATCCATTGTTTGAAAACAGATACTCCAACAAATAATTGTACACAAATGTTCACAGCAGTTCTATTCATAATAGCTCCAAAGTGGAATTAACCCAAATGTCCAGCGATGGGTAAATGGATAAACAAAATGTGGTATATTCATACAATGGAATGTTATTCAACCATGAAAGGAATGAAGTTTTGACACAGGCTACAACACGAATGAAACTTGTAGACGTTATACTAAGTAAAATAAACCAGATACCAAAGGCCATTTGTTGTATGATTCCATTTATATAAAATATCCAGATTTGGCAAATTCACAGCGAAGAAAGCAGATTAGTGCCAGGAACTGAAGGTAGTGGAGAATGGGGAATGACTGCTTCATAGGCATGTGAGTCTCCATTCAGGGTAATAGAAAAGTTCTGGAACTAAACAATGGTGATGGTTGCACAACATTGTGAATGTACTTAATGCCATCAAATTGTACTTTAAAATAGTTCCAGTTGTCATCTTTTATGTGTATTTTACTTCAATAATAATAAAAAAATCCAACTAATCAAGCAACTTACACTGTCTTTTACTGATCACAAAACTTAATAAATAAACATTTTATGAAAAAAAAAAATCACCGTGGCTCTTAGGAGGATGATGGGTGGAGGAGGGGCAGCTGAGTGTAGTGGAGAGAGGGAGAGAGAGAAGAGATGGATTTGTGAAATGCTGGAGGCGGAGGATGATTCTGGACTTCTGGCAAGATAATGTGGTGGAGGCGGGTGACGAAGACATTTGGGGACATCAGGTCACAAGTTCAGTTCTAATACCCACACGTACATAAAATAAACATAGACTAAAAGAATAATAGGTGATGTCCAAGCAATATTTATTCAAGAATTGTAAGAATGGCTCAATATTACATTTGTTAATATAACTCATAACATTAATAGTCAAAATCATTCATTTAACAATCCTTCCTTTTTCTACTGATCTAAAATATTCCACTTCAATGAAATGCTGTTCTGAATTATTTTATATTCTTGATTGTGTTTCAGAAATTTCCACTGCTGATTGATTTGTCCATTCCAATCTGGTAACATGTTTTCATTTTCATTACTCTAGCTTTAGAATATATTTTACTATCTGATAACCTAAGTCCCTCTTCTTTGAATTTTTTCTTTCTAAAATTTTCTTGGCTGTGCTTATATGTTGATTTTCCTAGATGAAATTTAGAATCATTTGGTCAAATTCCCCAAATATCTTACTAAGATTTTAATGGAAATTGCACAATATTTATTGATTGATTTGAAAAGAGTTAACATCTAAAGTAGCCAACCAATCATTCTATGACATCATCATTTTGACCTACTATCTGGAGAAGAAAAGTACATTAGAACCCATATTTACCATGTGACAAGATGAAGTATGGAGAGTTTAAAGACTTCAGTGTAGAAAATTAAAAGTATTAAAGAAAATATTTGTGATGTTGGGAATGTAAAAGACCTTTCCAGTACATGACACCAAAGAAAGAAGCCACGAATAAGAAGATTTAGAATTAAAAAGCAAAAACAAAAACATACCAAAATCAGAATAAAATTGAAAAATATTTTGCAATCTAGAAAAGGGTTCAAATATCCAATGAAAAAGAGAACAAACAATTCACAAAGGGAGAACTACAACTGTCTAATAAGCATATGAAAAGTCCATTACCTCTTTAATTACATGAAGTCTAAATTAAAACAATTTTTTTACCTGAAAATTTCCCAATATATATCTTTTAAAAGATTATTAAAAAAAAAAAACCCAGTGCAGAAGACACAGGTCCGGGGTGTTCTTACATATAGGAGTCTTAAAATGTGTAAAGATTTAGTTACAAATATGGCCATACAATATTATTTAAGATAGCAGATTTCAAAAATAATCTAAATTTCCAAAAGGGGAAAATTTGTGAAAATAATATCTAATGTACTAAAAAGATGTTCACATAGCATAAAACTGTTATGTGTAAAATATGTTTATTCAATTTAAAAAGGAGATAAAAAAAAGAAAAGATGAAAGGAAAAAATTAATTACACATGTATATTTTTCAAACTTAGGATACAGACTGTAATATTACCAGTGTTTATACTGCACTGGGGCAAGATTATAGTTAACTTTTTTCTTTTGACTTCTCTAAATTTTTTTGCAAGTATGTATTACTTTTTCCAATAAGAATAAAAACTCTTTTCCATGTATCATTTTCACCTCTTTAAAACAGAAAAAAATTTAAAAAGCTCATGATACTCACTGCTGTCACAGGTACTATGAATCTAGCATTTTCAAACAGTGTTTATGACATTAAAAATTAGCATACAACTACTCCTGAACATCAATTTTGCAATATTAAAGGCAATAAAACTTCATTTCCTTTGATCCTGCGAATCTATTCAAAGAAATAGTTCAAAACACTGAAAAGGTTATGCATATGATGAAAATGTTCATTACAATGCTATTTGTAAAGGTGAAAAATTAGAAGCCAATCATAGTATAGTATCTTTTAATAGGAGAGTGGTAAAATAAAATATGATACATCTACTAAAGAACTGGATAAACTTTTTCAGAAAAAACTTATTAACACATTGAGAGAAAACCAAGATGAAAGGCTGTTTATAAAATATAATTATAATTATGAGAATAATTATGCTTATAATTTAAAAATACTAGAAGGAAATGTATAAAAATCAATGATGGCTATTAGGATACAGAATTACACATGATTCTTTTTTCTGTTTTCCAAATGTAGTTATATTATTTTTATTATTAAAAAAATTATCTTGAGAATAGAAAAGGAAGAAAAGGTAAACTAGGTGGCAAGATAGAAGTGGGAGAACATGGAAGTTCTGAAATGAGGTAGAGAGAATGTTCATTGGCCTAGTGACCCTTGGAAGGTAGAGTTGACAGGGTCAAAGGAGCTGACCCAGGTATCTAGTTGGGGCAATGAGCTGATGGTGACCACTTAACCTGGAGTGAGGACCCATTCTGCATGGCATGTCAATAAGAAACTATATGAGGAAATGTCAGGCTTTTAGGAGGCTGATCCTGCCTGCCCTGCATCCAGCACTGCTTTCCCATATATCTGCCACTGGGAGATGGTCATGGGAAGAGGTGGACCCAGGCCAGCCTGAATCCTGTGATTTCCTGATAGCACTTGCCATCCACCTTTTGGCTAAGACTCTGACAGGAGGCTTCTGGCTCAGAGTTACTACAGATCCAACAGCAATGACTGTCCTTCAAACTTAGTGAATAAAGCTGTTTTATATGCTTGGATGCAAAAAGTACTTTTTTTCCTCCTCTTGAAATGAAGGTATTAAAAATAATGCTCATTAAAGTCAACGCAGACAGGATAATTAAAGGCATAACTATCCCGGACTAAATACAGCTTTCAAACTCAAAAGATGCCACACCTCCCCCACCTCAACCCATCTTTTTACTTACCATTTTTCCTAATTAGAGAAATGGCCTGAGAGACAGGGAGCTTTTGTTGTCTACTCTTAATAAGTTGACAGGAAGATTTATGCAGAAAGCGTCCTCTTCTACGACTCCTTAGATAAAAGCATTGGCATGTGGTCACGGCCAGCACTGTGATGTGAACAGAGCTTTGTTCATTGTGTCTGAATAATCCTTTCACTAGATTCAGTCTAGCAGTCATCAATCAACATTTTTGGATAACTATTATATGCCTGGCACTGTCTAGGCACTGAGATGGTCACACAGAGGATCAAGGTTTGACATCCACTAACAGTGTCTGCTACACCTTAGCAAATATCAAGATACCTGAGCCCAAGTTATACACTTCATCACAAGATTTACTTACCATGAAATGGTGCCTCCCAAAGCAAGCCCCAGAGAATGAGCAAGGCTGATCTGGATATGGTAATTATACACTCTCATGATCCTACAGTGAAATAAGGCATAAAATCCCCTCTCATTCCTGCAGCCCCCTACACACTAATCAGGCCCAGGTACATGCCATCTGGAGGTATGAGGGAAGTGTCATTTTCAGATGCCAAATATGGTTCCAGCTGCTAGTTGTTCCCAATGTTCATTTCCTCCTTCAATAGGAAGGTATTTTTAGAGCAGCATAAACCCTACATTTCCCAGGTTCCTTTGCAGTTAGGTGCAACCATGTGACTAGTTCACGGCCAATGGCACATGGGAAGTGACATGAGCAGCTTCCTGAGCATGATCTTGAAGAGAAGATGCATGTGCCCCCCTTCCCTGTCTTGCTTCCTGCTGGCTGAGTGATGATATAATGGTGAGAGCTGGAGCAGCCATCTGGGACCATGAGATGACACTGTGTTAAGAATGGTAGAGCCATAGATCAGGAACCTGGGTGTCTGATGCCTCTAAGCCACTATACCAGTGCCTATACTGTTACACAAGAAGGAAATACATTTCTATCTTAACTATAGCATTAGGGGGTCTATGTTATATAGCTTAATCTGTATTTTAACACACCAAGCATGGCTTAAATTAATAGATATGTTAATAATAATAGTCACCATTTGTTGCACGTAAGCCATGTACCAGGCAATGTGTTAGACACTCTTGGTATACATGATCTCATTTAATTTCTCACAACAACACTGTTAGGTCATTATCATTAGTCCTATTTTATAGATGAGGAAACTGAGGCCCAAAAAGGTGGGCACATTACTTGTTCTAACTTTGGTACTTTTACTTTCTACCAAATTGTTTTTGAGGACATGCTGTTTCTTAAATCAAAGTTAATCTGAGCACAAATAGCATAAGGAATTATAGATCTCTATTTTATTAAAACTAAGTCCTATCAGAACTAAAATTTTAACTTCTATTACACTTACTTTGCCTTTTTTTAAAATATTTTTTTAAGTTTATTGGTGTAACACCGGTTAATATAATTATATAATTTTCAGGTGTACATTATAATTTGACATCTATATATTCTATTGTGTGATTACCACCCCAGAGTCCAGTTTCCTTCAGCTATCATATATTTGATCCCCTTTATCCACTTCATCTCCCCCAAGTCCCCTTATATTTAACCCCCTTTACCCTGTCTACATCTTCCCTCCTTCTCCACCCCCTATCCTCTGGTAACCACTAGTCTATTGTCCATGTCCCTGAGTCTCTGTTTGTCCTGTTCATTTGTTGCTTTTAGGTTTACTGACTTTGCTTTCAAAGCAAGTTTGTTTGCTTTTTATTAAAAAGGGTAAAAAATTTTGTTTTTTAAATTCAAATGTAAGAATTATTTACATATAATAGGTTCTGAGCTTGTCACATGTATTTATGGATATTTTATTTGTTTGTTTATTTTACGGCAGAAAAGCAAAGCTTTATTAGAAAGTACACTTCCAGATGTGGAAGTGGGCCTGAGCAAGAGAAGTGTGGCTCAAAAGGCTTATGTATTTATTTTTTTATTGCCTACAGCACCTGGTATTCCTAGGTGGTCTCCCATCCAAGTACTAACCAGGTCCAACCCTGCTTAGCTTCTGAGATCAGATGAGATTGGGTGTGTTCAGGGTGGCATGACTGTAGATGAACAACTTTAAATCTGTTGAACAACTTTTTATATTTCCAGAACTGTTATTTTCAAGCCCCCAAAGGGGAACATAAGATCACTTAATTCCCAATTTTCTCATAAATCTGTAAAATTATTTTTTTCCTTCATTACCTGAATTTTACCTCAAAATACTCTAATCCTTGATATAACTGTTTACCTAGAAATTCCAAGAGAATCAGAAACAATGAAAGAGCTCAGTAATATGGTGACATAAAAAATTAACTTTGCTATATAAAAACAATAACCAAATTATAAGACATAATGGAAGAAAATATCCCAATTCTATTCACTTTATTCTGTCCAATCCCATTGTAAAGTACAAAATACCCAGAAATAAATTAACAAGAAATTTAAATATCTACATGAAGAAAAAGCTTATATCTTCTAATGGATGCAAAAAAGAACCATTAGAGAAGCATGCCATGTTCTTGAACAGGACTTGAACTAGGTGTCATAAGGTATCAATTCCTCCTGTTAATGTATCAGTTTAACACAATTCCCCCACACATGTTAACCTAAAAAAAAGGTTTAGACTATAACAAAAAATAGCAAGCATTTATTTGAGCAAAAAGGATTTCAATCCCAGAGGTACAGACTCAACACAACTTAAATTGTGCTCCAAAGAGATCAAAGAAAGGTGGAGTTTCTAAAGGCAAAAATCACAAGCATAGTTCTCACTTTGGTCCTCTATGCAAATGAATGCTCCTGGTTGGTGAACCGGATTGGTCCCTTTCAAGGTGAAGAATGTAGTTGGTCTGGTTGCCATGGTAAGGAGGAAGTAAAGTTCAGGATGTGGTTACATAGTTGGCTTAAAAGTTCAAAAATTATGGGTGGGACAAGCATAAGGTAAACTTTTTCATGGCTTCCTGGCTCCATTTTAGTTCCCTTGACATAAATGACTGTATCTTGGCTATTTCCATCCACACATACAAACATCGACAAGATGTTTCTTTCAATTAGGCAGACTTATTCTAATTGAATAAGTGGAAAGCTAACCATGCACTATTAACAAGGACAATTTTTAAAAAAAGAGTAACAAGGCAGGATTAGCCCCATTATCTATTAAAACAAACGAGAAAGTCTTAGTAATTAAGTGGAGAATTGGCACATGAATAGAAAGATCAATGGAACGTAATAAAAATCCAAAAAAGAGAGACAAAATTATGTACAAGAATTTAATTTATGAGAAAGATGACATCTCAAACCAACGTGGAAAAGATGGAATAGTCAACGAACAGTTGGAACAACTGGGTAGCTACCTGAAACAAAAAGCTGGATTCACACATCATACTTTACACAGGATAAATTCAAAATAGATGAAAGACTTAAAGGTAAACATGAGATCAAAAATTGAAAATCAAGGGAAATTATTTTAGAAACTTAGAGTGGTGAGGATCTTTCTATCTAGTATTCATTAGCCATCAGAGAAAAGACTGACAAAGTGAACTAAATGAGAAACCAGAAATATCTGCATACCTAACAACTACCAAAGGCAAATTCAAAAGACTAATGATACACAGGGAAGAAATATACTCAACTCACATCACAGACAAAGAGCTTCCTCTCCTTACACACCAAGAGCTACTACAGATTGTAAGCTCTTACAGAAAGTCTAACTCCTTAAAAAAAAAAAAAAGCTATGATGAAACAATTTACAGAAAAGATATCCAACCACACTCATAATAAGAATGCAGCAAATTAAAACTTCTCTGAAATAGTATTTTTTTACTTGTGAGAATGGCCCAGACCCAATACCTGATAACACACTGAGGTAGGAGTATCACAAGGAGCATAAAATGTTACAAACTTGATAACAGGCAATGTCACTGGCCATCAAAATTAGCAATGCGGGTATCCTTTGACCCATGATTTCCACTGGAAATTGATTAGATGGATGTGTTATATGTATGGGAAATGATGGATACGTGAATTAACTCTATGGTATTGTTTGTAATGCAAGAGAGTAGACACAAACTAAATGTCCATAATTGGGGGACTGGCTAAGGAAACCAGGGCACATCCATGCAAAGAATACTATACAGTGAGAAAAAAGAATGAAGAAGCTGTTTGTATACTAATAAAGATCTCCAAGATGGATTGTTAAGTGAAGAAAACAGGTAGACAGCAGTGTTTATGCACTATAATAAAAAGGGAAATGAGATACACACACCAGTGTCTGTTTCTATATGGATAAAATATCTCTGGAAGGATATTGAATAAAACTAAAGCACTGCTGTTCTGTGGGAAGGTAACTAGGTGTCTGGAAAACAGTATACACAGTACACCCGACACACTTATACATTTTTCAACCCTGTGAATAAATTAGCTATTAACCTTTTTTCAGCCATTAAAAAAAAGTTAGTGGTGAACAGATATTGTAACATATATATGCCTTACTGTTGAATTGTATACCTGAAACTTACTGGATTTTGTTAACCCATGTCACCAAAATTTAAAATTAAAAAAAAAAAAGTTAGAGCACTTTTCTTCTTATCTCATTGAACCACTCACTTTCTGGTACTTTCTGTGCATGTGGAGCTGTTATAAGTGCTGTGGGGAGACTGTGAGGTGGATCTGGACTTTCATTCAATTCTGTTGATTACAGTATTCATCCTTAAGCACCCAAGCTTAAGTTGGACATGAAATTTGTGTTTTCATTAAAAAATTTCAACTTTGAAAGAATCCCAGAGCACAGAACTAGTAGGGTACTCAAGAATGGTCCACAGTATATTTATGTGGGGCCACTTCATTTGTTCATGGCCAAGATGAAGATGAAGGCAAAGATGATGATGGATGTGGACGGATGTTGTTTGCATTTTACAGATGATGAAACTGAGGCACAATGCGGTGAAACAATTTGCTTACAGTCACTCACTTTTTCTCTAGTGGTAGCACAGTAGGGATTCAATCCAGGCAGTCTGTCCCACTTCTCACAATGATTCTGCACTGGCTCTCACAGCCTCCTTTATGCCATGCCTGTGCTAGACTAGAGATATTAAATAAAAGAAAAAATCTTTCAGGAGGTTTGGTATAGGAGCAGAGATATAGGTGTTGTGGCCAGGTAGTTAGAAAATACAATAAAGCCATTTCATAGCGTCCATATACCACAGTCCCAGAATAGAGACATTTGCCTTTGTCTTTGCAAACCCTGTCTCTCTCTTCTTATGGTGAAGCACAATAATTATTACATACAAACATAATAGCCCTGAAAAGTGATCACAGATGATGCTGAAAGGACTTTTCTTAAACACGAGGCATCCGGTCCCACCTCAACTACTAGGTTAACAAATCCAGGCAATGCTTGAGGGAGCTGCTGACATGAAATGAAAAAGCTAATTATAATACTTCATTCTGACAAGTTTCTAAATTTAAAAGCCTATAAAAAACAGCTCAGATTAAAAAGTAAACAAAAGGTTACTTTTGTTATGGTTATCAAAGGTACTGGGTGTACTACTAATAATCTAGACTCACAGGCCTGCCTGCCGTCACCAGAAAATACGTGTCCAAGAGCAAGAGCTCTGCAGCCCCCAGCAGTGATGACCAGGCAGAGATCCCCTGGCTGGGAAGAGATAGGGAGGAGTGACCCGTCATCTTTGGGCAAGACATTTAGTGTCTGTGGGCCTCAGTTTCCTCATCTGTAAAATGGGGACAATGACCCTTTTTGCAGAATTGTGAGGCTCAGACAAGCAAACCTACTAAGGATTAAGGAGCCCAGCTCCCAGCAGGGGTCAAAGGCAGGTCTGTCCCTTCTCCAAAGGCCCCTGGAGACAACACAGTCTCACTTCTTTGAAGGAGAGAAGACCTGCCAGTGTGGGTGAAAAGTTTGAATTTTATGTTTCACTGGATCTTTTGCCAAACAACAGATATTCTCTGTCTCATAGTTCTGGAGGCCAGAAGTCTAAAATCAAGGTGTGGGCAGAACCGGGCTCCCTCTGAGATTCTGGATAGAAGCCTTCCTTGTCCCTTCCTAGCTTTTAATGGTGGCTGCAGTCCTAGGCATTCCTCGCCATAAAGCTTCATTGCTTGTCTCTGCCTCTGTGGTCCTTTACCGAATTCACCAATGTAAGGGTGACAAAGGCGAACAAAGGCCCGACTAGACCTTTTCTGCTCAGGGTCTCTTTGGGAAGAAGGGACACTGGCACAGATTGATGGCGGAAGGGGCCGGGTCTCTGGCGTCATGTGTAAGAAAACCAGAGCCGTCATGGACCCCAGTGTGATCAAGGCAAGTCACTCACCAATGTGAGCCTTGGTTCCTCCTATACAAAGAGAATAATGGCAACGCCTTGCTACCTGAGTAAACACCAGCACATACATGTGCACAGAGCATGGAGTGCACTTTTTCTCAAGTTACAGTAGCACAGAATCTTAGAGCCCTTAATCCTTGTTGGTGGAAAGCACCATCTACCAAGTTGACCAGATGGGAGGCTAAGGGGTCATCTTAGCTTCCCCTCCACTCCAGCCTTCATGTCCAAGTATGACGTCACCCCTCCTTCCCATCTATTCAACATGTCTCCTTCATGCCATTCCCACCAGACCCCTCTGCGTAACCAAGACCTCAGCATCTTTCTCCTAAACAGCTACAGCACCTCACACTCGTGCCCCATCCACACGGCTGTCACTCTGAGGGGCCTGGGAAACAGAGCCCTAAACACCACTCTCCTCAGCTCAGCTTCCCACCCGTCCCAGCAGGATAAAGTCTAAACGCCACTGAAAGCCATTCCAATCAATGTATCATTGGTTTAACTTGACAAAATAATCCTCGTGTGTATTTAGAAGAATAAACAGGCAAGAATAGCTAAGACATTTTCAAAAAAGAAAAATAACAAGAAAGTGACTTGGGTTGTTAAAGATATTACATAACCGCAGGAATTAAAACAAAGTAGCACTGGTACAGATTTTGAAAAAAAGATGTGCATGTAGTAGAAAATTTCGTGTACAAAGCAGGAGAAAACCAGATTATTCAGCAAATGGTTCTGGGATAGTGAGTTATTTGGAAGATCGTCAAGTCCTCTTCTCATGCTATATACCATAAGAAATTACAGATTAAAAAAGGAGTTAAGTATAAAATAAATGAAGATTTCTTTATCTTCCAGAAGCTTTCATAATTCTACGGCAAACACGTATTTCTTTTGTAATAAGAAGAAATAAACAATAAAGGTGGAGGAAAAAGAAGTTTTATATAAATTAGAAGGAGAGAGAGGTAAACACTGAACTGATATCAGGTGGGACTTTCTAAGCATTAAAGTAATAAAAGAAATATTATCGAATCTGTTTTGTTTAAAATTTTAAATTATGTACATTAAAAATAGCCACAAAAATTGACAAAGTAAGGAAGACATTCACAACAAACATAACAAAGAATTGTTGTCCATGAGGTATTAAAAAATTTTGCTAATCAGTAAGAAAAACACTAAAACTTCCTTCCTCACCCCAAAGACAATTCTAAATAGAACGTCAGTTGTCTAATAAACATGTGGCTAATAATAATTAAAAAATGCAGCGCCCAAATCATGAGACATTCTTTTTTGAATCAGTTTTGAATCACTGAACCATTAGTTATCATTAACTGTGATGACAAGAGAAAAATTCTCAGATGTCCTAAATTAAATTATTGCAGGCCAGAGAGCAAGAGAAAAAGACAAAAGTAGTCAAGCAGTCAATATTATAGCTGGGGGTCGAATAACAAAAGACTGCTCACAGTCCTGAATGGATGCTGCATCTTGGAATCAACTTCTGCAGGGACCACCAACCATGCTGCATCCTGCTTGTGCATCAACTTCCAGGACCATTGCTTGGCACCAAGCAAAAGTAGTAAATATTTCTTCCTGTGAACTCTGCACCTATCCTAGAACTGCCCTGGCTTCACCTTTTCCCGCCCCCCATCTCATCTGTCGCCAATGCAAGCTTTTCCATCTGTAGCCAATGTAAGTTTTTTTCAAAAACAAATTACATTTTTCTTCCTCAAAACATAATGTATAAAAGGGCCCGTCAAATCCAGGACAGCAGATATGTTCGTCTTCTCCATTTAGCCATGCTGCTTTCAGGGTGCAGAGATGTCCTTCCAAGCACAGGTGGTTCTGAAAGAGGTACTGGATGTTGCATGTGTGTATATGTGTGTGGGGCTTAGACACACCCAATATCTTCGATTCCTTCCACTCCTAAAAGCCTGGCCTAAAAGAACCAATTAGAAATAAAAGACAAAGGCAAGGATGTTTATCATGGTACTCTTTTCAACAGCAAAAATTTGAAGTTGACCTTAATATCTTAGAGAAAATTCTACATTAAATGGACTGTCATGCCTCCATTAAAACGGTTTTCCTTAAGGACCAAAAGGATCCCCATCACTCCCGCCATTCAATCAAGTTTAGTAATCCTATTGTTGAAAGTAATGTGCGATTGTTATTCTGAGACTGTTGTATGTGTATCATAGGATAAAGCAAGTGAATTCAGTGCGTATTGTTAGAGGAAGGATTTTCAGCATGAGAAAAAGATCATATTATTAAATAAAAACCTTATAGCCCTGAATTTAAATTGAAATTAGCAGCATGTGCTCAGATGCATTTTATCTTAGCTACAAATACACATTTTCTAGTTCCACCCACTGTGGGGGAAGAAAAACCCTAAAAAAAAATGACTAACCTAGTACTAATGAGTTCCCACAGCATGCGAATTATGGCCTCTATATATATCCTACTTAAAGGAATATATAAGATGAATTTGAACCCTTTTGTCTTAGTAAGAGCAAATAAACTATCAGAAATTACTAAGGTCATGTCAAAAGTACTCATGACTCAACTTGAAAAGATTCCCACTAGCCAAAGATGGGACCCCTTAAGCATCAACAAAAATAACTGCAATGGATTAAAATGTACCGAATATGTTTAAATACACGAGGTCACAGTAGTACTAAAAATAAAACTTAGTGGTCACCTTTGTTGGATGCTAGGGAAGGAACTCACTATTTTGAAAACTGGTAAATAATTGGGAAAAAAAATATCCATCCTGCTGTTCTTAAGTGAACTCTACCACAGGATAACCAAACAGTTTCTCCTTATAAAAATATTCCAGCTACTAAATAAAAAAGAGCAAAATTAGAATATCACCATTTTATAAATCTCTAATAAAATAATGGATCTGGGCAATGATCGTCCATGACTGTCAATATCACAAAAGAAACACATTCACCCAGTTCTCCCTGGTGGGTGTACACACCAGTGCTTTCTAAGTATTCTTACCTCCAAACCAAACCTGAATCTCATCAAAGCCTCTAAATCTACCCACTGATTTACAGGAAAGACAGGGGGAGAAGAACGCTATTAAATGACACCACAGGAATGCAATCATCAAAGTCCAGACTGTGGGAAACTCTGTAGGAAAAATGACCAGCTTCTTCAATAAATAAACTGCAAGGAAAAATGAAGGAGAAGGAGGCAGAATCTACAGACTAAAAGAGACTTAACAGATATATCAACCAATCACCATATTTGAACCTTATTTGGATTCTGATCCAAACTATTAAAAAATTATTAAACAATGAGGAAACTTGAACACCAATGGGATACGAATTGACATTAAGTATTTGTTAACTTTAAAAATATCTATGTGTAATAAATGATATTTTGGTTATGTTTTCATAAAATGTCTTTGACTTTCAAATATTTGTATTGAGATATTTATCAGAAAGAATTATGATGCCTATAGTTTGCTTCCCAATAAACCAGATGGTTAATAGGTGGGAGTCTAGATGCAACGAGATTGGTTATTATTTAATTGTTGAAAGCCAGATGATTGATGCCTGAGGTTGATACCATTCTCTCTAGTTCTATAAAATGTTTGAAATTTTCCATAATAAAAATTATAAAAACATTTAAAATGAGATTTTTTCAAAACAATTGAATGCCATTGAGAAATGTGCATGATATGATAGTGATGGAAAAAGACACACCACCAATATAGAACATTATCTCAATCTTGTTATAAACACATCAAGAATTTTGGGGCAAAAAGAAGAAAATTCAGCATAATGTTAGTACCAACTGTTATGTCTTTATGGTGGTATAGTGCGTGGTTTTTATTTCCTTCTTTATATTTTCTGTTTTCTACAATTAGTAGGCCTTACTTTATAATTACAGAAATATATTTTTGAAAGCATTTAACTTGGAATTTGTCAGGGAAAGCCAAGTTGTTATGTTCGTAGTGTGTTTATTTCTGCTTTGTCCTAATTACTTCCAACAGTCTCTGGAACTTCCATCAACCCAGAGACTTTCACCATGCAGAGACTCTCCAGATTTAATAAAATAAACAACGTAAGTAGACCTAATACAGAAGCACCTTTCGCAGGCCAGGAAGGCTTTACAGAGCCCACAGTTCTTTACCCCAAGGGAAAAAATAACCAAGCAGAAAAAAAATCCATTGCAAAATGAGTACAGCAGTGGCCCTCCCAGTAGGGAGCTGGCCCGAGCCCACAGGGACAGAGCAATGCCAGGCTGTGGGCCCATGACCGTTAGCCGTGACAGGCATAGGGTCTGAGCCAACACACATGAAACCCTTAAGGAAAGTTCTGTCAAGTGAAAAAGTAATAATCCTAATAACCTGTTAATCCCAACTAGGAAACACAATTTGAGCTATCAGACGAGGCTCTGTGGGAGGATGACACAGGAAAGGACTTTCATTGGGTGACCACACTCCTTTTAAGATTCAAATCATTGAGAAAGCCTTGCTTCTAAAACACTTTGCTGTTTAGTCTGAAAAATATCTACCCCTTACCTAGCTGCATTGCGTTTCAGTGAAAATGAACATAACCTGAGAACCTTTTCCTTTTTCCTTTTTTCTTTGTGCCTTATACCTGTTCTCATGAAGGGGAAAATGGACATTTTTTTTTGCCTTCCCATTTTACAAAAAGTCTTACCAACTTTGCCAACCATATGTCATTAGGACCTATGGGGGGAAAAGTAAGTCCCAGACTTTGCTGATATGTGGTTTGCAGTCCCACGTGGGAGGGAAGACAGACACCAGAGATCCCCCACATCCCCCCCAACCCCCCGACCACCTTCCCCTTTTTATAATATTCAAGGTTTGGGGGCCCGTGGATGGGGCATCTCAGTTCATACCAGATTTTTTTTTAATTAAGGAAATCAATAGGAGAAATGCCCATGGGAAAGTTTGGATGGCACCACCTTTAGGAGAGCCATTGTCTCACAGAGGCTGGCGTACAGAAACAAGCTATGCCCAGTTTTGGCGGCTGGACCAGATGCCTTCCGTGAGATTGTACAGAGATGGGAACTGGCTGCAGCACGGGAGCTCAATTCCTGATGTTGCCTCACCCCTCAGGAGCAGGTTGCTTCCCAAAGAGACTCTCCGGAGAGCTTCAGTGCCTGTGCCCAAGCTGGTCACTGTTGAGACTCAGGCCAGGCCATCTCCTGGTTGCCTCCACTACGTGTAATGCCTGTTTCCACCACAAAGGGCAGCAGCGGCAAAGGCAGCCCACCGCCCACAGGCTGAAAAGAGGAGCTGGGCAGAGAGGGCCAAGGGACCGCCACTCTCATGTGCCTCCTGCTTTCCCAAACTGGGCTTGGAGCACGCCCTGGGCCTGGCTTGCTACAGGACAACCCCACCAGGGAAGGACTCCTCAGTGACGTGGTGAATGGGTCCTGCTCTGAAAATACAGAACCAATTTTTAATAGCATAGACAACTGTGGGATTGCTTTTAGGTATTTTAAACAGCTTCTCTATTTGGGAGAGACCAGGATAGCCAACATGTGACAATTTATACAAAGGTGCTTCATCCAGAAGTTCCCGCAAGCTCTGCAATCTTGAGCAACCTGCCTATCCTCTCTGGGCCTCAGTTTTCTCCTCTGTAACTCAAGGAAGATAACAGAATCTACCCCATAGGGAGTTTGTGAGAGGATGAAATGAGGTAACAACAGGCAGAAAGCAGTCTTGGCAAACACCCTGAGTTCTCAGTAAATACTAAGGATGTTCCTTGAGTTTTTTTTTTTTCTCATCTAAAATAACAGGGGTACACATAAGGGGACACACACAGTGAATTCTACACATGTTCAAGAAAGGGCTGAAGGAAAATGTAAGGGATGGCATGGGCAAATTGTCGTGCCTAAGGATCTGTCGCACAAGTCCCCACCCGAGCAATCAGACACCATCCTGCAAATCTGGTTTGGAATTGGTGAAGTTTGCTCAGCACTGCTTTCTTAGCACCTAGCATGGCTGGCTATTGGCACATAGTAGGTGTGTACTCAATATTCTGGGAGGAAGGAATTTTGATAAAAGCAGCCATATACATATAGTCAACACTTGCTCTGTGCCATGCATGGTACACATTTCCACATAATTGAACTTCATTTTATTACCACCAATTCACAGATGGCATTGAGTCTCCAAGAGGTTGTCAGAGGTTTTTTTTTCCCCAGCAATCAGGCCCAATCCCCAAAAAGGTTTTAAACAAAAGCAGCTGAGGCATTTACTCCAGTCAGTAATGAAAATTCAACATTCTTCTGTCATTGGTATAACTTATAGGGAGCTTTTCATATTGATTCCTTTTATCTTTGCATTTGGGGCTAAGATAAACCTGTATGCATTTAACTTATTTCAGTCATTTAAAGGAATAAAGATCAAAAGAGAAGAATCTGTATTAAATCAGGCACAATAAGGGGAAACATTTTAAACAAAATATAATGTTAAGAGCCTCAGGTTGCTATAAATCACCACCATTGAGCTCCAAAATCCCTAAATTATTATTGTTGTGCTATTCAGCATTCTCCATCCATAACAGCTGATGAAAATACAAAAGCAGGCCAAGTACAAAGTTGGAACATTTTTAAACTCAATTTTGACTCTGCATTACTAAGACAACAAAAACAAAAAACTTAAAACCTTCCAGGATTTAACAAATTTAACTACAAATTACAAGTCAGATCCTTTCAACAATTAAATGCTATGGAAAAGAATGGTTCCCAAATCGAATTTCCCAGAATTTTCATTAACAGATGTCCCCACGGAGCCTTCTTCAGAACTAGGGCCAAAATAGAAATTGGTGTGAAAATTAGTGAACATTTATGAAGAGCAGACGGCTGCAGAAAAAGGAAGGAGGAAACAGGAAGGCAACATTTGCTATTTCTTTGGAATAATTAGCAAAACAGAACCAGCTGGAGGCTGGCCCCATGCACCTTGCCCAAATGCTGCAGAGGGTGAAAGATTCAAAGGGCCTAGTAAGTGAATGGTTAGGTGCCATTTCACGCCTCACTGCACAGCTAAATAAAGGGAACAAATTTTTTTAAGTGTGATTGAACTTGAGCAGCACTGATGGGCTGTTTTGCTCTCGGGAGTCCAGCTGTTTTGAGAACCACACACCTTTTAGCCATGACAAGGGTTTTTACATCAGGCTAGTTAACATGCGAGTAAAAGAAAGATTTCCGTCTGCTGTCACAGGAGAATAAATAAAGATTCAACATTTTAAGTGTTTGGGAAAACTCTACTTTTAATTAGATGCCTGGAGATGAGTTTATTTTCTCAGAAAGCCTGAATGTCCATGGATTTGGCTTTCTTTTCCTAAGCTGAGGCTGTGAGCTTGAGTAAAACTGTGATTGTGTCTGGAAAGGGGCAGCAGAAGCAAGAAGCGGGAAAAGGCAGGAAAAGTGGGGGCAGAATAACGCTAATAAACACGCACGGAGCTCTTGCTACTGGCGGACACCGTTCTAAGTGCTTTGCAGACATTCACTGAGACGCGGCCTTCTGCAGTAGCGTTGTCAGTTTCTCTGTTTTACAGACAAGGAAACTGAGGCAGGAGAAGTTAATAAACTCCCTGAGGCTCACAGCACAGAGGGGAGCGACTAGCCCAGAGATGTTTCCCAGTATGCAGGCTGCCCCTCAGCCCTTTCTGTCCTGTAAACACAGGGGGTCTGGATGGGAACAGACGTTTTGTTTATAAACAAGAAGAGCTCAAACATCTGGGCCTTGCTTTGTGGACGCGGACATTGTGCAGGTACGAGCCCTTTGGCCTGCCTGGTCTGTGAAATAAATACCAGGGGGCCGCCCCTCTTGGGGGAACCAGCTGTCAGGAGAGCTCAGGGAGAGGGGAGCACCTCTCATTACATGACATTCCCAACACCACGTGCCTGTGGGTTGGGTGCAGGTCGAGGGGCCGAGATCTGCCGTTTGGTCTGTGGGGATCGCTTAGCAAATATTGTTCATGTACCTTCCCTTTTTATTGTGGTAACATGCACATAACATAAAATTGCCCATCATCACCATTCAAAGTATATAGTTTTGTGGTATGAGGTATATTCTGTTGTGCAACCATCGCCACCATCCATTTCCACACCTTTTTTTTAATCCCAAACTGAAATTTTGAACTCATTAAGTGACTCCTTTTCCACATCCCCCAGCCCCTGGGAACTACTATTCTCCTTTCTGTCTCTGTGAATTTTACTCTAAGGACCTGGTATAAGTGAATTATACACTATTAGTCTTTTTGTGTCCGGCTTATTTCACTGAGCATTAAGTCCTCCAGGTTCATCCGTGTTGTAGCCTATGTCAGAATTTTCTTCTTTTTAGGGCTGGATAATATTCCACTGCATGTAAACATCCCATTTTGTTTATCTGTCCATTTGTGGATGGACGTGTGGTGGCTTTCATGTTCACATACCCTGGTAGACACAGTCAATACCTTCTTTCCGGCATCCTGCATGTGATTATAGTACGTTACTATTTATAAGGCACCGTCTCCCTGGGATACATGTGCAGGCTGTGGCTGTCACTCAGTCTTGACTGTGGAAATGCAGGAATGCCAGCCCGTGCTGCTAGAGCTTCCCACATGTTAAAGAACACGCAAAAATGAATTTTTAAGGAGCATCTCCTATATTTTAAAGTTGTTCATTCAACTGCTTTAAAACACCATGCCACCCAAACAAAACTGGCCAGAAAGCTGAGTTTGGTCTTTGGATGCCTAGTGTGACCAAGACCTTACAACAACTCCATGCGGCAGGGTTTCGTAGATGAGGGAGCATAGCTCGGAGAGGTCAAGTGAATTGCCCAAGGTCACCCAACGGTGGGCTATACTTGAACAGAAGTCTTCAGCTCTAAGTTGAATATCCTTCCAAAATGCCACTGTGTGTGACAACATGGGCCACATATTTAATGCATTATTGTTAACATGAGTGAAAAAGCAGCTTTGAGTAGAGCCCTAAAAAGAGTCCATTAGATTTAGAAAGCACATCCAAAGCCCAGCCAGGTGGGGAACAAAGGTCTTATGAAGTGCTCCTAACCTCCCACTTTAGTGGCAAAAGTACTAAAACAAAAACAAAACCAGCACTTCCATCTTCACGACCTCACACAATGTGTACACTGAACACACTCGGAAAACGGGGTTGAACTTCCAGTTGCTAATCAGAACCCTGACAGATGATGGGTTTCTCAGCCAGGTTCAGACCCCACTGCCAGCCCTGGCACTTCGATCAGGTCCCTGCAACACCAGATTCTCATTAACCCTGCGGGTCCAAAGGCCAGAAATTCTCCAGCTTGACCCAACTCCCTAAAACCCCAGATGCTGGGCTCCTCCCACAGCAAAAAACGAGTTAAACAGCACTTCTGTTTTCTCTCTCAGGAGGTCGGGAACCCAGAGGTGGGTTTAAAAGCATTTTTCACAGCTGCAGATAACCTGTGACATTGCTGACATTGCCCTCCTAGTAGGCCTGCTGAGCAACAGTGCAGAGCCTGGCCCAGCAGGGACACCCCCGACTGAGGCCTTGTTCTGCCTGGGTGTGCTTTTTTGGGCTCCTCTAGCATATTCTAGCCTGTCCTGAGCCCTTTGCTGCTGGGGACACAGCAGTAAACAGAACTGCAAAGAGCCTTGCCCTCATGGAGTCCACATTCTAGTGGGATGGGGTGGGGTGCAATGTGAAAATGCAAAACGTAATAGTAAGGAGGTTATCCAGTGCATTAGAAGGCGGTAAGTATTATGAGGAGTTAGGAGTGCTGAAAGCAGGGAGATTTGTGATATTAAATATATTTTTAAAACTTGATTGAGGCATAAGGGACATACAAAAAGCTGTGCATATTTAACACACAACTTGATTTTGGAGATATTTCTACATCCGTGAACCCATCACCACAGACATATCCATCACTTCCTAAAGGTTCCTCTCGCCCTCTTTATTATTATTACTCGTGTGTATGTGTGTGTGTGCGCGCGATACAAACACTTCACATAAGATCTACCCTCTCGGCACAATTTTAATTACATGATACAGTGTTGCTAGCCACACTGTATGCAGCTCTCTGGAACTTACTCATCCTGCGTGACTGAAACTTTGCACCTTTGACCATCACCTTCCCACTCCGCTCCCCGCAATCCCTGGCAACCACCATTCCCCTTTCTGCTTCTAAAAGTTTGACTATTTTAGATTCCCAAGATAAGTGGAATCAGGTAGTATTTGTCCCTCTGTGTGGTATTAAATGTTAATCAGTGACCAACACGGGCACTCTGGTGACCACTTGGTCCATTTCCAGTCCATCTTCCCGGTCAACTCCAGGCCTTCGTGTGGAGTGAACACTTTGGAAAACAAAACACCAAAAAACCATCGAGAAAGCCTCTTCCGTGTCCACACCTACCCACTCCTCTTACTCCTCCTCTATCCTGGATCCCATCTCAGTAAATTACAACAGTCACTTGCCTCCATTGTGATGAACCTCGAGGTCATCTTAACTCGGCCCCCAAAATTGCCCACCATCATCAGTGGTCCCTAAGCCTAAGGACCGCTGGCCTCCCTTCTCCACCCTTGCTTTGCCTCTGTTTCCACATCTTTAAAATGGGCATGTTGGTGGGACCCACGGGGTTGCTGTGAGTAGATCCGTGTTCTGGCCATCAGTGCTGGTTAGCACCAGTCTTTGGCCATTGTTGTCACCATCACAGTAGCCTGTCTTTAAAAGCTGAGTGTTATCTTTTTCCTTTTTCTATGGCTGTCATGAAAGAAAGAGCTGAACTTCCTCTGTGCAATCGTTCCGAGGTTTCCCCAGCTGGAGGGCCCCAGTGCTTTCACACACAGCTGCAGGAAACAGACAGACCCGGGCACCCCGCCCCAGGTCCAGCGCTTTTTCAGGGCTGGAGTGCCCACGATGATGCAGCACCCTCGTCCCCCGCCCCTGGTTTTAGGACCCCCTCCTTCCAGGTCTCTTCCGTCCATGGGCCAAGAACATTGCTGTTTCCTGGGTCTTTGCAGCTGGGGATGGCGGCCATGCACCTGCTGTCCCTTGGCCACAATGGAAAACATCAGAGCTACAGTTATAGCGCATCTGGAGCTCAGTGTGTGACATTTCCGCCAGCAGAGAGGGCCTGTCAGAGCAGCTATGACCCCACCAGGATGGGCCAGGTGGGAGACAGCCATGTCCCAGGGTTAGCTGGTGGTAACAGGCCGAGTGGGACAGCAGAATGGGTACAGGAATCAGGAGATGGCAGTGTGTGTGTGTCTCTATTCTAGCTATGTGACTGTGGGTGAGCTAGAGCCTCAGTTTCCCCGGCTGTAAAGTGGGCATAAAAGCCCCCTCACTGGGGGTTTATTTTGAAGAATAAATAAAACTATACACATTAAAAAAAATGATAGAATATACACTGAGGTATACTCTGGGCGGGCTCTGAGGTGGAGTCCAGGGACCCAGGAGTGGCCCCACCCTCCTCCCTGTCTCAGGAAGTGCATTCTTCAGACCTACAGAGAAGCAATCGCCATATAGCATGACACAGGCCGTGAACAGGTCTGCTGTTTGTGCTGTCTTGTGTGGGGAGTGGGACCTCAGGGGAAACTCCAGAGAAGAGGTGACACCTGAGCCTGAGTTAGGAGGACGTGCAGGAACCCTCGAGGGCTGTGTCTCTCAAACCTCCGACCCAGGGTCGCAAATCTGCACGCCCCCTTCGGGACTCCTGCCAGAGCCACATACTTCTCCTCCTATTACTGATTTAATATTTCTCTTTACATCAGTTTACGTTTTTTTTTTACTCAGTTATTTTAAAAGTAAACGTTACACAATACAGTAAATAGAAAACCAGTTCCACATGCCCAAAATAGAAAGAAACCCCCAAAATGAATCCAAGAAGAGGAAGTTATTAAATTATAAGCAGACACGGCAGCTTGCTGGAGTCTGGGAGTCTGAGGGCCGTGCTCTCCGTGTGTGACGAGGGGATCAACAAGAGGTGGAGAGGCACCGAGGGCACAGCAGCACCACATGAGACGTCTTCCTCCACCTCGAGAAAGAAACGGAGGGGGCCACGTTCTCCAAAGTGGGTTGATGGTATTTCACATCCCTCCTGTGCCTCACATAACAGCCTCTCCTGGGGGTGCACACCCGTCACTTTGGGAGAAATTGCTGTGGCCGAAAGAGGTGGGGGAGTTCAGGGGTGGGGAGTGGACAGAGTTCAGAATGAGGGGAAAAGGGGCAGATCAAGGCGAATGCAAGGGTATCAACGACAACCACGACGCCATTTACTGAGGGCATCATTTCATCCCATCCTTCCCCTGCTTACCGAGGCCGAGGCCGTAGAGGAATATTATTGTCTGACTGTGAGAGATCTTACTGTGCTTGGTCTCTGAGCTTCAATGATTGTCTCCAGGGCTGCCTCCCAAATCGTGCATAGCCCTCCCTCCCCCCTCCTCCCCCATCCCTTTGAGCTGGCTAACTGCCCGTGCAAGGGTGACTGGAGTTCTGGGCAAGGTCGAGGGGCTGACCTTGGGGCCAGGAGTGCTCACCCTCCCTCAGAACCCATGGGTGCCTCTGTAACCAAGACAAGTTATTATCCCCCTGCCTGCCCGGGAGGCAGTTCAGAAAAGAGCTCTGCTGAGGTAGTGGAGCCTACAGTTCCCCTGGATGGTATGCTTGGGGACAGGACTCAAGGTTTAATTTATAAGTCCCCAACTTTTTAAAAAAATTAAAAAGAATTTTTTATTGTGGTAAAATGTGCATAACAATATTTACCATTTTGACGATTTTTAAGTGTGCAGTTCAGTAATATTAAACACATTCACATTGTTGTGCAATCATCACCACCAACCAGATTTTCCATCTTGCAAACCTTAAACTCTGTTCGTCCCCATTAAACGGTAACACCCCTCCCCCCACTTCTTGGCGACCTCCATTCTATTTTATGTCTCTACTATGAATTTGACTACACTAGGTGCCTCATAAGTGGAATAAAACAATATCTGTCCTTTTGTGACTGGCTGATTTCACTTAGCATAATGTCCTCAAGGTTCATCCATATTATAGCATGTGTCAGAATTTCCTTCCTTTTTAAAGGCTGAATAATATTCCATTGTATATATATGCCACATGTTGTATATGCTGTTCATCTGTAGATGGGCATGCGTTGTTGTCATCTTTTGGCTATTATGAATAGCGCAGTCATGGATGATTCCTTTCAATTCTTTTGGGTATATACCGAAAAGTGGATAAATTCTCAACTTTAAACATGATCAGAATGGCCTTCATTACCTCTGGGACACTATCTGTGAGTAGGCCCCCTCTGCTCATCTCCTGTCCATCCCTCCCTGGTTTCAGCTACTCTGCCAGGGCAGTATTCATATCCTTATTCTGAGATTGTTTTTTTAAGCCCACACATTCTACACATACTATGCACATGTGCTGGAGACTAAAACCCCAAATCTGAAGGTGTGTCAGTTCCAGGAAAAGGTCTTCGACGAAGAGAAGATGGGCATCCATGCCCAGGACCTTGCAAAAATGCTCTAGGTTGAGCTGAGCACAAGCAGGCAGCCATGACTTGCCCCGTGTCTGTCAACATCTCGGATGGAGCCCAGGGCTTCCTGTCATCTATTGCCCTCTTCAAAGAGTCTCTTCCTGTTGGCAGAGCAGTCTTGCTGCCCATCTCCTGGCCAAGTTGGTGGCAGCTGGTGATAAGCAGACCTGGTCTAGGAGGAGGTAGGACATTGCTAAGAGTCCTAGAATGGATGGAACCTTCTAGTCCGAGAAGCAGAAAGGGGCCACCGATGCATTTCATCTAGCCACCCCACTGCGCAAAGGCCCAAACGTTAACATGGTTTTATTTTCTTTTTCTTATGCATCTCCTCTCATTGGCCTTTCTTTTAGCAATCATCATAAAACGGTTCATTCATTTAAAAATGTTTTTCCCCAATTTGTCTAACCGTACAAGCAGTCACTCCAGGCATTTGAATCAGCCCCTTTAAAGCTTTACCCTTCACATTCTGAGGACTTCAGCCCTCCTAACCTGGAGACTGGAGGTTTGGCATGTAGACATCTGCCTGACAAAAGCAGAGCGGCTGTTGGGCCAAAATCATAAATTACTGGTTGATCAACATCTGGCTCAGCCTTCCTCAGGCCAGTCCCTGAGACTGTGGCTTGCTTTGAGCTGACAATCTCTGCTTCGTGCTCTCCTCCTCTGGGTCAGCTATTACCGAGCTCTTGGCTTCCCCTGACCTCACTCTCTCTGCCCCACGTCCTTCCTTAGCCAACAGCCAGTGTCTGGGGCCAGGCAACCAGGCCTGAGCTCCTGCGATTACAGACCCCTGAAATCCATGGGGCCCATCAATTACTGTCTGATTACTGACTTCCTTGCTCAAGAGACTGCCTAGAAAATTTGTCCAAAACCACAGAGTTGGGCAGTGCCAAGCCCCGCCCCTACCCTCTCCCCTCCCTGCCCCCACCAGGCCATGAAGACCCCTGGCTCCCCACCCAGACCTGGAGCCAGGCTTCAATCTGGAAGCAAGAGTAGGTACTGAGTGTGGTGCAGCAGAGGATACCTGCGGCGGGAAGACAGGGAGGTCTAAATCTGAACTCGTTTAACAGGCCAGAGGGTGGAAAAGAACACAGATGCAAGACAGGGACGCCATAATGTGGATCAGGGATGAGGCTATAGGGGAACAGCAGCTTATGCAACACAAATGTCCCACTCGGCTGGACAAGTCCCGGCGTTCTTAGGTACCTGATGCCTGGAACCATCTGGAATTTTACAGAATAAAGTGATTTTTCCCTAAGCCAGTATTCCCCCTGCCCAAAATCACCCCAAATAGGGACCATCCCACAGTCCAGGGCCTGCCGAAATTATTCAAACCATGCAATCCTACATTCGCCCAGCCTGCCCACTCTGCCTCACCCCTTCCTTTCTATGAAAACCACAAGACAGGTTCTGGCCATGCCTCCCCTCACCCCTTCCTCTTGGGAACTATAACAAACTTTTCTTTCAAGTCAGCTGTCTCTGTGTGTGATATTTTACCACCCCTAATTGAAATAAAAACCTGGGTACATTTTCAAACAACCCCAAAAACGAAAGGGGCAGGTAGGAAGTAGCTATTTGAATCTGGAGAGAGAAAGCCACATGGAGAAGCTGTGTGACAGGAGCTTAAGGGACAGCCCCTTGCTTAAGGGACACAGTTGGTCCACAGTGACTCTTAGGAAGGTCATCTGAGACTCCACTGGAAGCCACAGGCCATACCACGTAGCCTCCTGGGGTCCAGAGCAGGGTGGACAGGGTGTGGATGGGTCTTGAGAAGCCAATGGCAGCTGTCCGACATACTTCATTCAGCTCCACTCCAAGGAAGTTCAATAGTTCTTGGGTGGGGTCTGGGAATTTTTCTTAAATGCTTCCAAGATATTTTTGATATATGGCCAGATATATGTTATGAAATGTAAGGTACTGCCAACCCGCACTATTCACAACGGCGGCGGCAGCAACAGCCACTATACATGGAGCCAGACCTGCCAGGTGCCTGTAATACATAACTCTCAGTTTCCACAGCAACCCTTAAAGGTAAGTGTTATTATTCTCATCTTATACAGATGCAAAAACTGAGGCTCAGGCTGGCTAATTAACTTGCCCCAGGTCACACAGTTTGTCAGTGGGGGAGCAGGGATTTTGAGTATGACCCAAAAGCCGGTATTGTTTCTCCTGTTCCTTCTGACATTCACCTCTGAACAGTCAAGGCCATAGGCTGATTAATAGTACCCTGTGCCCCCAAATCCTCACTGAGAGAGCAGCTCACAACTTACATTTATCCAGCATCCCTACTGGGGTTTGCTTATAGTTGCTTTAAAAAGTGCCGTGAGAGCGTTGAAAGAAAAATGCTGAACAACCAGACGAAGTTATTCATTTTGCATTCAAACACCTTCTGTTCTCTTAATAAGATCTAACTACTTTTATTTCACTGCAACCTAAAGAAATGATACTCAGCTTTGATGTACAGATGCTAACCCCATCTCGCCCCCAACCGTAGGAAAGTGGACTTCAGTCAGAGGACTGGGGTGGACATGCTTTGACAAATTCTTCAGAACAAGAGTTCTTAACCTCAGGCTTCATCAAAACCCTGAACTTACATGTGAGATTTCGCATGAATGGGCACTTTTGTCCAAATCCTTGGCTTTCATTGGATTTTCAAAGGAGCCCCTCGAAAGTCGGAATTTTGTATCGATTTCTTTCCTAATTAACTTTAAGTGTTACCCTGCCTGGTTCTTTTTTTCTTGCTTTCAGTGAAACTATGACCTGCTCCAAAACCAAGCAGAGTCACTAGAATTTGGTTCACAAATATTTTATGATAATATAGTAGTAGGAGACATAAAAAATAAATTTTAAATAGTTCTAGCCTTTTATCGTATTCATAACTGAAGAATTATTTTATTGGATTGCATGTCTGAGGTTTTTATTTAAAATATTTATTCTAAAGATTCAATATCTGTTCTTTACTTGTTGGATATAAAAAAAAAAATCATAGTGAAACAGGTCAGTGGAACTTGCCATATTTCTTTCTTAACCTTTCTAACTGCAGAGGAATATGGCATATAGAGGATTTATATTGTGGACAATTTTTTTTTACTTAATAAATATTCATCAATTCACTCAGCACATTTTGATTAAGTCCATTCCAAGTACTGATTTAGGTATACAGGATTCTACTGGGAACAAAAGAAAATCAGTTGCTCCCAAGAAACTTACATGCCAGTGGGGAACATAACTATAAACCATAAACCTGATAATAGGTAGGTAGGTAGACAGAGAAAAAGAAAGGAAAGATAGTCGTAAGCACTGTATTAGTATCCCATGGCTGCTGTAACAAATACCCTCAAAATTGATGGTTAGAATAAGACAAATTTATTCTCTCACAGTTCTAGAGGCCAGAAGTCTGAAATCAAGGTATCGACAGGGCTGTGCTCCCTTTGAAGGTTCTAGAGGAGGATACTTTGCTGCCTCTCTCCTGGTTTCTGGTGGTGGCCAGCAATCCTTGGCTTGTAGATACATCACTTCCACCTCCATCGTCACATGGTGTTCTTCTCATGTATCTAAATTTCCCTCATCTTACTTGGACACCAGTCATTAGGTTAAGGCTCACCCTAATCCATGGTGACCTCTGCAAAGATCTTTTTTTCAAATAAGGTCATGTTTACATGGAGCAGTGGTTAGGAATTCAACATATCTTTTGGGGGGACACAATTTAACTCAACATGTGTCACGAAAAAAGTTAAGTGGCTCTGTGGGTGACAGAGAGAAGTGAGTGCTAGCATTTCAGCAAAGGTCTCTTTGGAGAAGGTGCCACTGAGAAGAAACCCAAATTAAGTGAAGGAACGAGCTATGAGGACATCTGAGTGAAGGGGATTCAGGCAGAGATGTGAGGTAGAGGTAACCAATGAAGCCATACCTGCCTTCCTGACAAACTATAGAATAATACATGTTTATTGGTTAAGCCATTAAGTTTTGGGGTGATTTGTTTGCAGCACTAGATAACTAATACAGTCACCCTGCAGTGGCCTTGCTGTCGTACCAGTTTCTGTTGTTGCAAAGAAATTACCACGCAGTTGGCAGCTGAAAGCTTAACTCACAGCTTCTGAAGGGACCCAATCTGGGTCCTCTGCTCAGGGTCTCACCGGATGAAATTGTAGTGCTGGTGGGCTGCATTCTGTTTTGGAGCTCAGGAGCCTCTTTTGAGCTCACAGGACTATCAGCAGAATTCAGTTTCTTGCAGTTCCAGGACTGAGGCCCCCATTTTCTCACTTGCTGTGGTCTGAGGGCCTCTCCTAGAGGCCGTCTACCATTCCTAGCCATGTGGCCCCCTCCAAAGGCTGCTCAGACCTCAAACCCCCAACTGACTGTCTCTGACTTCTACACCCAGATTGAAGGGGCTCATGTGCTTAGGTCAGGCCCACCTAGATAATCTGCCTTTTGCTGAACTCAAAGTTAGTTGATTTAGTGACCTCAAGTACACCTTCAAAATCCTTTTGCCACCTAATGTGACATCATCTCGGGAGTGATAGCCCTTCATATTCACAGTTACTGCCCATACTCAAGGGAAGAGAATACAGAGCTATATCCCAGGGGGCAGGGATAGATCTTGGGGACTATCTCAGGATTCTGTCTGCCACCCGTCTCCCCGTCACATCGTTGCATCACCGGTGGTCTGCATATACCCATGTGCCAGCCACCAATATGGGCAGGGCTGCTTGTGCACCTGCCTTAGTGCCGCCGATGCAGCTCAAATAAAGGGCCCACGTGCTCATACAGCCATACCATTCTAGGGGCTTTGTACATACAGCTTCACCTACTCCTCCTTCCAGTGCTGTCTTTATTAACTTCTCTGTCACACGGATTAGGAAACTAGGGCTCAAATGACTAAAATTACTTCTCTAAGCTCCCAAATATTAAGTAGCAGAGCCAGGATTTGAACCCAGAGTGTCAGAAAGTTAGGATTCCACTTCTACCTTTCTTACTTCCTACCTGCGTCCCCTACTCCTCTGAGCCTCACTTGGCCCCTCCTGTAGTGAGGTTAACAGAGTCTCTGTGTCTCTTCCTTCTCAGGGCTGGTGTCTAGGTTCTCTAAGCAATAATGGCTGAACTGCGTCTTCTAACAGTGAAGAGCCATAAAAGGCTGAGAGATTGTGGCTGTTGACATTACTTTTAAACACTTATTTTCATTTACTGGAAGAACTTGTTTTCTAGGCAACCCCAGAAAACAACCAAACCATTAAGTCATCTTGAGGGTCATGATGCTCTGAGCAGAAGAAACAGCGACTAGGGTTTGGGGGACAGCGTCCACCTGTGTGACAGTGGCAGAGGCAGAGTGGCTGGGCAGGCTCAGACCAGGCACGCATGAGCAGAATCCTCCAGTGGCATCCGTACTGAGTTGCCCCTCTAACCCAGCAATCCAGCCTGTGTACAAACAAATGGCTTGTTTAAATGAAAAGCAGACAGGGTAAGCAGAATTGTCCCCAAAAGAGTGTCTTTCATGCCTCTTTATTAGGCGCCACTGGGTCTCTTGGGCAGTTTGGCCAAAGGGAGGGGTAGTTAATCGCTGCGTGTGTTGCCTAATTGGGAAGCAAAGACCTTGAAGAACACATCTGAAAGCTCCTCTCAGTAACACAAAAAAATCAAACCCTCTCCAAGTGAAAATGTGAACGTTTACCACTGCTGACATATCCCCTCTTCCTTCCCTTTCTTCTCAAGAGAACATAAAAGAAAGTGCTGAAAAATGTCTTGAAGTGCAGCAGACATTTGCTTTCCAGGGTGGGGCTGTTTGGGGTGTCGGTTCTAATGGGGGAACCATGCCACTCTGCTGCCCATGACAGTCCTATGAGGAGGAATGGTCATTCCGTTTCACCAAGGAGGCAACTGAGGCTCAGGGGAGCTGATGATGAGAAGGTAGGTGCCAGTTACTAGAGGAGCTGCCACTGAGGCCCCTCATTTGGGCTGGGTGGTCTCAGGGTGCGGCCACAGCCCAGGGCACAGTCAAGGTAAGGAAGGGAGAAGAGACTCCCCATGAGAGGAGCAGGCAGGGAAGCAGCAGGGCCTGGGCATCTGGTAGAGCCGGACCCTGGCAGGCCCCACTGCTTCCCACGGGCTCTTTCTGAGTCCTGTTCAAGAGATTTGTGTGTGAGATGGAGAGACACCAGGGCTTGGCCAGAGCCAGTGGGCAGCTGAGATGCCTGAGAGTTAGGAGGATTCAGTGAGGGTTTGGGACATGCTGGAAACAAACCAGGACCATCTGGGATGACTGGGACCACCATGCCCCTGGGTTACAGGTCTGCATGCTAGAAGGTCGCAGCCTCCAAACTCAGAACATACAACTTCCATGTGAGTTCTTTATTACCCAGGGCTGTGCATCTTCCTAGCTCTGGTCCCTTCCACCTGGAAGTTGCCCTTTCCTTCTGCATCCTGGGGAACACTTAGGTGGGCTCCCCTAGGGTGGGCCCATTTGGGCGGCAGAACTTTCCCTTACCAACCCCCTCCCTCCCTGTGTCCATGGAGACAATGTCTGGAAGAATCAAATTAATGTTTTCAATTAATATTTGGAAAAAATACCCAGGGTCAGTTGTTCTATTTTAGAAGCCAGATATACTCGGATTTAAAGAGAAGGCGCTATGAAGGAAGCTGAGTGGCCTCTGAAGATACCAGTGCCTTTTTTTTGTCCCCATGACTCACAGAAGACATTGTCAAAGTCCTCCCCAGTGAACAAGGGCACACAGACCCCAGAGTCCTGAAATGTAAGCTGGACAGAGGCTCTGCCACAGTTGCTGGACTTGGACGTACTGGGTATCAAGACACCATTAGTTCTCCAAGAAGGACCACTCTCCAAAAACCTGGGTTTCCCTATAACCCTGGTTTTCCCAGGCCACAGCAGGACAGCTCAGAGCCAGGGCACCAGTCTCAGTGACATGCAATCTTCACTAGGATAACAATAATCACCCCAATAATGATTATGGTGGTGACACTGTGATGACCGCACCCTTGAATACTTAACAACACCGCCAGGCCCTCTATGTGTACTATTGAATGTGGAGCAGGAGTTCTTATTACTACCATTTCATGGTTAAAGAAATCAAGGTTCTTAGAGGCAAAGCCACCTGCCCAATGTGTCACAGGTATTGGGGATGGATGCCAGGACCTGAACACAAGCCATCTTACCCCAAACCTGCACCCCTCACTGCAGACACGCACAACTGCAAGCTGCTGGCTTCCCTTCCCTCTCGGCTCCACCACAGGCAGCTTCACTGATCTTCCATGGAGATGCCAGCTCACCCCGTGGCCCACAGTAGCAGGAGATGGCCACCCCCCCAGGTGTCTTCAACTCTTTATTATGCTCCAGAAAGAACTCTGACTCCTTCAGGCCAGAGGGTGTGGGACCAGTTCCCATGAAGTGGTCAGAGTCCAGGACATACCATGCTCAGGTGATGTAATTTGGGACAAGTGAAGAAAACTAAATTTGGACAGAAATTATAGGATGTTCAGGATTCATATTAGTCTTAGGTGTGATAATGGCATTGTGGTTATTTCGGAGGGCAGGGGGCAAGCCCTAAGCCTGAGAGAGGCACAATGAAATACTTGCACATGAACTATAAGGTGTAGGGGATTGGCTTTAAAATACTCCATGAAAAAAAATGGTGGAGGAGATAAATGAAACCCGATCAGAAAATGGATGATAACTATTGAAGTTAGGAGATGGATTTGTGGGGGAATCATACATAAGACTGTTCTCCAAACCAAACTAAATTAAACTATGCCTCCTTCATACAGGGTGGATTCAGACCCAGCCTTTGCCCAGGTCCTAATCATGCTACCCTCCCAGGTCCACTGGCTGGCCCAGAATCCTTGCTGCTCTTTCCCCAGGAGGCTAAGGGAATTTTCAGCCAGCTGGACCATGGTGTCCCCATCTCATCCCAAGTTTTCTGCCACACCAATGCAGCCCATCTAAAAGCACCGGGCCCATGAACTTTTTCCTATTAAAAACAATTAAAAATGACCCCACAGGTATTTTTCGGTCTCCTGCTTGGAATGACATTGTATTGTGTCAAATGCAATCAGCAGCAGTGTCTCAGTTATTCTGCATTCAACAGTCCAAAGGGGACTTGCCCAGGTAAATCAAAGTCTAACAGTCACAGACATCTAGTCAACAAGCATGCGAAAAGTCTGCTTTTCATAGGTTTAAGCAGGTTTGACTGTGTGAATCCATCTTTGCATGTCAGGGATATTCATAAGCATTTTTTTTTAGGCGAGGCAACCCTTGGTTGACATCACAGATTGCAAGGACCTTGTCAGCTTACAATCCCTTATTTTTTATTTTTTACGCCTATAGCACCTGGTCTTCCTAGGTGGTCCTCCATCCAAGTACTAACCAGGCCCAACCCTGCTTAGCTTCCAAGATCAGAAGGGATCAGGCTTGTTCAGGGTGGCATGGACATAGACTTTATAAGCATTTTTAATATCAAGAATAAATGTGACCACATATAAATATTAATTCAATATGGATCGAACATCTAAACTTAGGAGCTAAAACTATAAACTCTTACAAGAAAACAAGGGAAGTTTTTGTGACATTGGATTTGGCAATGATTTCTTGGCTATGACACCAAAAGCTAGGTAACAGAGGGACAAATAGATAAACCAGAGCATCTGAAATTAAAAACTTTGTGCATCAACAGACACTATCAATAGAGAGCATCTTTTGGAATTTGCAAAACATGTATCTGATAAGTGATTAATATCCAGAATGTATAAAAAAACTCCTACAACTCAACAACAATAACAAAAAAAAACACAATTAAAATTCCACAAAGGACTTGGATAGGCATTTCTCCCAAAAAGACATACAAATGGCCAGTAAGCACATGAAAAGATGCTCAATATCATTAATTATTAATGAAATGCAAAATCAAAACCACTTCATACCAATTAAAATCATATGGCTATGATTTTAAAAAAGGAAAATAACAAGTGTTAGTGAGGATGTAGAGAAACTGGAACTCTTGTGCATTGCAGCCATTGTGGAAAATAGTTTGGAAGTCAGATGTAGAATTACCATATGACCCAGAAATTCCACTTTTAGGTATCTACTTTGGGTACTGAAACAGGAGCTGAAAGCAGGGACCCACAGCAGATGCCACACACCCATGCTCATAGCCACATTGTTCAAAACAGCCAACAGTGGAAACAATAAAAGTGTACATTGGCAGATGAACAGATAAGCAAAATGTGGCATGTACATACTGTCTTAGTCCATTCTGGCTGCTATAACTAAATAGGATAGACTGGGTGGCTTATAAACAGCTGAAATGTATTGCTCACAGTTGTGGGGGCTGAAAAATCAACAAGATCAGGGTTCCATCAAGGTCAGGTTCTGGCGAAGGCCCTCTTCCAGGCTGCAGACAGCGGCCTTCCAGTTGTATTCTATGACCTAATCACCTCCCAAAGGCCCCACCTCCTGACACCATCACCTGGAAGGTAGGATTTCAACATATGAATTTAGGAAGGACACAAACACTCAATCTATAGCACATAGAATGGAATGTTATTCAGCTAACAAAAGAATGCAATTCCAATACATGCTACAATATGGAGGACCTTGAAGACATTATGCTCATGTGCTTATGAAATAAGCCAGACACAAAAGAACAAATATTGTGTGAGTCCATTTATATCAGATCCATAGAGTAGTTAATTCATAGAGACAGAAAGATGGTTCCCAGAGGCTGGCAAGAGGAGAGAATGGGGAGTTACTGTTTAGTGGGGATAGAATTTCAGTTGGGGAAGATAAAACAGTTCTGGAGATGGGTAGTGGTGATGATTGCACCATGTGAATGCACTTAAAAATATTTAAAAAGGTAAATTATATATTATGTATATGCTACCACAATAAAAAAAAATGTGAACAGGGTCAATAAACAAACAAGTCACTGTTTAACCACTTTGGTGCAATGTTAGGCTTGCAAATGATAGATTTTGAGCTATCCAGGCAACTTAATAGAATTGAGCATTTGCGTGTAATTTCACATAATTCTCCTTCAAAACAAAGAACCTGGGAGATAACTGTATAGAAATTTATTAGAAAAGGCATCAGATGCCACATGAAACAGGAATTAAAAGAGAGAAAAAAAGAATCTCCAAAAGGAAGGAAGCTTGGAGCTGGACAGCATCCCTGGTGAGAGGAGACTGGAATTAGCTGTAAGGCACCAGAGACCTCACAGGAATAAATTCCCTCGAGACATAACACTTGAGGATTCTCTCTGCTTGCACCTTCCCCTGCAACTTGGAAGTGGGGAGACACAAGTGAAAAAACGAGACACAAGTGAAAAAACACGAAGAACGAAGTCCAGTTTTTGAAAACTATTTAACTTTTTACACATTTCAATATTTATGTTTCCAAAGGCAAATCTAAAAACCACAAGGCATATTCTGAAAAGCTTAGCTTCTACCCCTATGCACACAGTTCCCTCCCTGGCTTGTTTTGTTTTGTTTTGTTTTGATCTTGTTTTGGCTTTGGCCTAGTCTTCCAATATTAGGTTCATTTTGATTTGTTTGTAGGCTCCTATTCCAACTGGACCATCTTTACTCCCACAAAGTGGAAAGAGAATAGTCCTACAGAGCTTGCCTTTAAAAGGAAACTTCTCCTGGAGTCAGTAAGCACACAACAAGGACCAGAGGTTTGGCAGCGCCCATTTGCTTCCTTCAACTATAGAACACATTTTATGGAGTACCAACTCTGTGCTAAGCACGAGATTTTCAAACGACATTCGTTTTCATTCTTTCTATTTGGGGGAATGAGTCTAAGGACAAATCTATTGAAAATGAAGCAAAGCAAAATAACCAAAATGAGGAGCACTTTGTTGAAAGAGCAGGATGGGCTCTCGCTTGAGGCTGGCTGCAGGGTCCCCTCCGTGAAGCCCTTTCTGACTTACCCGGGCAGAGCGAATTGCCCCCTCCCACCATGCACCTCGTGTAGGGATGACTAACAATGATCATGCGACGTCATGACCACTTACAGGCCTGGCTCCCCACACTGTAAGCATTGGGGCCAGAAACGAGGATTTCTTTCTTTCTGGTAGACACAAGAATGTATTTGTAGAGAGGTTGCCTTCAGATGTCCAACTCTGGTCCTCTGGGTTCCCACACTCAGTAAAGCAAGCACAGTGACCATCCAATAAAAGTGGGTTGAATAAGTAAATGATTGAAGGGGACTTTGACAGCTGATGAGGAATTACCATATGGTGCTGCCAACCTGACCTTCTAAAAAACTGCTGAACTATGTAAAAATGTACACCTAAAATTCCAACAATAGGATATCAGTCAATTTATGCATTTACTTCTCATATTCTTCCAATAATATGAAATTGGTGTAATTTCATATTATGAAATTACATACAAGTCTGATCATAAAGACTAGTCAAGATAAATAAGCTAAGTGTGGACATAAAACTTGACATTTAAAAAAAAAAACATGCCAGCAATCTAAGTTGGTCAGTAGAATTTCAACTCCCAATTCCATTGCCCTGGGCATCAGTGATGGAGGTGGGGAAGGGACTTTGCATAAAAAAAGAATCCCAACAGAAAGGAATATAAATTGCATATTCCTAGACCTTTGCAAAATGGCAAAAACTTTTGCATTCAAATCATGATGCTTCAGGTAGGTAAACCTGGTCGAAATGACCTGATCACTTTATATCTACAGAACGACAATTAAACTGATGCATATGTCCAATATATATGTAAATCTAGGTCATAAATGTGGTCCCAGATTTTCCTTTCGAAAACTTCAAATGCATAATTTCAAAACCACTCTAGAAGATGTGGAGAACTATAAACATTCTGAAGATGTGAGAATGTTCAACAAGATTCAAGAACTTGTCAAACTGGGCCAGTTCTACTCAGGTGATGTGTACAGGCTTCCAAGGCCCCTCACCTGGACGAGCACAAAGGTCAGGTTTTGGAAGGGTCCCTCCTGCACCACAAACAAAATCTTGCATAGAAAATACCTGTGGGTGAACCATAACGGGAAGTCAAACAAGTCCATGGTGCAATTACCAGGTTTTGGAAAGTAAAATGTCAACAAAACATGGTCATTAGGGAAAAGCAGGATGAATGGCTAAGAAGCTAAACAAGATGAGGAAACTTCCAAGTTGCAGGGGAAGGTGTGAGCAAATTCAAAGAAGCTATTTCAGAGAGAGACAGAAGGTTTTGTCGAAGAGGAGATAATTCTAGGCTATAGGGATGAAGACCATAGAGACACAGGATGAAAGGAAACCCCATGTGTGCTTCAAACACCTAGACGAAGAGGCCTTTTGTGTAAAAAAGGGCCAAGATTAGCAGGACCATGTAAGGTACTCTTGAGCATGTAAAGAACCCCAGAAACCAAACATGTTTTGCCTTGGACTTGAAGAAGGGTGCCATCAGGATGGCATTTCAGACCTTGAGTAGAGACCTCAGGATCAGATGGGATATTGTGAAATTAACCACCTCTCCCCACCTACAGACTCCACACTCCACCGTCGGCCACACCAATGGCACGGGATTTAAATTGGACGCTCCACACCATGTTTTTCAATTGAATCCATTTTACACCAGTGAGCCCGGGGCTGCCAAGTTCTATACATAACGTGCCCCTTCCCCAGTTCCTCATATCACAGGTGATTCTACAGTGATGCTCTTGGACCCCACATGCTCCAGGACTGGCTGTGTCTGATTCCCAACTCCCTGCGCCAGGCAAGGCCTGTCTGCTCAGTCACTGCCTGAAGGCGACAATGATGCCAGGTTCGGTCTTATTTTCTAAAAGTTTTTAGATGAACTTGGGGTGCAGTGTGGCTCTCCTCCAGGATAGCCAGGCACCCATGGGGACTGGAAGGCTCCCAAGGTGATCTTGCCATGGAAACGACTCAAGAGAATCCTGGCACCTGAGTGCTGTGGAATGTCTCTCCTGGAGGACTGATAGAGATGACAAGTGACGGAAGGAAGAGATGCATCAGTGCAGCTGGTCAGCAATTCTTCTAGCTCTCTCATGATCACTCTGTACCCCAGTTCTAGCCAAACTTGAAACTGGGGGCCAAGACCTCCCCAAAACCCCGGATCACTGGACAGAAAGACATGAGCCACATTTAAAATCACCTCTGCTCTGTGTCATTAACTTTTTTTAAAAAAATCTCGATATAATAACACACAACATATAACAATGTGTAAGTTTAAGGTGTACAACATATTGATTTGATATATTTATATACTGCAATATGATTACCACTGTAGCATTAGCTAACATCCCTATCATGTCACACAATTATCATTTCATTTTTAGGGTGAGAACAATTAAGATCTGGTCTCTTAGCAACTTTGAAGTTTATAATACAGTGTTTTAGAACCATTCAGCTGTGTGTTAGGTCCCTAGGACTTAGTTATCTACTAGCTGCAAGATTGTACCCTTAAACAATATACTCCTGCGACTCCCCTACTCCCCTGGTAACCACCATTCTACTCTGTTTTTATGAATTTGGCCTTTTCAGATTCCATGTAAATGAGATCACACAGTATTTGTCTTTCTCCATCTGACTTATCTCACTTAGCATAATGTCCTCAAGGTCCATCCATGTTGTAACACATGTCAGAATTTCCTGCTTTTAAGACTGAATAATATTCCATTGTATATTGGGTTGGACCCTTTGAGAGGTAGTTTAACATTCCTGTCCTATCGGTTCTGTGCAGAAGGGGCTCCTTGTGGGCAGGGGTTCAGAACAAATAGGCATTTGTAGTTGTGAGACCTGTCACTGTAAAATAGGACATGAAGGCAAGTGAGAATTTTGTGAAATGACGCAGGCTGCCTGGTACATAGTAAGCACTGTTAGCAACTGTTGTTCCCCACCGAGAGGGGACAAATCTGAAGATAAGCTATCATTTGGCAGGCTTGGGGTGACGTAGTCCCCTCAGCCCTCTCAATTTATTCTAAATCAGAATGGAATCCAGGAAGGATGACACAGCTCCAAGACAGTCTGCTATGGATTCCCCAGGAAAAGTCCCATTAGTCTCCTGACATGAAACTGCTACATTTTTTGAGTCTTTGTCCACAATGCTTGCACAAGTCAGAATGTAACCCTTGACCGCAGACCCAGAATCTCTAAATCCAGGGCACAGACCTCCTTTCACTTTCCACATATAAGACGACTTCTAGAGAAAATTCCAGGTACAATACAGCATGTATTCTCTTCCTTCCCCTCATCTCCACCCCCATCACATCTCTAGTTATTTTCAATGTTTGCTCCAAAATGCAACATCATGGGAATCTTGTACCAATTTGACTTTCTTATCTTCAAACTTGGATCTGCAGAGTTGGCCGCCATGTGCTTAGACACAATGGCACACAGGGTGGGAAGCGCCAAGGTCTGTGGCACTTAGGACGCGAGCTAAGGTGGTCCAGGCACGAGTCCCATGAGGTCAGCTAATGAAAAATAGGCATCTGCTCTGCCAGGCTTCACACAAAGAAAATGGTGTCTAAGTACTCCCATGGGGTCCTGGCAGGTCAACAAACACACAGTCAGTGCTCAGCGGGCACATGCACCTGGCCTTCCCCAGGTCTCCTCACCATACTTTCTGCCAGAGACCATTATACACCAGCCAGCACAGGAGCCGAGTGAGAAGCAGGAACAAAGGACTTGAATGTTAACTATGCCCAAGAGGAGACTGGGGTGGAGGGGTTGCCTAAAGCAGTCACCCAGCCCAACACTGAGCCACATTTATGATCCCTCGTCTCCGTCACCTACACCCATGTATGGTTGTCCATGTGAGGTCCCGATCTTGCAGATTCTCACAACTTTGGCTTCTAGGGCTGCCAGTCCACTCCCCGCACCTTTGATCTGGGTGGATCTCCCCATCTCCTCTCTTGAAACCTCTTTCTCACTGTCCAAAAGGAAGCTTTTGGAAAGCACATATATGTATATCAATTTTCTCCCCTTAAATAGCATCTCACGATTATACCGCTGTAGACATTTGTCAAACTCAAAGAAGTAACCACAATGAGATACTACTTCACATCCATTAGAATGGCCATTATTGAAAATTAACAAATAATAAGTGTTAGTGGCAATGCAGAGAAGTTAGAACTCTCGTGCTTTGCTGGTGGGAAAGTAAAATGATCTACCCACTCTGGAAAACAGTGTGGCGATTCCTCAAAAAATTAAACATATGATTACCACCTGATCCAGCAATTCCACTCCTAGGTATATGCTCCAAAGAAGTGGAAGCAGGGACTCAAACAGTTACTCGTACACCTATGTTCATAGCAGCATTAGTCACAACAGCCAAAAGTGGAAGCGACTCAAGGGTCCATCAATGGACACAGACTGTGGTGTGTACACACAATGGAACAATATTCAGTCTTAAAAAGGAAGGAAATTCTGACACATGCCACAACATGGATGAACCATTATGCTAAGTGAAACAAGCCAGACACAAAAGACAGATATTGTGAGATTCCATTTATATGTGGAATCTAGAAGGCAAATTCATAGGGGCAGAAAGTAGAATAGAGGTTACCAGGAGCTGGGGGAGGGAAAAATAGAGAACTATTGTTCAGCGAGTACAGAGCTTCAGTTAGGGAAGACGAAAAAGTTCTGGAGATGAATGATGTTGAATATACTTAATGTCAATGGACTTAATGCCGCTGAACTGTACACTTAAAAATGGTTAGAATGGTAAATTTTATGTTATGTATATTTTACCACAATAAAAAACTGCATATAAGCTCATGAAATCGATACATAAAAGGGTTAATTTTACTGTATGTAAAATATACCTCACTTGCTTGACTTTTAAAAAATCGTTTTCAATCATTTTTGGAAAAGTTAATTATGTATAATAATTTGTTCTCCCCTCTCCTTCACCACCTCACTGGGCTTGCCATCTTAATCAGAGACAGAAACAGAGACAGAGAGATGAAGGGAGATATTTCTAAAAGACAAAGTGACATTTCCCAGAACTCAAAGACCTATCCCTCATCCTTGTAGCTTTCTTCTCCAGTCTCTGTCAATCACACAGTTCAAGTTGGTCCAGGCTCCTGAAGTTTCTCCTTCCGGTCGCAATTACAAACTGCCTGAAAAGGAGCCCCCCTCCTGAATGCACCCGCCCCCCTGGGGACAATCAGCCTTGTACTGCTGCACGGTCACCCAGCACAGACACAGTTTCCCATGGAGGCAGGGGATCCACACATCAGACAAAAACCTGTAGAACCACACACAGGGACCCACAAAATCTGGCCCAAATGCTTCTATCTAAACCAAAGATGTAAATGGAAAATGCAGATAGGCGACATCAGTGGCCCAGGAGAAAGATCACAAAGGGTAGGAGTGACTAGAGTAAAGTGGGGGTCCATGGTCCCCCTGAAAGGCATTCTGACTAAAAACAAACATGGTGATTATTTGGCCATAAAAAAGAATGAAGACCGACACAGGCTACAGCATGGATGAAACCTGAGGACACACGAGGTGAAAGAAGCAGGTCATAAGGGCTACATATTGTCTGATCTCATGTATACAGACAAAGTAAATTTATATCCAGAACAGGCAAGTTCATGCAGACAGAAGCAGTGAGTTGTTGGAGGGGGGATGGGGAGCAACTGCTCAGTAGGTGCAAGCTTTCCCTTGAGGAGATGAAAATGCTCTAGAACAAAATAGAGGTGACATTTGCACAATTTTGTAAGTATACTTAATGCCACTGAATCATACACTTCAAAATGGTTAAAATAGTAAAATTTACATGTAGTTTATCACAATATAAAAAAATAATTTTGTAATGCTACGTATAAAAAAAGGCCACATTTGGCTGCCCATTTTCCACCTCCAGTCTTTACTCATTGGCTGCTAAGCCGTCACACATGAACTTGACCCCAGCCAAACTAGATCTGTCCCTGCTCTCAGCAGATTGGGCACTTTAATGCCTCCCCACCTATGCACTCAAGTGCCCTTCACCAGATGTCTTCCTGCCTTTCCCCACCTGACAAGCTCCTTAACCCTGGCTTGAGTGTCACCACCTGGCCCATGGCCAGTGTCAGCCACGCATCTACCCGGAGGCCCCAACTCACAGCAGGGGCTCCTGACAGGTGTTTAGCTTGGAAGTAAAGAATCCTGCAACAGAGCACCAGCTCCAGCATCTACTGTCCTCTGACCTTGGTTCAGTTACTAAACTTCTCTGTGCCTCAGTTTCCTCATCTATAGAACAGCAATAATAGTTGTGCTGACCTCACAGGTTATGGAAAGGATTAATGATTTCATTCACATAAAATGCTTAGAGCAGTGCCTGGCACACAGTAAACGCCACATGTGTTATCTAGTGGGCGAACCTTTAATTGTTGGTTTATGTTTCAGTTTCTCATCTTAAAATAGAAATTCCTTGAAGTCAGGGACTCTGATTGGGGATCTCCACTTTCCAGCATTTCACAGGGATGGCACTGAATAAATGGGGTCTATGATCCTCATGGTGAGGGACAGGATTGTCTTTAGGGGCCCTTAGCTCAGTGTTCTGTGGGTCTTGGAGCCCAAGAGATTCAGAAATACCTTCCATGCCAGAAATCTTCCCTTAGCAAGCTGTGGATGCAGCACAAGCAGCACCCATCCTCACACCGCCCCCCACACCCCGCCATCCCCAGCTCAATAGTCCCAAAGCTCACCAGGTCTCTAACCATTCCTGGAAAGGAACACAAGCTTTGTCATGGATTCAGATCTATTCAAATCTACCAAACTTAGATCTGTCAAGGGAGCAACCAACCAGCAGGAATTCTTACCCACAGCAGGGCTCTGCCCAGATGGCCTTCCAGCCTCTCCCAGAGTTCTCAGGGCCAGCAGCCTCACCCTTTCTGCCTACAACCCTCACATGTCAAGGGTCCCAGAGAGGTGAGTCCAAACAAAGAACTTGCTCTGTTGGCCCATTTGGACCTGGGTGGTCCAGAGTTGGCAAGCAGGGTGATATGTGGAACCACAGGGATTGCAGGTGAAGGATTCCAGGTCCTTCCAAAGCAGAGCCATCTACTCCGGGGGCCATCCTCCCTGGGCTAGGGGACCAAGCGCCCCGGGCCCTGGCCGGGTCTTCTTCAGGGAAAACCTAACCCCACGGGTTAAGGCCAAAGCCTGCAATCACGCCAGGCCACAATTCACTGCTAATCTAAAACCAACTTCTTCCCCAAATCCTAGAATGAATTTTTATTAGGTATGAGCCACCAGTGTGAATATACTGCCACTAATTAAGAAAGTGCAATTTAAGGCCCTCTTTCCTTCGTGTGGAAACACCAGGGTTTGTTCTGGCAACCTGGTCTGTTTCTAATTCCACTATTAGAGAAACCGCAGTAGGGCAGGGGTGAAAGAGATAAAGGAGTGTGGATCAGCTCTGGTTTTACCATACCCCAGAGGGTCTCAATTACATCGAGAGGGGGTTGTGAAAAATCTTATAACATTCTTCAAATAAAATCAGCTTTCGTTCGCTTAGAAGGACATATTCGGTTTTGATTCCGTCAACATTTATAGAGGGCCGCCGGAGCCAGATGTCATACAGCCCTTCACAAAGAGGTGAGGGGGTGTGAGGGGGCTGGCTCAGCAACAGCATGTCACATGCCAGAAAAGTGAAGTGTTGGGAGAGTAGTGGGTATTATGGACTGAATTATGTCCCTTCGGAATTCAGATGCTGAAGCCCTAACCTTCAGTGTGACTATATTTGGAGACAGGGCCTTTAAGGAGGCAACAGATTAAACGAGGGACATTCTATAAAATACATGACCAGTACTCCTCTAAACTGTCTAAATCGTCAAAAACAAGGAAAGTCTGAGAAACTGTCATAGCCAAGAGGAGCCTAGGAGACATGACAATCAAATGTAATGTGGTATCCTTCTGTTATCCTAAACCAGCAAAAGGACATTAAGTACCAACTAAGGAAATCTGAGTAAAGTATGAACTTTAATAATAAAGTATCAATACTGGTTCATTCATGGTAACAAACATAGCACATGTAATGTAAGGTGTTAATAATGGGAAAACTGGGTGTGGGGTACAGAGGAATTGTCTTGCACTAGCTTCACATGTTTTCTATAAACCCAAATCATTCTAAATTTAAAAGCTTATTTTAAAAAGAGCTTTTTGAAATTAAAAGCACAATCAAAAACTCAGTAAAAGGGTTAGAAGATAGAGTTTAAGATAACATCCCAGAGCAAAAATAGAGAGATCAGAAGTAGAACAGTTAAGATAAGAAAATTAGAAGACAGTCCAACATCCAAATGATAAGAGTTTCAGGTAGAAAAATCAAAGAAAAAAGAAGAGGAAGTCACCCTCAAGACTAAGAATATTTCCTAGAACTGAAGGACATAAGTTTCCAAACTAAGAGTATCCACTGAATTCTCAGTGTTATTGGTCCCTTTGTCATACTGGGAACAGAGAAGACCATAAGAGTTTTAAACTCAACACCAGAAACAAAAAGACAATGGAGTGATTTATTCAAAATTCTAAAAGAATATTCTTTCTTTTCTAGAATTCTATACCTAGCCAAATTACCAATGAAATGTCTGGGTCAAATAATGATATTTTCAGACATAAGAGATATCAAAACTTACTTTTTAAAAAATGCACCTTACTGAAGGTTGTTCTCCACCAAAACGAGAGGTCAAACTAAGAAAGTAATAGACATGGCTTTAAAAAATGGAAAATGTAATACAGGAAATAAAGATAAGGGAATCTCCAAACTGCAGATGAAACATTAAGATAATGACCAAGTTACCAAGTATAAAGAACAACCAGTCCAGACTGGAACAGTGTTACTAAATAATCGGGTATTACGAGATGCGTCATCACCATGCTTTCCAGCACCACTTAACTTGATGAAACGCCTACAGGATATGCTCCACCAAAGCAATGAAATAAATGAAGAAAGAGAAAGACATGAGACTTAAATAAATAAGACAAAAGGGAATGCCAATAAAAACAAATGAACTATTGAAAGATGCTACAACATGGAAATCTCAAAATAATTATACTAAATGAAAGAAATCAGACCAAATGTACTATCTGATTACATTTGTATAAAAACCTCAGAAATCTATAGTAATTTATAGGAACAGAAAGCAATCAGTGGTCACCTGAGGGATGGAGGGAAGGTAGGAAGTGCAAGGAGGAAGGGTTATGAAGGGTCAGGGTGAAACTTTTGAGTGATAAATATGTTCATTTTCTTTATTGTGGTGAGTTTCACTACTACTAATATTACTACTAGTGTAATACTACTATTTCATAGGAAATGGCATATATATGCTCAAAAAACATGAAAAGATGCTCAGTACCATTAGCAATCCAAGAAATGCTAATTAAAACCATCACAAGATAATAATTCCCACACTATTTATATACTAGTGGCCAAAAAAGAAAAAGTCCTCAGGGACTCTTATTCGTTGCTGGTAGAGAAATGCACACAACCACTTTGGAAAACAATTTAGAATTATCTTGAAAAGTCAAATATTCACATGGTTGATGAGCCAGCAACACCACTTCTGGATAAACTCTAAAGAAACTCTCACTTGTGTGCCAACCGACATGTGCAGGGATGTTTCTAGCAGCATTGTCCATGGCAAGAAAAGTCTGGAAAAACCCAACTGTCTATCAACACACAAACGGTAGTATATGCACACATATAGCACAAACGATAAATGGACTATAGCCACTTGCCACAACGTGAGTGAGCCTTAAAAAATATAATGTCAAGTCACAGAATAGTGCATTCAGAAACAGGAGACAATAATCACTCAAACTCAAAACAAGGAATATTCTGTTTTTTAAAAGGGGAAAAGGGAAGGAGAGATGAATTCATAAAATATTCACGTTATGAAAGACAAAGTCAGTCTGTGCAAATGTTCCCAGTGAAACCACGCTAAGGAGACAAAGTCAGATCCAATCCTGGAGGGAAAAAATGTTATCTGGGGCATTATTGGGTCAATTTACTCAAGTTAAAAACCTTAGTGTGGTTATATAAGAGAACATTCTATTGTTAGGAAATAAATATACACTGGAGCAGTTAGAAATTACATAATGTGCCAGCCTCAGGTGGTTCCAGAAAAATTGTGTGTGTGTGTGTGTGTGTGTGTGTGTGTGTGTGTGTGGAGGGAGGTAGGGAAGGAGAGAATGAGAGTGCACAATAAAGAAAATGGGGTAAAATGTTAACAATAATAGGTAAATCAGGGGAAAGGCTATATGGTGTTCTTTGTACTCTTTTTACTTTCACAACTTTTCTGTGAATTCGAAATGATTTCCAAATAAAGAGTTTGAATGAAGAGGGGAAAGAGGAATGCTAAAAGTCAGGACAGCCATTACCTGAGGCAGGGCAGGCATAGAGACGGGCCAAGTCAGCAGAGGCCTGGTGCCAGTTCTCCTCTGCGCCCTGATTCTCAATTTGAGAAATAGGTCCTCAGGTGTTCATTATATTATTATGCTTTAGAATGCAGACATTGTCATTTTTGCCTGTTATCAAGTATGACATTTGAAAAGATAAAAAAGAAAAACATCTCAGGAACATTTCAGTTTGGTACCAACTGGAGTTCTGAATACATACTGAATTCCTATAATCTTCTCATTAAAAGGATAAAATGATTTGCATTGTTTCTGTTTTGCACAGTCTATGATTTTCTATATGGCTTCCCCTTCAGATTTTGGGGGGCTGGGGCAGGAGGGCTAAAAGTGTAAGGGAAAATGCTCAGTTAGACAGTTCAATCAATTCACTGCTCTTGAGTTTTTAAATGGTAATTATAAAAAAAATCTACCTTCCATTGGTGAAAAGGTCAGCTGTTGAGTCCGGGACACAGGAGGCAGTGGGAGAGTCAGGGGGACTGGCCTGGATGCCACTATACTGTTACAATGGGGAAGGCCCAGCAGCCCTGAAAGCAGGCTGCCCTGGGAGCAGGAGGGTCACAGGAACTGGGGAGAATGGGGACAGGGAATGTGTGGCCCAGCGGGGTCCAGGGAGGGAGGAGGGCTGCATCCCAGGTGGAGAGCAAGGTGCAGGGTCAAGGAGTCTGAGCACAGGAAACAGATTGGACTCACAGTGACTGCTGGTGACAGCTGATGCTGGGGAAGTAGGCCAGGGATGGGCATGGAGAAAATAGATGCACCCCTGGTCCTAGATGTACTGGAGCAAAGATCAGAAACCCAAATGCATTCTGGTTCCAGGCTGTGGGTGGTGAGGTGTGAATGCTGAGTGAAGCAAGCACAGGTGTGGGGGTAAAGCACCTTCTCTGTATTACTTATGTGCCTCCTCTAAGCATATACTGAGTTGGCTGCAGGACCCCTGCCAGCAAAAGGGGCAGCCACGGCTCTGCTCCAGCACCTGTGGCCAAGCAGGAATGTCCCAGGTGGGTAGATATTCTGATTTTTTCAAGGGAAATTGGAAATCTGAGTTGAATGTGAAGTCTGTGGATTTTTAAGTGTTGGCTCAAACTTTTTAAAATAAGAGGCAGGCCTGACAAATGTGTGATGGTCACCATTTGGTGACCTCCTTCCTGGGGCAGCCATACCAAAGTACCACAGACTGGGTGGCTTAAGCAACAGAAACTTCTTCTCTCATAGTTCTGGGCATTAGCTGTATGAAAGCAATGGGTCGCTGGGCTGGTTCCTTCTGAGGGATGTGAGGGAGAACCTGGCCTGTGCTTCTGGCCTGACTTCTGATGGTCGGATGGCAATCTTTGGCATTTCTTGACTTGAAGATGCGTAATCCTCATCTCTGCCTTCCCATTCACATGGCATTCTCTCCCTGCAGGTCTGTCTCTGTGTCCAAATTCTTCCCCTTTTATAAGGACACAGTCATATTGGATTAGGTACCACCCTAACTGACCTCATCTTGATCACCTGCAAAGACTGCAAAGACCCTATTTCCAAATATGCTTACAAGTTCACAGGTATTGGGGGTAGGACTTCAACACCTTTTTTGGGTGACACAATTCAATCTATAATACTAAGGTAATAGGCAGCTGATTGAAGCAGCAACTCAGGCCCAGGAGGATCATGAAGGGGGCCTAGCTCAGGGTCCAGCCTCAGGGACAGGGTGTCCAATAGTTGGAACTGGACACACAGGAGGACCTGCGCCTGGCTGAGCTTGACAATGAGTGCTCAACACCTCCTAACGCAGTGGCCCCGCAGAGAGCAGGGAACAGGCTGTGACCCTATGATGAGTCTCACAGATGCCAGTTAAGCTGGTCCTTCAAGTGCATGGCTGCTGGAGCCTTTAGACCCTGACTGAAACTTCAGATGGGACATCCCACCCAGCACTGCACTCACAGCCTGGGAAGCATAGGTGAGGCCAAGTCAGCTGAAAGATTTGAAAAGTTGTTTTGAACAAAGGAAAAAAAAAGCTGCAAAGGCCTGTTTCTTGAGCAGAACTGATTTTTCGTGCCACCCCCCAGTTTCGGCGGTCGGGGCCTCTTCGGTGCCCCACACCACTGTGACGGCACACACGAGCAGCAGCTGGTGCCTGAACTCGGGGAAACTTGATCAGGAAAGCCAGGGGACCTCCAGGGCACATCCTCCAAACAGAATTTGGGACCACAGGAGCCATGGGAATATTCACCCCATCCACTCAAGGAACATCTGAACATCCGCAGGTCTGTCTGCGCAGAGATGACAATGGCCTGGGCTAGCGGGGGAGCGGAGGCTTAGGGGGAGATGGGTAAAGGGTCTGACTCCAGGCAGGAGACCTGGGGTGTGGCTGCGGTTGTTTCTGATGACACTAATGCAATTAGTTATGAATAAAGCAAGGACTTTATACTGCTCTTTCCAATTCTCATTAACGATGACAAGATTTCGCTTAATTTCCAAGACTCTGCATTTGTACTCCATCCCTCACAGAGCAAAGCTTGGTTCCCAAAAGCATTAATATAATTACTTATGGTTAAATATGTGTATTTGTATATATAATCATTTCAAAACAACAATACCACTTTTTTTACTACCAACAATAAGACTACTGAATGCAGTTTAGGTTTTATTTGTGGTTTGTTTTGTCTCTGTTCCACTAGAATTGCACAAATGATGGGTTCCAAAGTCACTCAACAACAATTCTCTGTGAGGTTATGCCAGTAATTTTGTATACAGGACCATTGGTCTCAGTTTGTTTCCAATGTGAAGAGACGGCTTTTATTCGTTTTGGTTTAATTTTGGTTTTTAGTTACGTAAAATGTTTACATGGTTCCAAAGCCAACTTACAAAACAAGGTACATTGGTTGGTAAACCAGTGGTTTATTCTTCTATTGTTTCTTTTGCTAAATATAAGCAAATATGAATATACACATTCATATTTCCCCCTTTTACTTATATAAAAGGTAGCATGCTATACACACAGCCTGTACCTGGCCTTTTTCAGTTAGCAATGTATCCTGACAATAATTTTGCAGTTATATACCGAGACCTTCCTCATTCCCTGTTAACATTATGGCACTGTGCAAACATGCCATAGTCCCCAGCCAGTCCCTCTGGATGGATCTTTAGGAAATTTGCCATCTTTGGCTTTGTAAATAGTGCCACAAATTACAGCCCTGCTCATATGTCTTTTGAGAAGACTCTATTCTGAATCCTCGCTCTCTCACTGTGAGCTCCTCATTTAGCTCCTCATTTAGCGTTCCAAACCTCAGGCTCCTCATCTGTAAAATGGGGATAATAAGAGTATCTAGCTCACATGAATTTTAAAGCATGAATTAACATGCTTTAAAATACCAGCACAAGGCCTGGCACATAGTAATAGTCAATAAATGTTTGTTGTTACTTTTTTTTTTTCCATTTCTTTTTATGTGTTCATCGTCTAGTACTTTAAAAATTCACTATCCAGAGGGGAATAGAGTTAGGGGGTACATATTATTTACCTAATGGGGTGTCGAGTGCTCCCAGAGACAGGAACAAGTGCTGCCTGTTCATCCAGAGGACCAGAGAGGCTGCAGGGCCTGTCTATTGCTTTTCCCACCCCTTTGATCCCTTTCCTTATGGAAAGCACTCCCCAGTTTTCTACTCTCAAAACTGGCAGCTGCTCCCACAACCCACCCATATGATCCAAATCGGGCCTCGCAGGGTCTCCATGATTGGCTCAGTGATGGGCACATGACCCAGTGCAACAAATGAGAGTCAGTTCTCAAGCTCATGAGGGACTATTAGAAGAGACAGATGCTAATCTCATCAGATGTGAGACTGGAGCTGCAGGGGCCAATACGTGGCAAGAGAGTACATGAAAGAAACCATCGCTAAAATATGGAAGGCCAATTCCCAACACTGTCAGTTGGACACTGGGGATTTCAGTTAGGTGAGCTGAAAGAAATCCCTTTCCTGCCTAAGCCAATTTGAATTGGGTTCTCATTTGCATCAAGAGTGGTGAAGGCAGGCAGAGTGGGCCTGAGGCCTGAGGCTTGCTTACTAGAGGGAAAAGCAAAGGAAAGACTTTTCCAGCAGATAGAAAAGCATGTGGGAAAGTCCCGAGGGAATGCAGCAGTCAGCCTCTTCTACAGCTTTAATTAAAGCAGGGCCTGTGGGCTCATACCCATCACCTGCACAAACCCAGCTTTTCAAATGGAAGGCTGAGCTCCGAAGTCTAGGGGAGGGGTGGGGACTCTCACCCGGATCATCCTCAGTCAGCATGCAAAGGAGTTGCTGGTAGTGTCAGAGGTTTGCCTTCCCCAGGTACAGGTTGGGGACCCTGTCTTCCCCACCATCAATCAAGTTCACATCTAACACTGCCCACACCCCTCACAGTCAGGGAAATGCCCTTACGTGCATTCTCTCCCCACACGGTCCTGGCTGCCATTTCTTCAGTTTCTGAAGCCTCCTATGCTCTAGAAGTCCCACTTTTCATGTACCACGTTTTCCTCAATGCCATTTGTACATGCTGAATCAACTAATGAAGTCATACTGGGTGTCTGAATTGAAACATACCACATAACAGCTTGTGCTGAGCAGAACAAACTGGCTAGGCTGTGCACTTCTGGCTTGGCACTGGTGGTGGGGTAAGAATGAGAAACTGGGATTTGCTACTTGAAGGCTTTTTAAAAAACTTTTAATTTTATTTCTTTGTCTCTTCTCTTTCTTTGATGGGACTATTTTTCACATGTTTCAAACGTGTTTGAAATTATTTATTGCTCATTTTTATCATGGCTACTTTAAAATTCATTCCAGATAATTCTAACATCTCTGCCATCTTGGTGATGATAATATTGTCTGTTTTTTCTTTCTTTCGGACTGTAGTTTTCCTGGTTCTTACTATGACAAGTGGTTATCAATAGAAGCTCATACATTTTGAGTATTATATTATGAGACTCCAGATTTGTATTCAAATCTGTTTTTTCTCTGGCTCCCCAGAGTGGTACCCCTCTGGCAAGAGAAGTAAGGTACCACTTCATTATTGCTGGGGGGGTGGGCGAGTAGACATCCAGGCTCTCCACTCAGCCTCTCCTGACACCCACAGGGGTAGGGGCTCTTTGGTACTGAAGGGTGGCAGTGGGAGTTATGGTTGCTCCCCAGACAGCCTCCATTGACATCACAGTGGGGGTTGGTATTTGACTGGAATCCAGTGGTTATTATCTAAACTTTTTTTATCTCATTGGGCTGCCCCTTTCCTGGTTTTCTGGCTAGAGGGGGCAGACTTTAGTTGGAAACTCACCACTGTGGCATTTCAAAGTCCCTAGATGGCCTGCCTTCTCTCTACCTTTGATCTTCTTATGTTTTTTTTTTTATAAATAATGTCAATGGCTTTTAGTTGTTCTTAGCAAGAGGAATATGGAAAAGTATTTCTCCTCTGTCTTTCCATAGGTGGAAGTTACTTGGGGCATTTTAAATTATGTTTCAGATTCTAAAGCAGAGCATAAGTAAAGCAAAGTCAGAATGCCTGAGGCAAATACTTTAACACCTTAGATGACACTGAAGGTAGAAGGGGTGAGGTGGTGAAAGGGCACAAGTGTGGGCCTGGAGTGACCTCAAAGGGAGTATTAACTTAACCTTGGTTAAGTGGCTTTGGCCTTAGAGGCTCAGTATTCCTTCTGGAAAATAAAAGCTGAACTACTTATTATGTAGGGGTATCATGAGGAATGAGATAAAGTATGCCAAGTGCCTAGCACTGAGAATGCACATCAAAAATAACTGTTGGTGGGAATGCAAATTGATACAGCCATTATGGAAAACAGTCTGGAGGTTTCTCAAAAAATTAAAAATGAATATACCTTTTGATCCAGCAATTGCACTTTTGGGTATTTATCCAAAGAAAACCAAAACAATGATCCATAAAGATCTATGCAACCCTATGTTCATGGCAGCACAATTTATAATAGCCGAGACAAATGCCCATCAACAGACGATTGGACAAAGTTATGGTTCATATATACAATTGAATACTACTCAGTCATTAAAAAAAATGAAATCCTACCATTGACAATGACATGGATGGACCTAGAGGTTATTATGCTGAGTGAAATAAGTCAAACAGAGAAAAATAAATACCATATGACTTCACCTATATGCAAAATCTAAGGAATAAAAAGAACAAACTAATCAAAAACAGACTCACAAATATAAAGGACAATCTGGTGACAGCCAGTGGGGAGGGGGGTTGGGGGACTAGAATATTGGGGTGAAGGGTTAAAGAAGTACAAATTAGTAGTTGATAGTCACACGGATGGGGAGCACAGCATAGGGAAGGCAGTTAGCATTAATGTAATGGCTAGGTGGAGAGAAAGAACAATTAGGAGGATCATTTTATAAACTATATAAAAGTCTAACCAATGTGCTGTATACTTGAAACTAATAATAAAATAAAAAAGAAAGAAAACAAATGAACAAACCAAACAAAACAGACAAATTCAGATACAAAAACACACTGATGGTTGCCAGAGGGGGAAGGTGGGAGGATAGGCAGAAAAGGAGAAGGGGATTAAGAAATACGAACTTCCAGATATAAAATAAGTCATGGGGATGTAATGTACAGCATAGGGAATAGAATCGATATAATTGTAATAACTGTATGGTGACAGATGGTTATTAGACATTGTGGTGATCACTTCACCATGTATACAAATGTTGAATCACTATGTTGTACACCTAAAATTAATATAATATTGTATGATTAAAAATAAATTGAAAAATAAAATAAAATAAATAAATAAAATAATAATTTCTTTACTTTTTTCAAACAGTTCCAACTTTAAATCATATTTCCTAAATAAATCCTGAGCTGTAGCTCAAACTGTTTATAATCCTGCCACGACAGCTGCTTAAGCTCCATGGTATTGGACGAATCCCTTTTTCTCCCTGGGACTCAGTTTCCCCACATTAAAAGAAAAGATTGGCTTAGACCTTTGCTACTCAGTGGGTGGTCTGCAGCAGTCTCTGGGAACTTCTGAGAAATGCAGGGTGCCAGCGACCACACCTGATTTACTGAATTAGAACCTGAATTTTAACCAGACCCAAGTAGAGTTTGGCATACTGAAGTTTGCGAAGCGGTGCTCTGAGTGACGTCTACGACAACTTCCAGCTCTGACCTTACCTATCTTGGCTCGCTCACCTCTTAAACCCAGCTGAAATGCTGACCACATGGTGCTAACCACCATTTAGGGCACAACACAATGTCCACTAAATTAAGATTGTTTGCAGACTGCCAGTGGGATGTGTGCTCATTAAAAGAATAAAAAGCTTTAAAAATGTCTTTAGCCCACATACCAACCCTTTCCTTAGCACATCTCTCTTAGGGAGCCCTCCTGTGGGGATAGGAACAGTCAGTCACAGGGCCCAGTCATCCTCACAGGCGACCCATAGGTCCCCTCATCTGCAGTGACCTGCAACCTTACGTGCTCCTCGACCAGCTCCTAAGCCTCTTCCCTGAGATCCATCCATCTATAAAATAGAAATATTGTTGACGCTTTCTTCAGGAAGAAATTAAAGGAGGTGATAATTTTGAGTATTCCTGGAGCAATGCAATGATTAATATATTATCATGCCCCGCTGTATGATTCCATTTTGTGAGGAAAGAACCTATTTTTTCATCTAAAGATATGCATGTACCATATATGGGATATACAATCTGAGAAAGAGAATGTCATTATGGACTTTTTCTTAACCTGATATTTCCTAGGTGTCCACGCTGTGGCAGGTGCGGGATGTTGAAGTCACATGTGCAGTAGGGGAGTGAGACCTGTATACAGAGAGTGCCAGCGAGAAGAGAGTGCCAGCAAGAAGGGAGCACCAGGAAGGCCCACGGGAGCGCGGCTCTCTGTGCCAGGGCGGTCAGCAGCGCGCCGTGGCTAAAAAGAACCGCGGAGATCCAGGCAGGCGACCTCTCACGCCACCGCCGCGTGTGTCTGGGCTCAGACAGACCCCGGGAGCACAGCTGCTGGAGAACAGTGTGCTGCTCACGGATCCGGATCCGCGGCGCCTGCACAACCCCCCTCTTCTCAA